>CM044440.1:27342853-27355075 GCA_024363595.1 Xenopus borealis | reverse complement strand
CTGAAATACTTTGCTCCCGCTAGTCTGCTAGTAATGTCTTCTAGGGTAGGCATTTGATAGCGCTCTCATTTCACTGCTTTGTTAGGTCTCTGGGGTCTAGACAAATCCGTAGTTCTCCTGTGCGAGGTTTTTCTACTATGACCATTGAATTTACCCATTTGGTGGGGTCATAAACTTCAACAATGACACCCAGTTTTTGCATTCTGACAATCTCTTTGGAAAGTCTTTCCTTAAGAGCATGTACAGTTGGACTGATTGTTTCATCCAACTAAATTTTATACTCCTCAGGAAAATGTCCAAGTCCATGGAAGACATCTTTGTATTCTTTAAGAATATCACAACAATTTTTATCAGGTGTCCCTGTATTCTTTGAATCTACCACAGACAGTACCAGCTGAATTAGCTTTAAATCTAGACAGGCCCTGAGCCCCAAAACAGGATTAGCCATAGTCTTGACAATGTAAAATTGCAGCTTCTGTTTGTTATCTTTATAGGTACAGTCCAGAGTGCAAATACCTTTAACATCTAGTTGTTCTCCACCATATCCATACAGCATGTGATTGGTTTCTCTGAGTGGTTCTGAAGACCTTTTCTGTTGAAATAAATTTATAGGTATAACATTTACGTGTGCACCTGTATCCAGTTTGAATTTTACTAGTGAATGTTTGCTTCCTACTCCTATTTCAGTGAAAACCTGGTCAGGATGATCAGGATTTCATTATGAATGCAGATCGACTAGTAGTAGCTGCTTACTCTCCTCTGCAGACATGTCTCCCCATGAGTTGTATATGTCGCTTCCTTTCTCTCCAACCCACAACAATAAAAAACAGCATTTGTCTTCCTCTTCTTTTGCCTTGAGAGGACCCTTAAATATTAGTTCTGCATGCTGTTTAAATCTTTTCCATTCCTCTGAGAGATTAATGCTGTCCCAGTCAATGCTGGGTGGCTGCATACTTGTAAACTCCATGCTTTTCCTTATTGCAGTCTTCTCTCTGCTGTGTGTTCAGTGCTGTGCTCTGTAAAATCACCAGCTTCTGACACCATGTAATGTTTCAGACTGTAAGGTTCAAACTATTCAGGAAGACACAGGAGATACTCTTGTTGTAAGGCTTCTGTATTTCTAACAGTCAAACACACCTCCAGATGGCTGCAGAACTTCCCCCCACCAACAAGTTACATTTCTTTCTGTAGAAAGCATTATCCTATTATAGCGACACCTAGTGTTCACCACATTATATTACAGGTGCATACATGAGTAAACCTGGGAATATTGTCTATGATTAATAAACAGTTATTTATTTGCACCATAAGAACCTCCTGGCACCCAAATCATTTTGTATTTTGCACGCGCAGTTGTCTGAAAGTTGTAGTTACACAACGTCTGTTAAGGGATGCTTCCACTTAGTGAAGGCCTGGACCCTAAAGAGAGAGTTCAATGTAACCCATACTTCTACCATAGCTGGGCATTTAACTATCTGTGGTCTGGATAGTCCAGATTAGCTTTATACCATTTTTCTTCAGTAAACATTCAACATACTGCTTCTGTTATGCTCTCCTTGACATGTTTTTTACTGAACTAGTCAAATGTTCAGTTAGGGCTGGAAATAGGGATAGGCAGAGTAGGCATGTGCTGAGGGCGCAAAGCTGGGTGAGCCGCCAGGCACACACTTTCTCTGCTTCTCCTACCCCCTAGCCTGGTCCCTGCTCGCAGCTGAAGACAGTGTGTGTGCTTTTTAGCATATGCATGCTGTTCCTTTCACATCTTTTTTTCCCACATGTGTGCATTTGTTTTTTTGCGCATGCGTGCATTGATTTTTTGTTTGCTCATGCATTCTTTCTGCGCCTGTGGGAGTTATACCCGGCCAAACTGCCTAGGGCGCCTGGTCGGGTTGGCCCGATGTGTGCAGTACATTATTTTTCCATTGTCTCTCAATATAAGTGTATATATTTTAATTACATGCAGTAGAATTCAAAACCAGCACAGAGCTTATGACATGAAAATGGTACTTTGCCATAGAATAAAAAACTGAAAAAATTCCTTAATGTAAGTACCACATTATTATTTGCAGTAGCCTTCACTATAGACACTGGCTTGTGATCACACCAACCAGTTGGAAAGATGCAGACACCATGTGGCCACAGAAGTCAATTGTTACAGGAAACAGGTCATAGATGAATAAATGGTGTTGGCTGAACACATGCTATAAATATAATAATCAAGAATAAAAAAACAGCTAAAATAAATGCTTCGTGACAAAAACAAATCATACATGAGCAGATTGTAATTTAGACATCCACAAGGGAACAAAGAGCACCAGCATATAAAATACGCAGAAGAAAAATCAGCTGGAGAGTACTTACTGGCACTGTAAAATAGAAGCCAGAAAATTGGTTCTCTGAAGTGAGATTAAATAAATTGTTGGCATAATCAAAATAATAAGGTGTTTTTGTAATTAAGAACAATATGCAATGATGTCAAAATTAACTTATATTGTGCTAAGTTCACTTTTAGTACATTCCTGAAATTATATACCTCACTGTACGGATTGTATGAAAATCTGTGCTTCTCCCAAGATTCTCCTTTAAAGAAAAACTATACCGCCAAAATGAATAATTAAGCAATAGATAGTTTACATTATATTATGAGGTATATTAAAAAATATTTTCCCTTGAGTCCCCATTTTGTGATGCTCTGTGTGTTACCTCAGAGATCACCTGAACAGAAATCTGCAGCTCTGACTGTAATGTGTGGGAGTAAAAGTATTGTAGGATCCCAGGAGGTGGCGTTTAGTTATTTAAATGTCAATTTACAATTAAGGATTACCCAATGGCACATACTAATAAAAATAAATTATGAAAATGGTTATTTACATATGACCTGTCTTTTTTTATAGAGACCTACATTGTTCATGGACATAGTTTTCCTTTAAGATTTGCAGTTTCATGTCATTTATGGCTAGATCAATGATGCTATGTCTGTTTCTGTTTACTATAACAAACAAGGTAAAGATGTGCTCACCACTCATTTTTAAAAATATTAAGTGGGGATGCAATACAAAAATTCCTCTGCACTCAACCCATTATTAATTTATTAATGACATTGAAACATTTAGCTACTTACCCTTTAAGCACAACAGGGATTGATTGTCCATACAGTATATTGCAATATATTTAGGCTGGCCAACAAGTAAGTTGCAGGTAAAACTTAGTCCCCCTTGTAAAATGTATAATGAAGCAGTAGAATTCTTAATGAATTAGATGCAAGTTGAGTGTAGGACTGGCCATACAGGGGATGACTGACGTAGTTGGCCAGCTTAAAGATATTGCAATATATGGACAAACAATGTCTGTTTTATTTGTGTGGAAATGAAGACAGTTCTAATGGGATGGCTCCAAAATGAGACAGTTCTAATGGGATGACTCCACCACTCTTTTTCTCCTTTCATTTTCCTACTAACTAGCAAATCAGCGTATATCGCAATTTTTAATTCTTGAAATTGTCCACATTTTTTAAACTAAATAGTTGAATTCAGCCTCTAAGCCTTTGGAACCGAATACGGGGGGTGAATTTGGGTGGGAAGGCAATAATTAAAGAATTAGTAAATTAATTCAAGTCTAAGGAATTTACCTATTTTAGTTTATTTATAGATAACTTATTAAGCACACAGCACTTTACTAATTACCACTGATGATCTTTGTTGATTTGTTAATGAATTAATGTTATGAATTAATTACTTATATGCAATACTGAATTAATTGAATTTTGCTTAATTTATTATTCTGGATGAATTGATGAACAATTAAGAATTTTTAAAGGGAAGTATTGGATTGAAGGTTTGGGAGCATGAATTATAGGAATAATGGCACTAATTAATTTATAATTATATAAGGTCAATCATGTCTAAGCACTAAATCACTAAATCATTAATCATTAATTGTAGTTAAGGAATTAAATCGGGATCCGATAAGATAATTATATCCCTCATTTAGAGGGTAATAATATAAGTAAATTTAGGATAGAGGCTTGTAATTATAAATTCCTCCCCCTTTCTTTTAAAGAATAAAGGAGGCAATCCAAGTATCAATAGGGTAAATAATAAAGGACTTTGGGGTTTTGCATTTCTTTTTCTCTTTTTTGAAATGTACATAATGCCCATAAGATGCAAGAAAGCACAGACAAAACAGATTTAAAATATCTTCTTGTTTATTGATTGTGCAAGTTGTAACAAAATATCAATATTGCATAAATGGACATGTAAAATTGTGTCGAGATAAACAATTTAAACAATTTTAAAAAATCTTGCAAATAGAGGGATAGATTATTGAAGTGTGGCTATTTCATGTCCTGTGTGAATGTCAGAACTCTTAGACATTCCATCCCTGCATAGTAATCGGAGAGTGCACTTTCCTGCTGAGCCACTGGAGGCATTCAGAGTTCATGCTTCGAGGCTGTACTGTACATATAGAAAGTTGCTTTCTCTGCTTTTCTTTGTCTCCACCAAGTCTTTCTCTCACCAAGTATGATCAAAATAAAAACAATCCCTTGGTTGCTACACAAGGGATCTTATTAATGTGGGTCACAAAAATGTATCGTGCTATATTATAGTTGTGTATAATTAATTTTCTTCTTTTAATTCTAAAAAGCCTACAAGATAAAACAATATGCTAATTGGAATATGCAAAATATTATCTGTTATCTGTCATGTAAAAAATGTGGCCACCAATATGTTGGTCAGACAAGTTACATTCTAAAAGAAAGGGCACGTGAACATACAATATTAAAAATAATACTGAGACAAATGTAGCTAAAAATTTCCTTAATTACTGTAACTATAATTTAGACTGTTTTAGTATTTGCATTATAGAGGGAGTTTCCCTGGATCAGAGAATTGGATACATAAGGAAGAGATTGCTCCATCTAAAAACTAAATGGATTTACACCTTGGCTACTAGATTTCCCATTTCCCACAATGAATATAATGTCACTTGTTCTATTTTCAAATTTACAGGTATTGTGTAATTGGTTAATAACACATAAAGCTTTGTTTGTTCTGTAATATTTTCATTAACTGAGAGTACCAAGATGGCATCTGGACTCAGACTAATGTTTGCATAATTCTTGATGTTTCCTCTAATTCGTAAAGGCTAATTAAGTCTGGTGGTTGTTTTTTTAAATATGCTTGTAATGTTTGTATGTTTTTGCCTATGATTAAATATCTGTGGAGATACAAATAAGCCATAAGCACTGAATAAACTATATCATTCTTTTACATGTCTGTGTGGAGGACTGATCCTTTGAGTGCCTGACTGATTGTATTACGGTTTGAATCCACTCCCTTAGCTGAAGGTTCAGGCTGTTCACCTGAACCTTCTTCTGTACTGGGTGAGTCTATTTAACAACCACTGTTCTCTTTTGATAAACTGTTTTTCTTTCTGCTGCTTCATTTCACCATAGCCAAAACCTGAATCATTGTATCTGCAAATAAAACAAAAAGGACCGTGACACACTACCTGTATCCTGAATTTGAGTTGGTGTCAAGTAAACATTTAGGGGGTTATTTATTAAAGTCCAAGCTATTTTTTTCTGGTCCAACTTTTAAAGGGGAAAAACACAATTTTTTCACAGAAAAATAACCAACAATCTTTGTGATTTATTAAACTCTGATGGTGTTAAGTCTGAATAAAAAAGTACTCAACTCAGACCTGCCCAATTCATGTAGATGTCATTGGGTTTCATTCAATAATCTGAAGATGTTGTTATTTTCAGGAATCAAATCCGAAAACATCACAGGTTTCAGGTGTCAAATCTGAAAAAAGTCAGTCATTTTCAGAAAATAGTTCTCAGATTTTGATTAATTACCACCTAATGTGAGATCATTTGTGCCCTCCAAATCAAGCTTTGATTGTCCAATTAGAAAAACTTGTTTTAAAAGGTGGAGATAGGACAAAAGTCTGATGGCTATTAAAAGGTGGAGATTGGACAAAAGATTGAGTTACTGAGGAGTAGTGATGGGCGAATTTATTCGCCAGGGTCGTATTCGCTGCAAATTCACGTGATTCGCCGCTGGAAAATAAATTTGCAAAACGCCAGCAAAAATTTGCTTAAAAAAAAAAAAATCGCACATCGTTTTTGACGCGACGCGACGAAAACGACGAGACGCGCGCTGAAAACGATGCGACATGATGAAAACGACGTGCCGCAACTCGTTTCGTGTTTTTTTCCGTCAATTCGCGAATTTCGCTGGAAATTCGCAAATTTTTCGGCGAAGCGAAACTGGGTAGATTTGCCCATCACTAATCAGGAGGGGTGCAAACAACTCCAAATTGATCCCAGGATGTCTCCCATTTACTAAAACAGCAATTCGGCAAGTTTTAGGTAGTGAATAGTTGAATTTGAGTTCTTAAAGGGCCAGAATATGATCAATTTCAAAAAATTGAATTCAAATTTTTTTTAAAAAAAACCTCAAAACAAATATTAACACTTTCCTAGTCTAATTTGATGGTTTTGGACACAAAAAACCTTGAAAATTCAAATTACTGTCAAAGTGAAGTAATCTATATTCTGATAGCTCCACTGATATATGTACGTATGAATGATGCTGGACAGATCTATGCAATTTGACCTTGCATACTAATAATTTATTTCCTAAAATATCCAAATTCATTACGATGGATTTAAAGGACAAGGAAAATAAACTAAACAAGTTAGCTAGAAATGTTGTACATTGTGTTTTGGGCTTATGTACCATCCCCAGGCAACCACACCCCTTTAGCAGGGAAGATCTGGTTCTCTAAAAATTCCCCAGTAGCTCCCCATCTTCTTCTCTGCTGATTTATTCCTTTGTTCAGTCATGGGTTGCGGACTGTGGACATTTTTGTGACATTTTATATACTATGGCATTATGATTTTAAACATAATTGCATAGTTAATGGAAACAATGTATATTTTCAATCTCCACCTAAAGGAACAGTTCAGCAATGCCATTAAACCTAATAACAACAATATAAATGTTTTAAGACAGGTGTGTATAACTGAAATATACAGTGGGCCAAAATAAAAAAAAATGCTCCAAGTCAAGGGCCGGACAGGTTCAGTGTTTATTGAAAACAAATTGAAATGTCCTTATTATATATATTGAACCTGAAACTAACACAGCACAGAAGTTATTTCCTATAAAACAACATAAATCTTTATGCAGTGTTTACACAGATTAATTTAAAGTGAAAACATTTCCCGGAGGAACCTTCCCGAGGGCTTAATAAAGTACTATCTATCTCCAGACACATGGGGGCTGATTTCCTAAAGGTCAAATTTCAAAGTAGAAAATACTTTGAAATTCGACCATCGAATTAAAATCCTTCGACTTCAAAAGATTTTTCACCGAATTTGCCATTCCTGTGATTGAAGATCAATCATTCAATCTAACAATAAAATCCTTTGAAGGGTACGATTGAAGGATTGTTCTTCGATAAAATAAAACTTATAAAATAAATCTTAGAAAAATGGTCTAGAAGGTACCCATAGGCTAACATAGCACTTCGGAAGCTTTTATTTGGCGAAGTAAAAAAAAATCTAAGTATTTTTAAAGAGACAGGTATTCGACCATTCTAATCGGATGTCGAATGGTCAAATGGTCGAAGTAGCCTATTCGATGGTCGAAGTTTTTCAAAAATGTACTTCAAATATCACATTTTTTGAATTTGAATATATTCACTTCAACCCTTAGTAAATCTGCCCCATGATGTCTCATCTTGGATACAAGTTCATATATGTCTATGAGCTTAGGAAATCCTCAGGGTTGAGTCAAGGTGTGCGTCAGTAAGACCACTACTGTTGGACATTTGTTTATGTTCATCAAAGGGAACAGGCGTTCACACAGGTATGTACTGCTAAACATAGAGAGCATTTCAGCAGCTGGGGCATTGTGAAGCGGATGAAACGTAGAAACTGTGCAGCGCCCACATAATCATGTTTTGCCTTGAGTGTGTCACTACATTGGAGCTCAATCCGCTCCATTTGGAGGTTTGATGGTGTTTTTTCCACGTCAGCTGCAAATGGATTACTTATCAGTTTAAAACAATTTCTTTGGGCTTCAAAGTTGGCAAATCGGCATGTGAATTTGGCACCAAGTATACCAAGTTTTTAAGCAAACTGTGTACTTGGGAATACGGTGGTAGAGCCCTGCTCTATCATGGTTTGGCAGCATGTTCAATGGCACAAGTTTTCTTGCAGCATCTGCTTCTCCCATTGGTGCAGCTTGTTTTTAAAGGCCACTGAAGCTTACATGTCTGTGATACCACGGTCCTGCCCCAAAGCTGCAGGTTGTAACAATCTGTTACCTTGAATCCTGTGGATAGCTTGGATCCCGAAGGAGAGCCACTGGTGCAAGGAAGACTGGTGGACACGGATACTCCTTTATGACTCCGGTCTTCACCGACGCCCTTTTGGGGCCCCGGGCTTTCTGCGGCGGAGAAGGCAAAGGAGCAGGGAATAGCCGAGATCAAGGTACCATCAAGGATTGAAACAGAAGCAAAGTCGAAACAGGCAAAAGAGTCGGTGCAGGCAGCAGAGGATCAGAGGTCAAAAAACAGGCCAGGAGTCGAAAACCAGGAATCAGATGTCAGGCAAGGCTTGAGCAGGAACTGTGGAAACAGAAGCCAGCTTGGGCAATGTGAGGAGGAAGAGGAAGGTATTTAAGGGACCAGGAACCAATCAGGAGGCTGAGGACGGACAGACACATCAGGAACCAATAGGAAGCTAGGCGCACAAATTAGACGTCATAACACCTAAGTATACTGTTATAAAAAAAAACCTACAACACCTGGTATTCCCAGGTGGTCTTCCATCCAGGTACTAACCAGGCCTGACCCTGCTTAGCTTCCAAGATAGACATTTTCAAGGTGATGGGGCCTTAGGCCGTCCATTATGGCATGGGCGTCCAACTTGACGTGTGCCAGTATTTATGCGCCGACGTTTGACGGCAGGCATTACACAGGTTGAGCACATTAAGATGGCTTGTGAGGTCACACAGAAATGCCAACTCACACAGAAACTTTTTGTCTTGGAGCTCTCTTGTGTCTTGGAGCTCTCTTGTGTCATTCCCTTTGCTTTCCATAAACTCACAGATCTCCTCACGCAACTCGAAACATGCTTTCAGCACTTTTCCTTGGCTTAGCCACCACACCTCTGTGTGATAGGACAAGTCACCATATTCTAAACATAACTCCTCCAGAAAAGCCTTGAATTGGTACTGATTTAAAGCCCTAGCTCCTGTGAAGCTAACTGCTTGTGTTATGTTGCTAATAACATGTTGCATTTTCAAGGATTTGCCATAAAATGATTCCTGGTGAATGATGCAGTGACAAGCTGTCAGCTCACCTTGGCTGTTTTCCTCACACATCTTCTCCCAGATCCTGCCAACAAATCCACTCTTTTGAACACACATCATGGGTGCTCCATCTCCATATATATATATATATATATATATTATCTATAAAAACAACCAAGGAACTATGCAAATATCCCTCTATACAGCTGAGGCATTAAAGTGGCACGTATAGCCCACAGGGTAATACAATTCCTGATGCTCATATATAACCTCTGTGGAACAAGAGACTATTCCAGCAGAATGACACCCCACCCCTTCCTTTGTAGCATTCAATAGAAGTGTAATATAAATACACATGGGCAAAAAATAAGATCAACAGTCTATCTCAACTATAGCCAAATGCAATTTCTCACAATCAATTACAAGTAATGGATGTATAAAACCTGGAGTTTTCAAGATAAGAGATCTTTCTGTTATTTGGATCACCATACCACCTAAAATCATTTAGCCATTAAGGGAGTTATTTATCAAACTAGAATCCACAAATATTTTTTGGATTGTCGATCAAAACATCCAAATTTTTCACATTTGATGCTCGAAAAGTAAAAAATATTTGTGAAATCGATAGTAAAGCCTGAAATTTTTGGATTATGTATGAAGTCCAGTTCAGACAATATTATCTGCAAATAGGGTGCCTGCCATTGATTTCTACAGGACCTTGACAGGTTGAAGATGGAGTATTTTCAGATTCAGGCTTTTCGCAGCCACAGGGTATTATAAATCTCGAAAATGTGAGTTCTTTGCATTCAGACTTTAATAAATAACCTCCTAAATAAACCCAATAGGATAGTTTTGCCACCAATATGGATTGATGCAGCATAGTTAAGAGAATAGTTACTTAGCTAAACTGGGTGGCATTTGATCTGAAGGCTTTGCCACTGAGTCGTTTGATTAAAAGAAAAAACAGTTCAATAGTATGGTGGCCTATAGTTACATAGCAATATTATTGTTTAGGTTGAAAATATACATACAGATGAAGCACCACTTATCCAATAAGGTGTCTGGTTACAACCAGTTGTGATTATCACAAGATAACTCAAGACAACTGATTTAGTTAATTAAAGAACCAGTGAAATGGTCACCACTAGATGTTCCTAAGGATCTGAGTTTCTCAATACACACTAGTGATGGGACTAGTGATGGGCTAATTTATTCACCTGGGCCAAATACGCTGTGAATTCCCGCGATTCACTGCTGCGAATAAATTCGCGAAACGCAAGGAAAAATTTGTCCAGTGTCTATTTTTTTTCGATGCCGGCAATGTGCACCAGCGTCCAAAAACTGACACCCGCATCCAAAACGAGATGCCTCAGATTCACCCATCACTACCCAGGACAGGAACCACTGTGAATGCATTTGCTGGAATACCTTTGATCTTCCTCGTTGTGACATTTGACTAATTAAGGGGCAGATTTATTATTGGTCGCATTTCAAATTGAAAAAAATTTGAAATTCGACCATGTGAATAGGTAGGGATGTAAAATCCTTTGAATTCGACTATTGAAATCGAAGGATTTTACCGCAATCCGATTGGTCGAACAATCGAATAGGAAATATTCAATCGATTGATAAATTGTTAGAATCGATCGGTTTGAACGCTTTTTTTCGATTGATCGAATATTTTTATTCAATCAAAAATAATGAAACCCAATTTGTTAGCTTTGATCTGGCGAACTACATTAGGATGTCTAATAAAAATTTAAAGGCGAAGTACTTCGACAGTCGAATAGTCGAACATTCAAATTACATTTTTATGCGAATCATTTGAATCATTTGATTTGATCGAATTTACAAAATTCACTGGTCGAAATGGTCTTCAAAACATTTGAAAATTCAAATCTTTTTGAAAACTTCAAACTTCGAATCCTTCATGGGAATTTAGTAAATCTGCCCCTAAGTGCTAGCACTGGGGACAAGAACAGTATACAGGTAGTCACTGTGCAGAACTGTGATGTTCTGTTCATATGGATGCAGCATTTGAATTACAATTGATAATAAGTAATGAGTGAACCTGTCCTGTTTCCCTTGGTTGAAACATTTGCAAAACTGCTTAAAAAATTGTGACGTCAATAGGCAACAACTTTTTTATGTTTGACACATTTTTATGCACGCAACATTTTTTATCATTACAAATGCATTAAAGTCAATGGACATTTTTTCATATGGTGGCTTTTTTGTCTCTGCAACAATTTTTCCATGGCAAGTTTTTTGTCACAGAGAAATTTTTCTTTTGCTATAGTTTTCATGAAAAAATTTGCTGGTGGTGAAATGCTGAATTTGACTGTGAATCTATGATTTGCTCATCACTGATGATAATTAAGTATCAGATCACAAGGGCTACAAAAATTCTAGTTTGCAGTGTAACATATTAAAATAAAAACCCAAACCATATGAGTAATGATATGCAAATTATTTCCCCAGGTATGGATTTGCGGTGAAATTTGACATTTCACCGTTTGTAAATTTGTTTGCGAAACTGCAGCAAAATGTCACACAAAGAAACAAGTCACCAAGACAAAAATCTCAGACAAAATATTTGCCAGAAGAAAAAACAACCATTGACTTTAATGCCTTCGGACAAAAAGTCACCAAGACAACAAAATAGCCACACAAAAAACACCCATTTGTTTTATTGCATCTACGTCGCAAAATATGGAAATTTGCTGTGAATCCATGCCTGGAAAATATGTTTTGCTTATCACTAATGCTGTTGTATTTCTCAAGAAATAACAGTATTTCACCCCCAGTATTCTAAAGGTGGTCATCAATGGGCAGATTCAAGCTGTCGATTCAGGTCCTTTAGACTGATTCAACAACTTACAGTATATGCCAT
>CM044440.1:27281614-27314262 GCA_024363595.1 Xenopus borealis | reverse complement strand
TTTTTACTTTAATATTTTAGTCAATACTATTTATGTTTTTGTAAGAGCTAGTCCTTCTACCCAGTGACACATTGCTATTCTTGCAATTATTCAGCATTGTATTAGTTAAAAATGTTTCTGTAGCAAGCAAGTTTCAGACAAATGTCTTAAACGGTGTCAGCACTTTCATGTAACAGCAAGAAAGAGGACAAACAGACCACATGTTTTTGAAAATTAGTTATCTCAAAATAATATTTCTGTTGTGTCCTCCAATCTGTGGTCAGAAATGAAAAATAGTGGTTATGACACCACGCCAACGCACTGAAATTGCATAAACAGTACTAGGCAGCATTCACACAATTCATCCCATCAGCATGGCCAGTTGATTTCTACTGTGATAATTTCTAAACTGACCCACATTGTAGAAGGCTGTCATGTGGGCAAACTGTGAAGTCATTGTCTTATGAGTGGTTTATATCTTGTGGTCAATGGGTTTTCACATTTGCTGACAGCTTTACAAGCTTCTTGGAAAAAAAAGAGAAGTCTACGTTTATAATAAATTAGCTTTTTTTTTTCACCAAACACTTTAGCACTCACATTTCTAATCAAGTGGACAAGAATTTTCATTTGAAAAGACTTTGATAACAATATGTATTGGCAACTCTGCCAATTGGCATGTAAGTATTAGCCCAACTGTTGTTCTAGCTGGCAATAGAAAAATAAAAAAAACTGCAACTTTTTTCTATAAATAATCTCAATGCTATTTGTCAATAATCACCAATGTATTTTTACCATTAGAATTTTATAGGGAAAATACGCTGTTGCCGTTATGCAAACTATATACACCTTCAATATTTTGGCACATTACACTCTCAATCATTTCAATATTTTGAAATGCAGTAAATAAGTAATGTCCCAGTGAAAATATGACTAGTGATGGGCGAAACGGCCGCGTTTCGCTTCGCAGAAAAATTCGCGAATTTTTCGCCGATTAACGAAACGAGTCGCGTGTCGTTTTTGCGTCATTTCTGACGCGTCGCGTCATTTTCGGCACGCGTTGCGTCGTTTTCGGCGCGCGTCGCGTCGTTTTCGGCGCGTCGCGTCGTTTTCGGCGCGTCGCGTCAAAAATGACGCGCGACTCGTTTTTGCGCGGCGAAATTTTTTTGCCGAATTTTTTTGGCAGTTTCGCAAATTTATTCGCCAGCGGCGAATCGCGGGAATTCGCCACGATTTCACCCCTGGCGAATAAATTCGTCCATCACTAAATATGACTGATGAAGAGATAGAAAATTATTTTCTACAGAACAAAAGTTGTGTCCAATTTCCAGCTCTTCAACTCTTTATTTCAAACAATAGGAAAACATTTCTTTCACAACAGTGAATATTAAAGATGCTGGTTTGAGTGGGTCAGTGAATTGGAAGATTTGGAAGAAGTTCAGATCATGCTTTTAACATCTTCATTACTTATGTAATTCTCTCAAGCTTATAAGTCACCAGCACTTTCTGTTAATGATTTGAGGTATTGTAAGCTTCTATATATCATCTTAAATAAGACATTGCAATTACACAGTATCCCCAACGGTAATCCAGCACATCCAAGAAAATACAAATAATAAGTTATTTTTGAAACTTAACGCACCAATCCTTTGCTTTTCATAATGAAAATCTTATTTCTAAACCTTCATAAAGTATTCTGTCTGCTCTATGGTTTGAACTTTACTGCTTGTGCTTTAAAAAAACAAGTGCATAGGATGTTTTTGTGCTTCCTGTAGCAGATCATTGACTGAACCCAAATCTAAATTAGGCATGAATTCTTACAGCAAATTATTCTTATGTACGAAAGAGCTTTCTATAACTAGTGATGGGCGAATTTATTCGCCAGGGGCGAATTTGCGGCGAATTCCCGCGATTCGCCGCTGACGAATAAATTCACGAATCACCAGCGAAATTTCCGCGCGCCGGAAACGACGAGATGCGCGTCGGAAACGACGCGACGCGCCAAAGTTGACGCGAAGCGTGTCAAAAGCGTCCCGCAATTCGTTTTGCGAATGTTTCGGCGAAGCGAATCTCGGGAGATTCGCCCATCACTATCTATAACTACTGTGTCCTGTTTTCCTCTGGGAATTTTAATGCATCGTTGCTTGTTGTGTGTTGACGTATTTAATACAGGATGACTTTGACATAGTTGGCCAGCTTAAATATATCGCAATATATGGACAAACAATACCTGTTTTGTTTGAAGGGTAAGGCATTTTTTAGTAGCTGTATGCACAAAATGTCTCAAAAATTATTTTGACTCCCATTGACGTCAATGCGTTTTGCAAAGGCACAGATTCACCCATCACTACTCTTGAGAATACAGCTCCATTGTGTGCACATTAAAAAGTACAGTATGCCTACTTTCCTGTATAACTCTGCTAAAGTCTACAATGCGTACTTGACATATCCAATGGGATCCGTGTATGAAAGGCAGCTGTTTATTGCTGCATTTATTCTGGGTTTAGGATGTGACAAATATGTTCATATTTTTTTTTCTTAAGTATTATGTTCAGCTGTTACATTTTGTAACAGTATCTGATTGCTTAAATGCTGCTTCCATTTCTTAATTTTGCACTAATAGTGTTCATACTGTTGTTCTTATGCTTTTGATAGATTTAGTGAATATCATGGGATATGAGAATACCACCCTGGTCCCGAATCTGTTCTATGCTTATTATCATTATTATTTTTATTATTATTGACCCCAACCTGTCCCACAATTATGCTTTCTCTTTCCCTGTCCTTCCTGACTTACGTTTCAGTTCCCTTGCCCACCCAGAACCCTCTCCTTGATCTCTCACTTTAAGACTTGCGGCACCTAGTGTCAGCGGGGGCCTCCGGCACCCACCAGGGGGGGTGAAGTCAGGATCAAGGAGGAAGTCCTTTCCAGCAAGTCCAGGCGAAGTACAGATCAGGGGAAATCCAATAGCGAAGTCAGGTCCAGGCAAAGGTTCAAACAGGCAGGCAGCAAGGTTCAAGGTCAGGAACAGGCAAGAAATCAATAACAGGAGTATCAGGCAATGTAGAAAGACCCAGGAACACAATAAGTATATTGAGCTGTACTCGGGCATTGAACCTGGGTCTCCAGCGTCCTTTTAAGTTTGAATTTGGCGCCACTGCGCGTGATGTCACCGCGCCGGCGCTCCGGCGCCGACGTCCTTGCGCCCACGTGTAGACCTGGGCGCCGCCATCTTGGATCCGCCGCGCCGGGGGAAAGGTAAGGAGCGTGACACCTAGGTAGTGAAGAGCTTCTCCTGATGTGAAAGGCAGTTATTATAGGCGGAAGAGTGAGCTGCGACTCTGTCCATAACACATACATTACTGTATGCACTCACATGTCTTATGTAGAAATTTTATTAGTGGAGCCTGACATTTTGGTTAAAACAGTAGCCTTTCTCAAAGTAAACAAACAAAAACAACTTGTGTCTAATTAACATATAAAGGTGGGACATCACATTACTTCACCTCATCATGAGCCATGATCAGAACCTTGGCATTTATTCTGGGTTTAGGATACCGGACGTAACATATATATTCATATATTCTTCAACCTTTTTAATGTCATTATTGGTCACTTAGGTGTTTTTCTTAATTATTGTTATGTTCAGCCATTATATTTTTTAACAGTATCTGAGTACTTAGATTCAATTTCTTATTGTGCACAAACAGTGTCCATACAGTTATTCTAATGCTTTTGAATACCATAGATATTGCCTCAACAATCAGCTTTGTGCACAAACTCTCATTGACTTTTATGCGAAGAAATTATCTGCAGTTCTTGACATTTTCATCTCTGTGTCTCTGTGAGGTCCACTGAACAAGCCTCTCTATCTAACCAAAATGTTCTTTTGATTCCAAGCATTCAGACATCAACTGAATTGCCATCATATACTGTTGATAATTAGTTACACAGCCTTTTGAATCTAGGAAGTAGTTCTGCTACTAATCTACATTATAGGTTATAGAAAATATGAGATTAAAGAGGTGGCGCAATTATAGTTACAGGCAAATAAACTAACTGGAATGGTGTATCTATCCTGGCATGTTTTATCTTAAAAAAAATTGGGAAAACGTTTTGGATTTTTTTTAATGGCACTTGAAGAGCATGCTTGATTTTTTTAAATTAATTACTTAATGGTTATTATATAAATGTTTCATAATAAACCAGGATGCTTGGGCGAAATCACTAAATAGAACTTGTCTACACAACGGTTAAAATCAGTCGACAAAATGTACCTATATAATTGTATTTGATTCAGTACAATATACAGCAGACAGTATTGCATTTGCTTCTTTTACTTCTTTGTAGAGAGAACTGCTTTTTGCGTTTGGAACAACTGCTACTCTGACCCTTGTAGTCTTATAAAACAATAATTATTTTATATGACTTCTTTTATGATAATTTCCAGTCTCTTGTTAGGTAATTTGTTCATATCTGACTTCTGATCATCATTATGCATTGTTTCTAACTTGCCTGTCATGTAGTTGCCAACTGAGGGTAAAGCTGCATCGACAACCTCTTTCTGCATGTACTTATTAATGTTTTCCACCCATCTTCAAATGTGACATTTTAAATTCAATGTGTGCTTCTTGATTTGTACTGGTAATTTAAAACCCTCATAAATGCCTGCACATTTAAAAGAGTCAAAATCGCATGCAAAATTTGATAAAAAATGTCAGTGATCTGTATGCATGTACTGTCTTTTTTTCTTGGAGCTGCCATTCTATTAAAAGAAGTATAAATGTAAACCTGCCACATTTCAATATTGTCCTTTTATTGTATTCTGTAATTTAATTCATTTCTTTAAACATCTATCTAAATTTCTATTATGTGTCCTTTCTACTTCACGCTAAGCATAATTTGAGAGAGTGTTCTTACTAAAACTTGCATCTTATTTCATTTTCTTTCAGTGTGAGAAGGTTTGTGATGGCAAGCATGAAGCTGGTAGCACTTTCTCATTATTTTGGTCAGAGTACTTTTTCAGAAATGATTTTAATTTGATGTAAGATGCTTTTTTTTTTTCTTTTGCTTTAAAAATTAGGTTTGATTTTGAAAATGTCTTCAGCAGAAAATAATGATTGAAAACATAGAATGACTGCAAGTTAGAATAGCCAAAGCTTTATTATCTAATGAGAACTGACTGTTTTTAATTTTTAATGTGGTTTATGAAAAGGTGGGGTACACAGTTAGATGTATTTTATGGGGGTTCTGTTCTTATACCATGCAAGTGAAATATCTATGAAACAAATATTTTTTCAAGAATATTTCCTACAAATTTGCCCTTCATGGGACTATAGAAGAGCTGACTAGTTGAGGCCTATATATCAACAGTCTCATTTTAGTTGTAGTTTTTTTTTTTTAACAATTCAATTTTTATTTAAGCTGTACATGTGTAGACAGAACATATCCAAGGTTTAAGTTCACATTACGTTATACAAAAGGTTGATACAATATGATATTTCAGTTGAAATAAAGCTCATTTAATATTAAATCAAACCTGTGTCATGATGTTTCTGTTAATGCTTAAAGGGAGGGCCGCAAGTAATAATCTGCTATTGGGTAATATTATTATTGAAGCAGAAGTAGCATGCGGCCTAAAATATTTAACTGTTTTGCTTTAATGGGAAAGAGGAGAACACAATCATTGTAGTTGTTTTTGTGGTATTTGAGACCACAACCAAACTTACATTCTCTAAAACCACAAATGTCATCAAATGTATTTAAAAATCTGAACTAAAAAAGTGAACTAACAGGAAAAGTCTTAGAAAAGTCTTGAAACGCAATTTCTACAACTTTTTCATATTGTTGCATAAAAGCCAGCATCAAAAATGTCTGGAAACCTCTATAACCATGAATCAAAGAAAATTCTTTCAGTTGTTTAAGGGGCATCTGCCATTGACATCTACATGATTACAAAAGGTTTTAGCTGGAGCATTTTTGTATTTGAAATTGTCACAGTTTTGTTGCATAATGTAGCCTGAAAACGTTGATCTTTTTTTCCATGACTTTTTCAGTTTTTTTCTGTTTTTTAAACTAGGCCCTTGTTAGCTTACAATACTATTTTGTGAGATGATTCATGCAATCTCAGTTAAACAGCTTACTGCAGACAAGAGCTGATGAAATGTGCTGGACTGATCAGAGAGTTGTAGGAGTATATGGCGACATGCCATGACGTTTAGTCTCCTCCCAAACTACGAAAAGGTTTCTAATTACTCTAATTACTATTAAAAAAAAGGGGGAAATTCTTGACCTTGACAATGCTGCCCTCATGCTTTGGACAGTGTTTCATAAATAAATATTTCCAAAATGTACATGAACATTTATCAGTAGGGTATTTTATATTATTTCAGGCCATCTTCAGTGAATTATATATCCAGGTATAGATAGTAACTTTTCAAACTCAGCCCTTTGTCACATAGCAATTATATTTCAAGAGAACCATTCCTAATTTCAAGGGGGGATTTTACTATGATTGCTCTGATCCTTTTGACAACTGGTTCTCAAGAGAGCAAGAAAAATATAAAATAGATAAGAGAAGAAAAACATCAAGGGAAATGCAGGAGACTGTCATTAAAGTTACAGGGAATTTTCTCACATCTGATTTGTCTACTTGCTTTGCTTCAACAAGAGACCTTGGTCTTTGGGGCTTGGCTGTTATACTGTGAATAGTAAGGCAGCCTTAATACTGAGTATAGCAGGAAGCATAGGCCAATATGTGTATAGTTCTACAGATAAAGCATTTATATCACCATCAGTAGTCACCAGAGGCTACACTGTCCTTCAGAAGTCACCCTTGTATGGAGATGATTACTACATCATCTCCATACAAGGGTGACTGCTGAAGGACAGTGATGGACTATTTATTGTCTTGATATTCATATTCTCTCGATGTTATAATTCTAAATGTTTGTCTTATTTACTTAATTTAAGAATATTTATGTGAAAAAGGTATTTGTGTTGCTACATTATTTTTAATTGAACACATAATTCCAACAACCTTGAATATATTTATCACAACAATTGATTTCAACCTTAAATGTGGAGGTGGAATTTTAAAAGCATATTTATTATGGTGTGTAAAAACAGCGTAATAATACTCCACCCATCAGCAGGCTTTGCCAAATCTGAGTCAAATCTACAATTACATACACCTTGATAAATTTGCCATTTATTTCACACCACTTTACACTTGGCTAACTTTGTTTTACACAGCATAATAAATATACAACAATATATAATAATATAATTGCAGGACAGGTTTCAGAGTACAAAAGGAAATACAAGCTACAATTGTTTGCTCTTTTTTAACCCTGCCCCTCAGTTTGCACCATGAGTTTAGATCTTCCCTTCCATTAATACAGTGCTGCTCCTACCCCCATTCAAATATGCATGGTTACTGTATGGCTAGGGCTGCCTTGTGTCCACCAGTGCTGCTTATAGATCTTGGTCCATATTTTTAATCAGACACAAAGCAAAAAGTACAGCAAAGCCCATGCTGCAAGCACCTTCTAAATGTAACAGCATGATTTTCACTGTTAATTTGGCTCGAAAAAAGACAAAAGTTCATCAGTCATTTCAAATGAACCCCATAGCACTGATCAAAAGATAATTCAAGCCCCTCTTAAGGGCATTAGTAGAATATTCCAACCTCACTGCCTTCACTGTGAAGAACTACCTACTCTGCTTCATATTTCAAGTTTAAAAAACATTCATCATATGATTGTCTAAAAATGTCCCTGTCCTCTAATGTACTTGGAAAGCACCCTTCAGTGCTCTATAAATAAGGCCTTCAGTCTCTGGCTGTCTAATTGACACTACACTACACTTGCGAGCAGGCTGTAATGGTACGCTTTTAGTTGTAGATAAGCAACAGGTGGTATGTCACCAATTTTATAACAATTCTAAGCTGGAATCTCTTTAAAAACTACGGTCATGGTTTTATTTCTGCCTAAAACATGAATTTCAAAATTGCTTGAATGTTACAAATATATGTACCATTGACCACTACAGAAGCTTGCTTGGTTTCAGTTGCCAATTTTATGAGATTTGTTTTGATTGAAAACTCATGTTTTCAAAACCCGTATTTGAAATAATTCGTAATTGTGTTTTTTCAATTAAATTAATACAATTAAAAATTCCAGAGTAGCTATGAATGAGACATTTGACTGGATTTTTGTACAGACCTCATTGTCAGAAAAAAGTATTCTAACAAGCAGACTATAAATTTAGTTTATAATATGGGAACAAAATATAGTGTATTCCTGGAAGGCTGGTTTTGTTGGTTTTAAGATGGGGATGTAATGGTCCATGGATAGGTACAAAATGATACACACCATAATGATTATATAATCTGGGCTCAGTCACATACTGATCAGGCAGGTGGAAAGTCTTATAAGCTAAGGTCAGCATCAGGATATCAATATGGCCCTTATCATATGGAACTGCATATCCCCATCCAATTATAGTTGTAAGGGTTGGAGCAATCTCAACTGACCCACAATCAGAATAAGGTTTGCATGTTTGGTACTTTTATTTAGCAAAGCCTTGATGGAAGCAAAATACCATGAAGTGACTAAAACACCCAGAGAAGCTTCCCATAATGGAATGCAAATTATATACTTAATAACTAATTGGCACCAAAGATAGAACTATAAGGAAAGCTGATGGGTAATTCACAATATTGGTCAGTCAGGAAGTGCTAGCACTGCCAGCCATATGGAGCAAACGACTAGAATTATGTCTTCCAATTGTATAGGACTGATATCTTGTTATTATTGCAAACTAAATATTGGTTAACTTCTGATATATCAGTGTCACTTCCTGAACAGGTGTATTATGGGGATGCAATACAATCTTTATAAAACGTGAATATATGGTATCAATAATTGTGACGTCCCAGAGCACGGGACTGGTTTATGGGCACATAAGAAGCACACAGACAGGTAACAGTACAAGGAAACTTTAATAACAAACAATCCCTTTATGCATCTGGTAGGGAACAACTGCTCAACAGGAGCACAAGTCAATGTGTATTTGTGGCCTAGTCCTGTCTCACATAAGATTCTCATAAGATTCACCTCTAGTCTCTTTCAGGCAGTCCAGCAAGAGGGAAAGTCAGTATGAGTAATCCAGCTGCACTTGTGTATAACAGGGCAATAGATGAACAGTCCAGGAACATAACATGGGGTGCAGCTAGGAGGAATCACAGTTCAAATGAAGGGGACTCAGCACATAATACCATTCTGTTATGTAGCCACCAGCCCACACTGCAGCAAGTCTTTCCTGCAACTTCCTCCCCAGCAGCCACTCCCACTTCCTCCTGACTTCTCTGAGCAAACAGCTTCCTATCCATGTGACCTTTCAGCCCCACCCCTTTGAGCCTGCAGCTTCCAGCATTATCAGAACTCTTGTCACAATAATAATAATTATAATCTGTAACGGTAACGGTAACATCTTGTTATATCTTACTCCTGGGAAACGGTTGTTTTTATAAATCTCTTGTAGGATATGTGAGATTGCTTAAAGGAAAACTATACCCCCCGAACAATGTAGGTCTCTATAAACAGATATTGCATAAAACAACTCATATGTAAAACCCTGTTTCATGTAAATAAACCATTTTCATAATAATACACTTTTGTAGTAGCATGTGCCATTGGGTAATCATAAATAGAAAATAGCCATTTTAAAAAATAAGGACAGCCTCCTGGGATCCTAGGATCCAACGGTGCACACAAACATACCAAACAAACTATAAAGTTAGGTCACAGAAGCCAATTAACAGACAGAGTTCTGTCTTTTACTTCAACACTTCTTCCCTTTACAGTTAGAGTTTAAATATTTTTGGTCAGGTGATCTCTGAGGCAGCACACAGACCATCATGAAATGGCGGTTCAAGGCAAGAGATGTAAAAGGGCAATATTTACATAAATATATATTCCAGTTTGATAAGATTCTTTAATATGTCACTTGATTTGATATAAACTATCTGTTGCTCAAAAATTCATTTTCGGGGTAAAGTTTTCCTTTAATGCAAATACTAGAGAATTTTTATTTTATTTTTGGTTACGATAGCCAGAAATGTTATCCATGAGCAAATGCTTCTGTATTTTGTATTAATTTATTGCATTAACAACAGTAAAACATTTAATATAAAAAAGACACTTTGGATATTGAATATGTAGCATTTAAAAGGTTTAAAAGGTTTATTAACATATCTAGTTGCATTAACTTCATTGCAATTATTGGCTTATTAGGAATATTTTAGATTAGGACCATATGTTTGCAGATATGACACTATTTCTTGTGCATTCTGAATGGTTCTATGTGGGACAAAGCCAATGACACACTAGATAACACTTGTCAAGGATGAGAGCAGAATTAGATTTTAGCCAATCATAATCTTTGTTGGCAAGGAAATAAACTATCAATGACAGCTGGAGAAATGGGGAAAAAAAACATAGAAAACATGGAATTATGCAAATACGTTATAGCGCTGAATAAAAAGAAGGCAAATCTCTTAAATTATCATTTATGATTTTTTTTTGTAACTTGTAATTTTTATTTTTCATTAGAAAAAGCATAAAATAGTAGCATTTTTTTATACAAGTCTTAAAGTGATACTGACACTAAAAAATAAATTTTTAACATATGAATATACATTAAGGGGCAGATTTACTAAGGGTTAAAAAACCCTTGAATTAGACCATGGGAATAGTTGGGAATAGTGTGGGATTCAATTCAATTGGTCGAATGATCGAATAGAAAATATTCGATCGATCGATAAAAAATAATAAAACCCAATTCGGTAGCTTTGATCTGGCGAACTAGGCAGTCGAATTAAAAATTTAAAGGGGAAGTAATTCGAATGTCGAATATTCAAATAGATTTTTATTCTAATTATTCATCGATTCAATCGAATTTTCAAAATTCACTGGTCGAAGTGGTCTTCAAAAACAAGAAATCGAAAATTTGATCAACTTCGAGTCCTTCATGTGATTTTAGTAAATCTGCCCCTAAATGTTACCAATAGGTCATGTTGATAATTTTTTGCTGAGAGGTTTGTTTTTGTATGTAATTGTTAGTTGAAGTTCCTAAGCCTGACTCTCTGACTGTCCCATCTCAGCCTGTTAGTTACAGTTTCTAATGCTAACGGACTCCTGCTGCACAAATATGGCAGCCCCCTCATACAGGAACATGGGGGATCAGACAGGTAATGTAAAAGCATCATGCAAATACTTTGTGGCAAAGTTAGAAGTAGCTTTCAAAGCCAATATTATAATAGATGTAAAAAAGAGTTTAATTTCAGGTGTCAGTATCTCTTTAAGGTACAATATGAAAACTTAGTTACAGGTTGATGTACATTGCTTTGAATCACGTCCAGTGTTATATATGGTAGTCTGTACATAGATCAATTGGTATCTAAATATTCAGATAAAACCAAACAGCAAATAAAAAGTAAAAGAGGAAAAAAGAAGGGGAGATAGAACCAAAAAGGGATGGGAACACTAAATGCTGAATGTAAACATCACTGCTTAGCCATTAGTGATCAGAGTTTGTGGCTGGGCTGAGTTTTCCTGGAACCTAGGCATATTTGCTTGCTGGAAAAAATCTGATAACAGGGAGGCTGTTTGTGGAGAACCTGGCTCCTGATTTTGTCTTAAGTTGTACAAAGCAGAGTAGTATGTGTGGAATTGGGTTGCTATGTGGTCGGGGTTGTATAGTAGTGCTCCAGATTCATGTTTAATTGCAATGGTATGATTAAAGTGCTAAAAGATTGTGTTGCTTATCTCCTTTTTCATAATAGGTTTGTTTGGTCCATATCACTGCTTTCTGGTCTATGGTTTCTTTTTGAGTTGGGAGTACATTACGGGTGTCTACAATCTATTGAAGTAGTGGCTGAGATGGGTTCTCATTGTATTGGGATTCCAGGTTTTTTAACTGAGCTAGCAGGTCGTGTCGTGGTTGGGGTTGTTGCTTTTCCTTAGAAGAGGATAGAGCTATGAAGTAGCATGCAGCTCAAGGGTCAATATAACTGGAAAGTGGTCTGACCATGTGATTGCTGCTTTGTCAGTGGTATATTGAGTCTAAGGCAGGGTTGAGAGACAAGGAAGACGTGTATGGATTTTGTGCATTGTTGAGTTGAATGTATATTGTCGACCTTGTGGATGGTCAATGCGCTAGGAGTTAAATAAGGCTGTGTTATGCGGTAATTGCCTAAATTCTCTAAATAGTATATGGGCGCTTCTATCCGATGAAGGTGTTGACCTAGCCATAGATTGGGTGGCCGAGATATTAAAGTCTCCTTCTATGATTTTGTAAGGTGTCGTGGAGGCAGAAATTTTATTGGGTACTTTTTTGAAAGAATCTCATTTGGCCTTGGTTAGGTGTGCATATATTTGCTATAAAGAGAAATGGTACCTTCTAATATTATGTAACGCCTGTTAGTGTCGATAGTAGTTTGTGTTACCTGTAGTGGACAGTCTTTCCCCCAAATGCAATAAAAGGCACTACGTTTGCCCAGGAGCAGTAACCCATAGCAACCAATAAGATGTTTGCTTTTAAACAGGTGACCAGTAAGTGTTACCTGATGATTGGTTACTAAGGGGTTTTGCCCCTGGGCAAACTTAGTGCCTTTTATTACATAAACCCCTTTGTGTATAATAATTGCCACCCCTGCCTTTTTAGCAGTAACTGCTGCATAGTATGTTACGTGACTTGTCTTGAGAGAAATGATTCTCCTGTACTAGAGCAATGTCTGTTTTATGGAGTCTCAGTTCTCACAGGGCTAAGTACTGCTCAGGAATAGTATTAGGACCTTTGCAATTAAGACTTGTAAAAGTAACCATTCTTAAAGTGGGAAGAAAGCATATCATCTTATTGAAAGCAGCTTGTGAAGTCACCTTACACAGGCTCCCTATGCAAAAAGTTATTGGAATTCAAGGCATATTTCACAATAGACTTAAGGTAGAAAGAAAACATATCATCATATTGGAAGTAATTGGAAAAATATAGTTGAAGATTTTGACACTGTGGTTCGAATAGGACATTTCTGGATTAGAACGGCATGAATGAGTGGCCTGTTTCTGTATAAGGATGTTCGTAGTGGATTTGAGCTTGTCCGTGCGGCTGCTGAATTCAAACAGTTCCATGTGCATTTCCTTCACAGATACCACCACAGCTTCTGTGGCCACTTTAGTTAGGGCTGCTGTAAGGTTGCTTCATACAGTTTTCAACTGATTAGTGAGAGGCTCAGGCCTGTGAGGGAAGATCTAGGGCTTGGAGTAGCTGCGTGTGTGGTTGTTGGGAGAGTGTTGGTGACTGACCTGCATTTGATCGCTGGAAAGAGACCACGTCTAGCTGCAAACTTGCCAAAGAGAAGCCTGAAGAAGAAATATGCGTCTCTGTCGCCTGTGCCATCTTGAATTACTGCGTGCCTCTCAGCTCGGTCCCCCACCGGCAATCATTTGGGAGAGTCTGTACCATGTTTGGAAGCCTCTGGTGAGGAATGCGGGGTTAAAATTTCATGCAGGTCTCAATCCTCAGCGCCATCTTGGAGCACTGCGTGTCTCTCAGCTGAATGGGGGAATTGTAACCTGCTGCTTCTTCTGTCTCCATTTCCCCATCATTCCACTACTAAGGTTCTCCTGAGGTTTGTGGGACCCCAAATGTATTAAACAAGCTGATAAGAGGACTAATTATCGAGGTTTTGATACACCTGTGCTACAGAGCTCTCAAAGAGTATGTGCGTTCTCTTTAATGTCAGGCCACACCCCTTCATCATATATGATTTTTAACAATATTAGAGAAGTAATTTCTTTAATTTTTAACATTAATTTAAACATAAATAATAATATAAACCGTATTCTAATAATTGTTCTTTTTTTACACTATGACATTTAAACCCACACTACCATAGTTGTATTATACCTGTAATAATAGTTCCATACTTGAACCCTGGAAGTTGCATGCTTTTTTCCATTTTTATTTAGATACAGTTTTATCAGACTTTCCTGGACCATAACCACACCTTCTTATCCTGGAGTCTTGAGTGTACACTATATATAAAGTATGCTTAGTCTGTAAATGTCACACCCTATGGATCACCCAATAAAGGAATGGGGAAATGGGGACCATTTTAGTTTGATCCTTACTTGAAGATCCAACCATTGGCTGGGGCTTCCCTTAAAGGTCCAATTTTTGGTTTAGCCATAGATTTAGAAGTATCTTGGACAGAAATACAAATACATCAATTCTCACCCCAACTGGCATTCAATCTGACCCTGCTCCAATCTCCCAGCAGTTTGGGAACTACAAATCTAATGAAATTGGATAACTCTAGTGTGGTCAGTGGGAGAGGCTGGAGCATCTGGTACACAAATGGGAAGTACCTCCAACTATGAACCTACCAAGAAAACTGCCTAATGCACAGTAAATACTACTATATGCAGTAAATGTTTATATAAAAATGATATATGAGTATTATTGCACTTATAATAAACAATATTTTATTGTCTGAAAAAAACAATTGTCAAAACAAATTTACAAGCTTTTGCAATGGCTTATTTCAAATAAAGAACATTTTGCTATTTTTATTACATTTGGCCAGTAGAGGCTACTCTTTCCTTGGAGAATATAAATTAGAGTTCAGAGGGTACTCTGGTAAGTAACACATTGGAATTCTTATTTATATGAATAAACACACATATGAAGCTGAAGAAGGCCTCCAGGGTAGAACAATCTGTGTCAATAAGATTTAAGTGATTATTTACAGAACAGTTAAAATCCTTTAAACCCTCTTGTAGATGGGCATTTTCTTTCTTAAGTGTAAGCATCAACTTTTGTCATTCATTTGGTGTTAATGCCTGTACAAACTCAAGAAATAAGAGCAGTCATAGCAAGTAGGGTAATGTCACATATGGTATTGCATAGACAATATGGCAACATAGCCAACTGAGAATTTGCAGAAATTCACCCCATACAGCTTTATTTAAAAAAAAAAAAAAGGTTTTACTGGTTATAAACAAATATCTCAGAAGTAGTACTTCATAAAGGTATTGTACAAAGGCAGACATTTTTTGGAAAATATATTCACTAATGTAGATTCATTTTGTTGTCTGTTGATTACTAGATCTTCAGACTTTTTGGGTCCAGGCCCCTTCCCAGTCCAACATATGGCTGGACGCTTCTAAATGTATAACAAAGTGACAGATACTGTATAAAACATGGCTGTAACTGACACTTTTCTATGGTTCCAGGGATATCAAAGAAAGTAAAAAATTATTCAACCTCAGATATGAGACTATTGGGGTAATGCAATAAAACATCTTTAGTTTGTCTACATCTGTTAACTAACAGATTTTAACAAGATGTTACCCATAGCTTATAATTATTATTATTGCCATATATTCACATTTTATAAAGATTACTTTTCCTGCATTCCCATCAGGAAGTGACACTAAAATCCCAGGAGTTCACCAATATTTAATTTGCAATAATATTAAGTTATCAATCCCAAACAATAGGAAGACATTATTCTTGTCTTCTGCATTGACATTATCCATAGGCCTGGCAGTAGTAACATTAACACCCTCATAAATAACAAAAATATATAATAACAAAGGAGATACTGTAAACGAAAACTGTTGTGTGCTTTGCAAAACATAATTATTTCTTTAGTGGTCAATTTATAATGGAATTCCTTTAAACATATTTTTTATTTAGTTTACGTAGCATTCCTACACCTATTTTCATGATCTCTGTGATCTAATTGCCTAATAAAATGTTTAATATTGTAATTTCAAAGTACAAGATAAAGTGGTTATATTACATTGTAACGTAATTAGTTTGTGCATTTATTTTAAATTGAACACAATGCAGCAATATTACTCCTAAGGCTATTGAGACTCCCTTGCAATTCTTTAAGGAAGGAAGGAAGATCTGTTATTGTACTGTTTATTGCAGAAAGGATATTGCACCTCCAGTGCGGTGACTGATAACATAAATACTAAAAAGATGTCATTTTTAGAATGGGAAACTTCTCCTTTTTTTTAGTCCTCCCCTGTCACCTTGATCTCAGAAAACCATAGCCATAAATATATGACACATTTGCGGTGTCCAAAAACATCAAAACCTTTACTAATTATCGAGAAATGGATTTTGTGTGCATTTTATTTGTTCGTTGTTTTTTATAATATGACAGCATAGATTTTAATATTATATAACGTGGAATCTATCATCCATAATGCTTAGGGACTGGGATTTTTAAGATTATGCCTACTAAAAACATTTAGAATAAACCAAAATGATTAATTTGTCAAGTAGTTATACTGGATTGTTTTGCATTAAGGGTCAGTACCAATTTTTAAGATGCTGTTTTCTAATTACAGAAAAGAAGCAAATCAGTAAAAAATAAAGTATTCTATGTTTAAATAGGACACTATAGGAAATAACATTAATGTATTTCAGGGTGTCCTGAATAGCAGATGCCATGCATCTCAAAAAGATCACCCATGCCCCCCCAAAACTTCTGGTGACTGCCAAGGAAGCAGTCCCCCAAAAGCCCCCCATCCTGCATGATGTATTAATATTGTTTTAAAACTTGTGTTATTGGCTTGATATAATGGTACACCTTTAGTGGAAATAACTATAATTTCTGCAATTAATATATTGCTATATCTACATTAAAGAGAAAATACTGTATAACCCCCTTTTTGACATGAATTTGCTGAGCTAGTCTTGTGCAGAAAAGGTGCATAATTTCTGTTTTACACAAAGACACTGGATTCCACACATTTAAATGAAGCCATGATAGTCTGTGCATTCATTGAAACAATTCCCCACCCTCTTATGTTCACAGTGTAATGCAACCCATCCATCACCTAGTTCCCTGATGAAGTGATTGTGTCTAGGACATGAAGTCCCTTTCCTTTCCAAAAGTCTATCTATCTTTACGTCAGTCTACCCCAAACCCTTCAACATTGCAATGACAATATGGCAAGCACCGACCCCAAACAAGCCACTTTGGATTTCTTATCTTACAGATTAATCCGGTATAAAATCTTTCATCAACTTTACTTACAAGCCAATAGCCTTAAAAGAATACAGAAATGCCCTGGTGATAACTGAACCAGGTTTGGCACTTGGCTGTAGATTTCTCCAACATGATATTGGCCTGAACACATATCAAATTTTTTTAGGCCCAAGTTTCTACTCTTCTTAGTTTGCCTTCTCAGCTGTCTTGTGCCCATCTCTTTGTCTCCTGGCAATTATAGACCAAATAATTTTGACAAATAACACTAGAATCAGATTCCACTAGAATCAGATTCCAAACTCTTTTATGAAACACTTTATGGTCACTGTGATGCATTAGATGGGGTGCTCTCTCACCAACAGAGATGCTTGGTTAGAAGTTGACATTTTCACATAATCTGGAGCCAATGGTGTCAGGCAAGTCTCAAAGTTATTTAATTTTGGCTTGTTGTTATGAGAGTCTAAATAGCATGGGATATATGTGGTGGAGCAGAAACCAATACAGTTGCATTTACATGCAGATGTGTCTTTATTAAACAGTAAACATTAAACATTAAAGCTTATTCATAATTTGTTTTAAACCAAGTTTTATACAAAGCTAGAAATTAGCTTTAAACTTTTGAAGCAATTATTTAATTCTGGATGAAATTGCTGCACTTGGTAAACAACAAAGAAGAGATAAAAGTGAATAGTTTGCTTTCATGTCCCTCGTGGTGTTCCAGCTATCACCAATCTCTTTAAGAAAGTGAAGTGGAATACTGCCACACAAGTATGTGCTTTCTTTCTTTTCATTTTATAAGATTAGACTATTGAAAGAAAGCAGAGCATCCTTCTGTCCAGGTGTCCCTGCTTGGTAAAATAATGGATGCAAATTGATATGAGAAGAAGGTAGGAGATATTAACATCTTAAGGCTTCACATAAGCACACTAGACAAGGGCTTTGACTATCCCACTGCAGGTCTAAGCAGGTGTTCCTACTTCCGACCACAAGAAAATAAATAAATGAATATAAAGCGAGGATCTCTATGGCAGTACAAGGCAGCCTGTTGGCTCTATTGATTTGGTAAGCCCATCTGACAATAACATGAGCCCTCCTTTATTTATTTTCTCTAGGTACACCTATCCCAGATTGCATTCTCTTTGATTTTTTGAAAAGCAGGATTTTCCATCTTATCGAATTCTATCTAAGCACAGCTGCTTGACTAACTAGACCAGACAACCTACTGAGAGCATTTGTGCTACCAAATGAAGGAAAGTGCTGTGACAGGAACATAATTTTGATCACCCCTTAATATACTACGTGCCCAGCAGCCTAGTTTGAAGTGTGACAAAATGATCATATAGGCTTGCCAAATAGAAAGTGTAGCATTTACCATGTCAAGATTTTCTTTGTTAGATTATGGATAATCATGTAGTATACCGCTGGTCTCTTCCTTACATATAATTTGCTGTTTCATAGCTAAGTATGGACAGTGAAAACACCAGTGGTGATAATTTTTCTACTTGTTCCAAATTCAAGTGACTTCTCCCCTGACTTTGATTTTGCCAGAACCCTTTTGTAGTGCGATTTTGGACTTTAATCCCTGAAGCTTGCTCCTTGGTCCTGACAACTACCGCTGGGAGCCGATAGGCCCCGCTGACAATTTATACTACCATGTGTTCTGAGGATATTCTATAGAAATAATTTGCACTGTATTTATCCTGTCATGGATTCTGCTCACAGCAAAAAATGCCTTTGAATTATCTTTCTTATTGTATGAGCATTTTTCTGAGATGTGTACGAACGTCATTCATTATAACATTGTAATGAGTGTTAAAGCAGGTTTAGCGACTGCTTTATGTTCACTATAAATCTGGTGGAGTTTCTAAGCAAACTTTTCAAATGATACAGACAATGCCTTTCTCTATTGCAGCAGTGTATAACTGTATTGGCAGTGTCTGCCATTTGTTATGATTATTTCAATGTTAAAGGGCGTGCAGTAACAAACGGTCAGTTCTGGGATATAGTGGGAAATAGTGGAAATAGAGATTGCCACAATAGATACATCAGGAAAATCTCATAGCAAAGAGAAACTGAAAACTGACCTTACATTATAGAGGCAGGAAGACTGCATGTACTACAGGTATAGGATACGTTATCCGGAAACTCATTATCTCCGTTAGCTTCAAATTACAGAAGGGCCATCTCCCATAGGCTCCAATGTATCCAAATAATTCACATTTGTAAAATGCATTTCTTTTTTTCTCTGTAATAATCAAACAGAACCTTTTACATGATCCAAACTATTGGAAGCAACATCAGCCTATTAGGTTTATTTAATATTTACATGATTTTTTAGTAGACTTAAGGCATGAAGATCCAAATCACAGAAAGATCCCTTATCTGGAAAGCCCCAGGTCCCGAGCATTCTGGATAATAGTTATTTCACATTGGCAAACTTTGTGGGGGAGATTCATCAAAGAGTGAAGTTCCTCCACTAGAGGGAAATTCCGCAGCTCTCAATTAATTTCTATGGAATTTCGAAAGGCGTATTCATCAATGGGTGAAGTGAAATTTCACCCTTTGATAAATACGCCTTTCAAAATCCCATAGAAATGAACGGAGAGCTGCGGAATTTGCCTCTAGTGGCGGAAATTCACTCTTCACTTCACTCTTTGATAAATTTACCCCTGTGTGTTTTATTATATAACCCATTATAGGTGCATTCGTGGGAAGGAATTTAGGTATCCAGATTATACTTTTTTTTGCATTATGTTTTACTACATATATGGACACCAGGCAAGATGCCAAGAGATTTTAGGGCACATGTAGGGTCATAAGTGCCTTGTGCAAAGGGAAATTTCGAATGCAATCAGTATGTTTTTTCCCACAATTAGTTTTTTTCCCAGAATTCCAGTGCAATTGTGGTCACAAAGGTGTGATGCCCTTGGTGCATTTACAGTGAGTTTCCGCAGTTCACCAAAATTTATTCAATGCATATGCTCTTTGTCACAAATTAGGTGTAATTGTGCCAAATATCTGGCATCAGCTCTGGTGTTTGCTTGGCATTATTACCAGTATTAGGAGTGCAAGTAGCATATGCACTCTATTCTTTTGGCATAGCTGAACTGCAGTGATTGATGCAGGGCTCTGAGTGAAGCATGTAGCTACAGACTGGTCATGGGGCAGTGGTAGCTCTAGGGCTCTACTGCATCAATAGGTGCAGCAACAGTCAATGCAGGAGGGGCGTCAACATTTCAAAAAGTTGTGTCTGTTGGTGACGAGTGAGTAAACATTTTTTTTCATGCGACAATTTGACGTGTTACAAGCAACACAGTTTTTTTTCACTCCTAATGCATTAAAGTTAATTTGTGTTTATTCTTATGGTGACTCTATGGGAAGTGTCCTTTGCTAGTGAAAATTTAACAGAATTCCAGTCTGCAGGGACATCCCCAGTTCACTAACAGGTGCACTTCACTATCGTTCACACTTAAACGCCAGGCGAAGTTCACTAAATTGTGGATATTACTGAACATTACCTCTTTCGCCAGGGTTGATTTCGCAATCTCGGACCAGGCAAACAGCTGAAAAGAATCTAGATCTTCCTCAATATGATGTCACGTAAATCATATCCTGTCTGCTGAAAATGCATTAAAATTTTAAAAACACTGGTGACTTGTCCTGTTTTTAAGTCGGATTATCTGCAAAAGTCCTAACTTTTTCGGGTTGACATTTTCGCCACACATTTGAAGGGCATGGAACATTCATTTTACAGTGGGCTCATGTGTAGGGCATTATATGATCTATTTTGTCTTTATTCAGTTTCCTTGGAAATTTGTAATAAAAAGTGGACACTTCAAGCATTTGCACCAACATCTTAAATGAAGACATCCATACAACTTTAATGTACCCACCCTCTTCAAATTGATCTAAGCATAAGATCACTAGTGACTTTTTTTTTTTTGTTATGAAATGCTTGTACTGAAGAAGTATCATTAACGAAAAGCCACCAGCATTTGATTCCCAGGATGCAACTTTGCATTTTAGTGAATTATCATAGTGGTAATGAATTTGCACCTGGCGAAGTGGTGCCAATTGTGCGAAGTGGTGCGAACTGGTCGCTGGCAACAATTTGCCCATTTGTAAATTTGTCTCATGGATTATTTTGGCCACTTTTTTGTCACTGTGAAGTTTTATGTGGAAAATTTTTGCCCAGGGCCACTCCGGCCATGAGGCAAGGTGAGAACCTTGCCTCAGGCGGCACAGAGCGGCCAGTTCCCCAGGGTGGCAAAAAGCCACCTCTGGTAACTTTAAGAGCCCAATTTACGTTTTTTAAAATTGAAATTTTGCTTTTCTAGAGCAGCAAGTGCAATAGCGCTCACTGCACTATCGATGAGGCCCTTCCTCTACCTGCTCCAACGCTACAAGTTAGAAGCACGGAGCGGGAGGGGGGACGGCATCTGGGCTGCTGCCTCAGGTGGCAGAAGCTCCTGAAATGCCCCAGTTTTTGCCTCAACTTTAATAAAAAATTTGCAGATGGAGAAATACGGAATTTAACCACAAATCCATTCCTGCCGAAAAAATTTGCTCCTCTTTAGTGTCTGCTGTTGGTAGAGTTTTCTGAAACAAAATAAAGAAGAAGCAGCAGCAGAGAATATAGTTTTAAGCAGAAAAATCACTTTACAGCATTGCCGCTCCACTGTTCCAGTTTGCCAAATTTCAGACGCATCCCTGATCAAGGTAAGCATACACCCAAAAAAAATTGCTACAATTGTAAAAATTACTCTATAAACAGATGACTGCAACATTACAAATGTATGCAGAAACTAAAAAAAAATGTTCCATTCACACAAGCTTGGGGGGGGCACAAGATATAAATAAAATATTTGCTCACTTTGAATAACTTCCATTTGCTGTAGTTGGCACTAAACCATAACCACCAGGTTTACACATATATTTAAAAATCAGCTTTAATGTGCCATGAAAATTCACTCATCAGGAAGTCTTCATAATTTTACTAAGCCTTCTTCATGAAGTTCACAATGGGTGGGATATTATTATAAGCTAATGCTACACTGCTGAAATGTTGCGCAAAGTGATGTGTTAAATTATGGTTGAAAGATATTTTAACGGCATATGCATAAATATGCATTTTACCTACTACACAATAAAATAGCAACACACCTGTTAAATGTGTATCTTGTTGGTCCATTTGGGGTTTTCAGTTTGTCTGAGGAAAATGCAAACTGACCTTCAAATGTGTTGAGTAATATATGCAAATTTCTTGAGAGTAGATAGAAATACTTTCTCACAAGGCTGTCTGGTAGTGAGCAGTTGATTGATGTGCACTCTATCCTGAATCATGGAGAAATCGAGTAGGAAAACCCACAGTTCCCCTGCAAAACCTTACATGATGAAACAGTGTTAATTGCACCAATGAAAGATTAACAGTAAATATTTATTTTATACGTGAAATATCCATTTTCTAAGAATGCAGCTTTTATTTCAGCCCCCATTAAGATGTGATCACCATGAGAACATTCTTTTCTCAGTTTGTGTATGTTAGTGCTGAAATGTAAAGCCCATGTATTTCATTTGAGCTAAACAAAGAGAAGAAAAATAAAATAGTGTAAAAGTGTACAGCTGTGAATGAAAGCTTGGGAGGGACGGGCACGGGCTTGACAACAATTAAAATGTTGTTTAGAAATCTAGAGTCTGTGTTATGTCTAGTGGCAATAGTGTTTTGTGTTATGCTGACCCAAGCATTGTACCATTTTCAATTCAAGCCGGAGCTCAAACTTTCAGAACTAGGATGTGGAAGGGGATTTTGTAAGCAAGCCAAATTTACATTTCAGATTTGAAAGGGAGGGCAAAGGTTCCTGTTCACAGGTTTGGGATCATGTTTTATATCACATGACAGCTTTGTCAAACAACACAGAGTTAAAAAGGAAAGAAAAAAGACTGTCTGGGCTTCATTCAATAAAAAAGTGACAAGACAACAATAGTCCCTTTTTTCTATATCTTAACATTTAAAATTTTTTGAAGATTTAAAAACTGCACAATATTTTTTTTTTTTTTTTGTGAGAAGTTCTCTAAAGATCCCAGTTATTTCAACTGCTAAGGGCACTAAAATGAAATGGCTTTTACAATTTAAACACTTTTCCAGTGACGTTCAGCAGTGACCTATCTTGAGAGCTTAACGGTGGAGTAATTTTTCAACCATTTAGCACCCAACATTACTACAACAACAAAAAACAAGGAGAGAGAAATTGGAGAGGGGGGGAGACTGAGTTCTGGTTAAAAGAAGTGTTGTTACTGTCATGGGAAAAAAATTTTTTTGAAAATTCATCAAACAGTGCTGCTCCAGCAGAATTCTGCATTGAAATTCATTTCTCAAAAGAGCAAACAGATTTTTTTTATATTCAGTTTTGAAATCTGACATGGGGCTAGACGTTTTGTCAATTTCCCAGCTGCCCCAATCATGTGACTTGTGCTCCAATAAACTTCAATCACTCTTTACTGCTGCACTGCAAGTTGAAGTTATATCACCCCCTCCTTTTTCCCCCAGCAGCCTTACAACAGAACAATGAGAAAGTAACCAGATAACAGTTCCCTAACACAAGATAACAGCTGCCTGGTAGATCTAAGAACAGCATTCAATAGTAAAAACTCACGTCCCACTGTGTACTATTCAGTTACATTGAGAAGGAAAAACAACAGCCTGCCAGAAAGCAGTTCCCTCCTAAAGTGCTGGCAAAAGTCACATGACCAGGGGCAGCTGGTAAATTGACAAAATGTCTAGCCCCATGTCAGATTTCAAAATAGAATATAAAAAAATCTGCTTGCTCTTTTGATAAATGGATTTTAGTGCAGAAGTCTACTGGAACAGCACTATTAACTGATGTGTTTTGAAAAAACATGTTTTCACATGACAGTTTCCCTTTAAATGTGAACCCTGCTGCACTCTAGCATGGACTAATGCAAGCTTCCATTCTGCCCACCCAAATTTTTCATGCTTGTAATGCATCTACTTTTAAAAGCCTCAGCCATACTGACTGTAAGCCAGCCTCCTTTTGTCTGTGCTTTTAGTATAAAGGGGTAAATAAAACAAACTAACAGATCATGCTATATGTATTTTCCAACAGCAGTCCGGAGAATTATTTATATATATATATATATGTATATACACACAAAATCCAAAACATGAGATAACTGACCCGGGTGCTACCTATACAAGCTTCACCAGAAACATTTTCAAAAATAATCAAACTGGTTCTTTATTAGTTATATTTAAAAAGATTGCTACAGGCCAACATTTCTGTCCCTACTTAAGACCATTATCAGGACTATAAAATCCATTAACAATCACAGTTTAAATAGGTAAAACTCAACTAATCATGTGAGATATTTCCAATTACGTGACCAAGTGGAAAGAAGAAAGAAGAGAACCTGCACCAAGCAAAGAGAATATATATTCATTTACACACTTAAAAACCAACTCACACCAAGATTCTCAAAGACGCGCGTCTTCTGACCACATATAATAGTAGCAAATGTAAGCACATTATATCAGCGCTGTTGCAGGTGAAAATGTATTCAGTTTTTTTATCCAAAACCTCTCCCTTTGTAATAAAAATTTTTGATCTGTCCCCACCTCTTCTAAGTGGTGGTATATGATCAATGGTTATGTATTTAAAAGTAGGTAGCCTATGATTTAATTCAAGGAAGTGCTTCGCAACCGGTTTGGTTGTTGTGCCAACTCTGAATGCAACACTTATTGCAAAGCAATGTGCATCAATTCATAAATGAATTAAAAAAAAAACAATTGCAAAACCAAAACCAATAAAGACCTTAATGGGACATGTAAATAATAATGCAAAATATTTTAAAGGAAATTCTGCAGTAAAGCCTAGACATTCAAGAGACCTTGTATAAAAAAAGAGCAATGTGGGATTCACTGCATCAATTATATAGATGAGAAAAATTCTAGAAATGTATAGATGTTATATTCATAGATGTAAATGGGCAAACACATTATGGTGACTTCTATTGTAATGAATAAAAATATACATTATTGTGAGTGAATAAACTAAAAAATACAGTTCTACAATGAAATGAAAAAGAAGTAAAGGGAAATAAATTCTTAAATTAAAAATTACATAAAATTAAATGTTCTTCTAGAATGGAAAAATAACATGGCAATAAGTAAATCTACACAGTTACAGACATTAAAGGGCCTATATATTAAAATTAGAATTGTGAGTTTTTACCAACATTGAGGGGCAGATTTACAAAATTCACATGAATAATTTGAAGTTCGATTGAATTCGATCGAATTCCGAGTGTACGATTTTATCGGATATTCGAATATGCAAATTCGGCCACTTCGATCATCGAATATGCAAAATTTGAGCGTATTGAATAGATCAAATAATCGAGTATTCGATAATTCAACCACTGGATGATCGAAGTACTTCAACTTTAAAATTTTATTCGACTGCCTACTTTGCCAGATTGAACCTACCGAATAGCAATAGAAGCCTATCGGAATCCCCCCATAGGCTTTTTTTCTATCACCTGCTCGAATACCATTCGTACGATCGAACGCCTCGATCATTCGAATTGTACAAATTTTTCGAACAATTTCAATTTTTTTTTGTGAAATCGAACGATCGGTGTTCGATCATACAATTTTTTTTTATTTACTAATTTTTTCAAATTGCGAAGAAAAAATAGCCTAAAACTATTCGATAAGCATTCGGTAGTCGAATTATTATCGAATTTCGCCCAAATTTGAGGGCTAAAAGTCCTCAAATAAGTGAATAATGATACATTTGCCCCTGAATGTTTACTTATTTATATAAAAGTTTAATGTAAAAAGCTTTATTCACTAAAACCTTGAAAAAAAGACTCCGGTGCATCAAATTCATATTCTGCTCATCATTTCCAAAAGGTCTGCAAGCTCTCAAATATTTTTTTGAGAAATTAAGCAAATTTTGCCTAGTACATCTCCCTTAGACTTCTATATGAACTCATAAGCTTAGGTTTCTAGATTTACATATGAGGTTTTGTTTGTGTGTACTTAAAACATATTGAACATTGACATTTCATGTGTTTTAATCTTAAAAAATTCCAATTTGAGCATTGATAAATTACCCGCTAAATGCCCTGTAATAATAGACACAGGAGGATTCACCCTGCCCTCTCTTGCTCTAGCCAAGGCCCCTCCCCTTCAGGTGGAAGGTTCACTCTTCACTGTGCATACCCCTTCTCAAATGTCAGGCTTTTAATATAGATAGCAACAACTACAGTAAGAGCACCTAGGAGTTCTGGATAAAAGATGACCTGTCACCTACTGTACTGTCTCTGTTGCTATACAGTATATGCAACGGATATCCAATGGGGGAAAATACTAGATGGGGTTGGGAACTACTACATGGGACTCCCTAAAGACTATAGATCCTTTATGCAAACTTTACATTTTCCTGCATACATACAGTAATTTTCTTCTGGTCCCCTGAAAAATTAAAAATGGGGATTCTACTGTATTACACTATTCCATTCGACTTTTTAAAAATACTCAAAAAACAAAATAACTTGACTGATGAAAAGTCTCCTCCCATCAACTTCTATAGATAGTGTCGCCAGATTTTAGTTCCTGAATTTTGCCATTTGCATTTTTGAAATTTTGATAAACCTCAAAATCAAATTGAGGAGAAAACAAAATCTCAAATTTTAATACATTTGCCCCTACAGTTTGCAAAGTTATTATGCACATTTTATAGTGGATAATTAAATTTTGTGATATGGACATAAATACAAAGTAGTAAAATTTTGATTTTATTGTATTTGTTTAGTATAAGATAGCAATGACACAAATAAAACTTAAAAATTTAAAAAAAAGCCTAATGGTGACCATGTAAAAAACAAAAATATAGTGTAACAAAAAAAAAAAAAGAATGAGACATAACGTGAAATGCAAATACATTATAGACAAATTATAGACAAATATCAGGGGACCTTTTTACCCATAAACAAGATCACCGCACCAGAGGCCACCCCTTCAGACTAGCAGAAAAGGACTTTCATTTGAAGCAGCGTAGGTGGTTCTTCACAGTGAGGACAGTGAGGTTGTGGAATTCACTGCCGGGTGATGTTGTGATGGCTGATTCTGTTGATGCTTTCCAAAGGGGCTTGGATGATTTTTTGGACAGACATAATATCAAAGGCTATTTTGATACTAAACTCTACAGTTAGTATAGCTATGGGCATATATCGTTTGTGTGAAAGAGTGGAGATATGTGTGTGTGTGTGTATGCTGAGTTTTAATTTGGAGGGGGTTGAACTTGATGGACTTTGTTTTTTTTCAACCCAATTTAACTATGTAACTACAGTATGTAACTATGTGAATCCTGGTGGTGGTTTGTTCATTCTAAAACATAGCATTCTCAATGAAAATAATGAACTGAAGGTTTGCCATTGTAAATAGCTTATAAAGAATACATATCAAGGCTGTTAATCTCTTAGAAAACATAATTTGTAGTAAGCAATTGACAGACGTAAGTGGTTGTGTATGTTGTGCAACACTGGCATTATGGCTTTCTGATGGCCTTTGAAAAAAAAATGTGATTTATGGTATAGAGCTGATCTTTATGCAATTTGTGTTTTCTTTAGAGTGCTGTGATTGATCAGACACATATACATGTAAGTTGTGTTATTAAAGGAGAACTAAAGCTTAATGAAAAAAGCAGGGCAGAAATGTTGTACATTATGTTATGGGCTTCTGTACTAGTCCAAGGCAACCACAGCCCTTTGTCAGGAAAAATCTGTGCCTTCATAGATGCCCCAGTAGCTCCCCATCTTCTTTTCTCCTCATTCACTGCACATACTCTGAGCTGCTGTCACTTACTGAGCTTAGGTACCCACTCACAATATACAGTACACTTAGAATAGAAATGTCACAATATAAGACTAATACATCATTAATACAGATAATTACAGAACTCAATAATCATCCCTGTAGCATCATCTTATATTACAGACAAACCTCATGGCTTGTGTAATGAGTCCAGTATATAAAATATGGCACTTGTAGCCATATTCATTTTTAGGGTTTAGTTCTCCTGTAGATATAGCTAGCTACGCTTTTATTTTATATTACTGATCTATTTTCCTCACAAAAGTATTTCCATGGGCTTCTAAGGATTATGGTATATGTGGTGCCTTAGATAAGATAAGGAAAAATAGACAAATAGCATAAGGGGCCATTTAGCATATTACATGAATTAGTGACACTTTAGGATTTAACCATTTGTTGCTACCCTAGAACAGTTCTTTCTAATTTCAAATAATCGTCTTAAGCCTTTCATCTTGCACATGTCTGGCATCATGGAACAAATATTTAGACCAGTGCTGTCCAACTTCGGTGGTACTGAGGGTTGACACTCCCAGTTTTTAAAACACACCCAGTTTAAACCACAACCATGCTATCACAAAAACTTTTAGGCCACATTAATGGTGGTAACACTGCTGGGATATCACCCATCAATCATATGTGAAAGTTTAAGTTATGTTAAGACATATTCTTAAATATACTCTCCTTCACTGTGAAAGGCATAGCAACACCAAGCACATAATTAAACACTTTAGGGACCCCATAATAATATTCTCCTTCCCCGTGGAATGCATAGCAACACCCAGCACATAATTAAACACAGTAGAGAACCCATGATAACTATTTGTAACCTGCTAACACACCCAGAGCAAACCTCCACCATGTTTACCTCCCACAGGCAGAGTATGCCACACACAGGTAGCATAAGACAGGCAGGGTATGGCACATGCAGGCAGAGTGGGGCAGGCAGAGTATGGCAGACACAGGAAACATAAGGTAAACAGAGTATGGCACACCCAGGTAGAGTAGGGCAGGCAGGATATGGCACACTCAGGTAGGAAAGGGAGGCAGACTATGGCACACACAAGCAAGATAGGGCAGGAAGATAAGAGAGGTGTGAAGAGATGAACAATTCTGAACAAACACTTTCTTTGTCTGAGGGGTATAAAGGACATTACAGATGTAAACAATATATGGGGGATTACAGGTGTGAACAATACAGGATTTTATAGACTGAGTAAGGGTTGCAAGCAACGCAAAGGCAAGTTAATCTCAGTACTGACAACCTTTTAATGTTTACTTGTTTAATCAATCACAGTGGGGCCACACCAGAAGGAACTGTGGGCCGCCAGTTGGTTTAAACGGTTAATAGTCCTGATTTAAACAGTTAATAGCACTCAACACTTCTGCTGAGCACTGCCACATCATTGGACAGCATCTGTGTGTTGATCTGTAATAAATCTGACTTCACAATACATCTACATCTTCATCTACAATACAGTACCATATATGTGTAATGCAGTAGTGTGCAAATTTTACTGCAGTCCAAAAAATCCAAAGTAACCATGAGGGATGGAGGTAAAAGTGAACTGTGCCACAGAATGCATGTGGTTGCTTATAATGGCTTTATACTATGTACAGTATATCTTCATTCTCCTATACAAAATAAAAGTCCATTTAATGTTTCTGTTTCTAATTAATTACAATTTTTTTAAGTACCTCTTGCACAAAAAAGTCTAGGAAAAACTAGATATTGTACCTGCAATACTGAATTAGCAGCATGATATTGATGGCATAAGATGTTTATTTAATGTTGTTTCAAGGCTTTCCCTCTCCATGCCTTGAATTCAGTTATAAAAGGTTATAAATGAAAAACAATTCTGCCGCACATAAATGATTCCTTTTATGCGAACGAAGAAACACATGATTAATGAAATCTAGAATGAAGGGGATGTCATGCCCTTTAAATATTAGATTTCATTATGCTGAGTAGATATGAGGCTTTAGAAAGGAGATACTTCACCCCTGCTTTTTATTCTAAATATTTCATGGCCTTGAAGCCATCAAAGATGAAAATGCCTCATGTAACCGAAGCAGTGACCTGTCCAAAGTGAGGTATGTTACTGGATCTATATGTTTACAGGCATGAATGTCTGTAGAAAAAGTGGGCAGCTGACCATTTGGAATGTGATTCTGAAAGCTGTGACCTTAATTGCCCTTGCTTCTTTCATTGTCATTTCTAACCAGCAATGAGCTAGACTGAACACCACGCTGTTAGATTCTGTCTAAGGTGCTGATAACATGACCTAATTCTGCAGCAGGAAACCTGCTTTTAAACTAATATTTTCCTGGTGTGATACATTAAAATCACTTTGTTAAGGGACAAGGAAAGTTAAACTAAAGAAGTAGGTAGAAATGTCTGTACCAACCCCAGACAACCACAGCCCTTTAGCAGTAAAGATCTGTGTCTCCAAAGATGCCCCAGTAGCTCCCCATCTTCTTTTCTGCTGATTCACTGATTCACATGCTCTGTGCTGCTGTCACTTACTGAGCTTAGGGACCCACTCACACACATAGAATAGAAATGTCACAATATAAGGCTGATTAGTCATTAATACAGATAATTACTTCATGGCAGCACAGAAACCAGTGCAATTAGCATCAGAATTTAATAATCAGCCCTGTAGCATCAGCTTATATTACAGGCCAACCTAATTTTCTGCTTGATAATTTGTGACAACCCCTTCTTCTCAACAGCTGCTCAGAGCCCACTGGGCATGCGAGTGTCGCAGACACTTTCCAAGATGGTGACCCCCTGTGACAAGTTTGAAGTTCTGGATCATTGCTGATATTGACAAGCTGAAACTGTAGGCTAGTGCAATATGTTCAGTATATAAAACATGGCATTTTTAGCCATAGTCATTTTTAGGGTTTCCTTGTCCTTTAAGCCGCTGAAGGCTTCAAGCCCCAAACTGAACAAGATCTTGAACAATTAAAATTATTATGGCACTTTATAAATATGTGATAACAATAACAATAGCAAAGCGCCATTTTTTACAGAGAAAACAACCCCAACCTCTACAGTCTACCCTCATAATTTAAGTCTTCCATCCCTCTAACCAGTTTAGTTGCACGTCTCTGCACTCTCTCCAGCTCATTTACATCTCTCCTAAGGACTGGAGTCCAAAACTACACTGCATACTCCAGGTCTTACTGGGAATCTAGTAAGGTATAATTATGTTTTCATCCTTTTTTCATGCCCTTTTTTTGCAAGACAGAACTTTATTTCCTTTAGTAGCTACATAATGACACTGCCCAGAATTAGACAACTTGTTATCTATAAAAACCCCAAGATCCTTCTCACTTAAGGAAACTCCCAACACACTGCCATTTAGTGTATAACTTGCATTTATATTATTTTTGCCAAAACCTAATTTTCTAGTTTTCTGCCCAGTTTCCCAACTTAGACAAACCACTCTGCAAAATGTCAGCATCCTGCATGGAACCTATAGCTCTGCACAATTTAGTATCATCTGCAAAAATAGAAACCGTATTTTCAATGCCAACATCCAGGTCATTAATAAACAAGTTGAAAAGCAAGGGACCCAGTACAGAGTCCTGCGGTACCCCACTAACAACATGTAAATGTTCCATTTACCACCACTCTTTGTAGTCTATCTTTTAGCCAGTTCTCTATCCAGGTAAAAATACTATGTTCCAGGCCAACATTCCGTAATTTAACAAGTAACCTTCTGTGTGGCACTGTATCGAATGCTTTAGCAAAGTCTAATTAAATCACATCCACAGCCATCCCAGAATCGAGGTCCCTGCTTACCTTCTCATAAAAAGAAATTTAGTTAGTCTGGCAAGATCTATTATGCATAAAACCATGCTGGCACAAACTCATAGTATTGTTATTTGCTATGAAGTCCGGTATCCTATCCTTTATTAATCCTTCAAAAAGCTTTCCTACCACCGACGTCAGACTAACTGGCCTATAGTTTTGAGGCTGAGAACAGGATCCCTTTTTGAATAGCGGCACCACATTAGCAATTCGCCAGTCTCTCGGCACCATGCCAGGCCTCAATGAATCCTGAAAAATTATGTATAGAGGTTGGGCAATCAAAGAGCTAAGCTCGCTAAGTACCCTGGGGTGATTGCCATCTGGCCCTGGACCTTTATTTATCTTAACATGTTCTAGTCTCTTTTGAATTTCCTCATCTGTGAACCATGCATCATTGAATGTATTATTAGAATTGGGACTATTAAAAAGGAAACCTTCATTAGCTGGTTACTCATTTGTGTAGACAGATGAAAAGTATTCATTCAGAATCTGTGCTTTTTGCTTGGTCTCATCAACCAGCTGACCCCCCTCTGTTAATAAAGGTCCTACCCATTCCTGTTTAATTTTTTTACTATTAATATATTTAAAAAATAATTTTGGATTCTTTTTACTGCTTACTGCTATATCCGTTTCCATATCGATTTTAGCTTGCCTGATTGCTTTTTTGCATGACTTATTGGCCTCCTTGTACTACCTTATAAATGATTCGGCTGTTCCAGCTAACTTGAAAGCCTTAAAAGCACGTATTTTCTTACCCACCTCAACACCAACACTTCTATTGAACCAAAAAGGTTTTGTTTTGCAACGACGTTCCTTGCTTACAAGTGAAATATACTGAAATGTATATTTATTAACCAGTATTTTAAAGACTTCCCATTTT
>CM044440.1:27269603-27281604 GCA_024363595.1 Xenopus borealis | reverse complement strand
TGCATGACTTATTGGCCTCCTTGTACTACCTTATAAATGATTCGGCTGTTCCAGCTAACTTGAAAGCCTTAAAAGCACGTATTTTCTTACCCACCTCAACACCAACACTTCTATTGAACCAAAAAGGTTTTGTTTTGCAACGACGTTCCTTGCTTACAAGTGAAATATACTGAAATGTATATTTATTAACCAGTATTTTAAAGACTTCCCATTTTTGTTCAGTGTTTAACCCTGTGAAAAGCATTTCCCACTTAATATGTTGAAGAGATATAATGTCAAAGTTTGCACGCCTGAAATTCAATGTTTTAGTTACTTTCTTATAGAATTACCTCTGCAACAAAATCTCAAAGGAGGATGAGCTCAGTATTATTAGTTATTACAAGATCCAAACGAGAGTTATTCCTAGTAGGTTCTTGAACGAGCTGGGATAAAAAGTTGTCATTTAGCATTTTAACAAACCTACTAGCTTTATCTTTCTTGGCAACCCCATTACCCCAGTCAATGTCCAGATAATTGAAGTCACCTATAATAATAACTTGACCTAGTTGTTAAGCCGCTTCTATTTGTAAAAGTAGCTGGGCTTCATACTCGTCACTTATACGAGGTGGTTTATAGCATATACCAAATAACATTTTCTTTGTAACTTTTTGCCCAGTCGAAATCTCTACCCAGAGGGATTCCACACCCTCACCAGTGCCAGCAATGGTTATTTCTTTAGTGCATGGCTTTAATTCAGGCTTTACATACAAACGCACTCCTCCCCCCTTTTTAAACCCTCTGTCCCTCCTAAAAAGGGTGTAACCATTTAAATTCACAGTTCAGTCACATGTTTCATCCCACCAGGTCTCAATTATATCATAATTTTTAGAGCATGCAATCAATCTAGGTCTCCCATTTTACCTGACAAACTTCGTGCATCTGCCAGCATACAGCTGAGGTTATTACTTTTACTTTTTAAATGTGCATTACTTTGAGGGGAATTATATGTTATGTTAGTATTAGTCCGTTTTCCTTGTAACAGAGGAACCTCCTTAGCTGGTAAATTGTATGCCCCCCTCACTCCTCCCCAATGACCCCTTACTAATCCCACTACCCCATCTACCCTAGCTTCCCCATAATTCTCTCTCTCACCCACCCCCCACTTGCCTAGTTTAAACTCTCCTCCAACCTCTTGGCCATTCTTTCCCCTAGCACAGTGGAAAACCTTCCATTGAGGTGCAATCTGTCACGACTGTATAGGTTGTACCCCAAGGAAAAATCAGCCCAGTGCTTTAGGAACCCAAACCCTTCCTTCCCACATGCATTTAGCTCCCTAAGCTCCCGCTGTCTTCCTAAACTTGCACGTGGCACAGGCAAAATTTCCGATGACATTGGAAGACCTTCCCTTAATCTTAGAGCCTTGATACCTGAACTCACTCTTTAAGGTCTTCCATCTACCATTTTGTCTTGTCATTAGTGCCAATATGTACTAAGACTGTTGAGTCATGCCCAGCCCCACCCAATAATTTGTCTACCCGATCAACCACATGCCGAACCCTGGCACCAGGTAGACAGCAAACTGTTCGGTTGTAGCGATCTGGATGACAGATTACCCTATCCACTTTCCTAATAATTGAATCCCCTACAAACACAATCTGCTTAGGCCTGACTCTGCTCTCCTCCCCACCACTACTAAAGAAACTGGTCTCCCGGCTGTTAGAGAGATCAGCCCCATCTAGAATTGCCAATGCAGAGTTGACACTCCCATCATCTTCACACAATCTGGCAAAGCTGTTGGGATGTATAAAACCAGGATCAGTCTCCCTTTTCCTTTTGCCCGCCTTAGATTTTCTAACTGTCACCAAGCTAGCTGCCTCAACATCCTACTACTGTTCTGTTCCCCCCAAACTATCTGACCCCGCTAGGTCCTGCTCAGTGAGCAAGAGACTCCTTTCAAGATTGTCAATCGATCGCAGTATTGCAATTTGTTCCGCTAGTGCTCTAACTCGAGCCTCCAAAGTGGCAATTTGCTCACATCCACCACAGAGGTAAGCATTTTGGATCTGTTGTTCCAATTCTGCATACATATGGCAGACTGTGCACTGGGTCAGACCTTCAATCTTGCTAGCACTCATCTCAGTTACAGATCAAAACAGGAATTAAAAAAAAAAACTTAGGGTTAGGGTTTAGAACAAACTTTTGACCTAGTTTGAAACTCCCAAGTTTGCAACGCCACTTATAGATCACCCACTTAAAGAGCAAACACTTAAGAGCAGCTAAACACTAGAGCAAGCTCCATTGGAGTCCCAGGGGTTCTATTTATACAGTCTGTTCAGGTGCAACTAATCAAACCCCACCCCCTCAAACTGAGGGAAACCTAACTGTAAAGCAGGTTGTGACAAACTTGCTTTAAGCACAATAGCACACCAAGCGATTTAGCACCAAATACAGAAGAAAAATATATTAAAAAATGAAACCACAGTATATAACTATACCACCTTACTATAAAATAAGAGTTAATAACAAATACCTTTTCTGTCGATTTGTTTGTATTGAGTTGCTTTTTCCAGTCAGTAGCCTGTGTGTCAGATTTAAAATCCAGTGCAAGGTCCAAGTGTATCTGAGTGACACAAATGCTAGGGGCCTTTAATAGGCACTTCACATACAAGACCCATAAATGTATAATGCTGCTGAATGCAGGCAATGTGCCATGGCTAGCAACAAAGTGCAAAAAAACAAGCCAGCTGGTTACATTTCTTTATGTTTTCAAAACTGTATGTACCATTATATTTTCTACTGCATTGTGCAGATCAGGTTAGTACACAAGTAGTGTCAGAATGAAATAAATTCCATCCCAGGAGTGTGTTTTCTCAATTAATACACAGGCTCCGACCTTCAGAGCAAGTCACAAAAGAACATATTGGTTTCTCATTGTAAAAATACATAGACAATGTGCATGACACTTAATATATTTCTCCTCTCTGGAGCTTAAAGAGCCATTTAAGAATCAAGGGATATGTAGAAAAAAAATAAAGCAATATATGTATAAAACATCTATTTTGCAATTGCTGCAGACTACTTGGCTAAAAATGCTTTAACTTTTGGCAACACTTTATAAAACACAAGGACAACTCAACGACATGTCTCAATTTATAGCTGCAGTTAAGGAACATAAAGAGTGAAGAAAGGTTCCCGACTGTCTGTGAAATGTCTGTATTCTGCGCAGTGTGCATGGCAAAGAAACACAGATCTGGCAACACTTAAACCATATTTTATAGAGTTCTAATATTTAAATATGAACCATTTGTAAGGATGTTAGATTTGTTTGTTGGTACATAGTTACTAAAGATTTTCTAAAACAGTCAGTTATGAAAATTACATTACATTGATTCAGAGGGAGGCATTTCAGTACATACATATAAATGTAGCTTTAGTTATTAAACTCTATAAAAAAATAAATAATAATAAAAAAAATAATAATATGTCTTGATCTCAACTTAGTGACCAGACTAAAAAAAGATTTTTCATTCACCTTTAAATTAACTTTTAGTATGACGTAAAGATTAATATTCTGAGACAGTTTGAATTTGAATTTGAGTTATTTAGCTTTTTATTCGGCAGTTATCCAAAGTCAGCAGTATTGGCAAAACTGTTTTGCAAATATTTTCTCCACCACCGTCGTCACGTATTATTATTATTAGTATTATTAACATGTATTTCTATAGCGCCAACTTATTTCGTAGTGCTGTTACTCAAATGGCATAACTGAGTGAGCACATAAAAATTCACAATTTGTGATTATGCAAATTAAATTCTGTGTGTACATTAAATACATCACACTTACTGTATCCAGCTTTGTAAATATAACCATGCCCAAGGAAAACTTGGCAAATCATTGTGCACAGCATGAAGTTTATAAATGAGCCCCACTGTGTTAATAAGCACTGCATCGGTAAGGGGTGGACAGAGAAAGTCAGGTAGGCATCCCCCTCCGGCTGCCTACCTTTTGCATCATTCAGAGGTACAAGGTAGGAAGAGGTAGGTGGTGCCACAGGTTAAATAGCATTGCACCTACAGCTCACCATAGATGTTAAGATTCGTCTTTCCTTAACAACCGTTTTAAGTAAGATCTGACAAATTATCATGAGGTTAGTGGGCACCAGATGATTGTGCATTTAGTGATTTTTTTTTCCGACATTGGTCAGAAAATTCGGCAGTTTAGAATATATCCATTGTCCAATTGTTTGCAGGACCACCAGGTGGCTACCCACAGTCTTCCTGGCTTAAACTAGACGATATCTCTTGAAAATGTCTTTTTAGTTGATCATAAATCATACATTTAAACAATCATTGGTCTTTAGGTAACAGAAAGATCTTTTATAAATCTTAACATCTATGGCCACCTTTAGGCTTAAGTCTACCAACAGTCCAGCCAAAGATCTTGCATACAGGGCCTGAAATAGGGGTAGGCAGAGTAAGCATGTGCCTAGGGTGCAAAGCTTGGGGGGCACCAGGCACGTACTTGCTCGGTCGCCAACCCATATCCGGTCCTGTCTCTTCCTGTCTGCCGCTGGTATTTTTTGTGCAATTGTGCTCCTGTACATGTACACTTGATCGTAGTTTCGCTCATTATCTGATAAGTGCAGTTTCGCACATGCGTAATCTAGTGTGCACTCAGCCAGCGCTCTGGTTGCCTAGGGCACCTGGATGGGTTAGTCTGGCTCTGCCATACATAGACAGGATGGGAGATGTCTGCAAGTCTACAATGAATTTTTTTTTTTTAACACTTCAAGTCTTATAAGAATCTTGAAATAATGTTTTGCCTTGCTATTAAATTTAAAAAAATGTCAAGAATGTTACCTTAAAGCTAAAACAAAGCACAAGACTTCTAGGTAATGTATATCAGCTAAATGCATATTACAAACACCATTAGAATCCTAACACAGTCCTATCCCTTTCATCCTCATCATACGCAAGCAGAAATTCCTTAGGTGAGCTGACTAATCACAAAATATTAACTTTCTCAGATTTCAAATTCATCTCTCTGCCAGAAAACATACAGCAAAAAGCAGAACGGCACAGAAAATGCTACACCAAATACTCCTGTGATCTAGTGATTAGGTCTAGCATGTGACACTCCAGTCTCTCCTTTTAATTGTCATAACACATGGTAATCACATACTCTGCTTAAAGGAACAGTAACACCAAAAAAATTAAAGTGTTTTAAAGTAATGAAAATATCATGTAGTGCTGCCCTGCACTGGTAAAACTGGTGAGTTTGCTTCAGAAACACTACTATAGTTCATATAAACAAGCTGCTGAGCAGCAATAGCCAGAAATTGAAAAAAGGCTACATGGCCCAGGATAAATAATGGCTAACAGATAACATTATGTTCTACAGAGCTTATCTGCTATCTGCTGTGTAACTTGAACTTTTTCTCCTTTTAATGGCTGCCCCATGGCTACACAGCAGCTTATTTATATAAACAATAGTAGTGTTTCTGAAGCAAACACACCACTTTTACTAGTGCAGAGCAACACTGCATTATATTTTTATTACTTTAAAACAATTTAATTTTTTGATGTTACTGGTCCTTTAAAGGAAATTTAAATGGTGCATAGCCGAGAGCTTCTGGATGCTGACCTCAAGCATTACTGGCATTTGCTTAAAAGAAGAAAAAGCAGTTCATACAAAATCATATGAAGACTCAAAGCATTAAGAAAGAACAACTTTGATCCATTGGTACAACCTGGCAAGTCTCATAAGATGCCATGCCATCCTACATTCCAAAGCATTGTCATAACAATATTTTACTTAGTTCCACAATTAGTGCATGGCATTATTAGTAGTGATGGGCGAATTTATTCGCCAGTGGCGAATTCGCGGCGAATTCCCACGATTCGCCGCTGGCGAATAAATTTGCGAAAACGCCAGCGAAAATTCGGGAAAAAAAAATCACCAAAAAAAACGAGTCGCGCGTCGTTTTTAAGCGACGCAACGGAAACGACGCGACACGACGAAAACGACGCGCGTCAAAAATGCGACTCGTTCCGCTAATTTTTTCGCAAATTTCACTGGAAATTCGCTAATTTTTCGGCGAAGCGAAAGGGGGGAGATTCGTCCATCACTAATTATTAGACATAAACTATTTGGAACCAACTATTTGTATAGCTACACTGTTTAAAAAAAAAAACTATTTCAAGGAGGATTATTTTATCCTTGTTTTAACATATAACAACATAAAAGCTTAATTACAATGGGATTACTTATTAATCTAAATATATTCAAATATTTAAATAGGGTTGGTGCTACAGGGCACAGAAACACAATTAACAAATAACCCACTAGACATCTATAAAAAAATTACATCTCCCATGCATTTGGGATTCACATTATCATTAAAGCAATCATTATTTATAGCCCCAGTAAAGTGGGCATGTCTAATTGGTTGTGTAAACCAGAAGTGACCACTACTCATCTTACTAAGGCATATGCAAAACAATCAAAGACCCTTTCAGCAGTATTCTTTCAGGACATGGACCTTTCCACAGATTGTATATCACATATCGTAACAGCAGTAACAAATTAGCCAAAATATAACCAGCTGGGTGCTAGCTTGGACATGCACCACAATAGATATACTCTGGCCTGAGGTAACACAATAAATTGTTGACCTATGGAACATTCAAGTGAATCCCACAAAGCCTCCGATATTTCCACAAACCCCAGGCACAACTTCAAAAGGCAATATTAGGCTAGCTGAATTCCTTGAACTAACAGCAGCTTCGGGAATTTTGGATAAATACACAACAATACAAGCCTGGGAACCTAAATTACAAATAAAAGGATGCAACTCCTGCGGGTCTTGGTACTACAAGACAAAAAAAAGCCAAAGGTTCATCTTTTTATGAGACCTGGAAAATGTTTTGGATAAGTACACAACAAGACAAGTCTAGGAATATAACAAGTACTATTTATGATGCATCTCTGTGGATCTTGTTACAACAAGACAAAGAAGTCAACATTTTTAGCACCTTTTCAATACACGAAGCCATGGTGGACATGAAACCTACTATGAGGGGAAACTACCTGCAAGCATGGTGTAACTACAGAGGAAGCAGACCCCGCAGTTGCAGGGGGGGGTCCAGGAGTGTAGAGGGCCCAGTAAAGCCCTACTTAATGAGTGATTTTAATATATCTTGGTAAAACTGGTCAACTTACCAAGGTTTTGCGGCCCTAAATTGAATTAGCCATGGATCCCAGTATCTAGTTACGCAACTACCTGACAATCAAAGATTAATTCATGAACACAAAGGATCCCACCTTTTTCCCCTTTTAAAAAATGTTTCATACCAAAGAAAAAAAACCACACCCTTTTGTATACCCCATGAACAAATCTACTCACTAGATCAATCAATCCAGTGGATACCTTCAGAGTGGATACCTTCCATCTTTCTTTCTTTCCTCTTTTTCTTTGAAACTTTCTTTTTTTCCAATTTCTTTACATTACATTTGAGGTTTGAAGAATACAAAATGTACCATTGTAAGGAACTGCAATTTTAACACTATGTCAGATATGGTATCTGTATTCAGCTGGTTAGGAACCAAATGAAAAGTTCAATTAGAAAAAAAAAAGAAAGAATGCATCTGAAAATATATTTCACTGACAAGTTGTGCTGTTGCTCATGAGGGCAAAAGAGACCCACACAATGTGTCAAGTTTATTATTTCAAGATCTATGTGTCATGGCAACTTTTCACACTCGCTGTCAATATTTTTTTCACTGCTAATGGATTACCTAATAGCAAAGGAGGTTGTGGATCATGTGTTCAAAGCAGGGCCATTACAAAGCAAAAACATAGAGTCTACATTCCCTCTGCACAGAAGATATCATCAGGCACAGCCTTGAATATCTCCACTTCTACCATCAAGGATAACACTATTTACTCTTTAAGAAAAAATATGAAAAGAAAAAATATGATAGGTCACAAAAAGGTAAATCCAACTAGCCTGCAAAAAGAATACAATCTGTGGGGTCTAAGCTGTCACTGTTTCCACTGGAGCCATAATGGTCTCTGTTCTGACATAGCAGTGGAGAGTTACTTGAAAACTATTATCTAATAAAATCAGTAGCATTGCAGCACATTAAGACTCCATTATGTTGGCTAAAAAAAAAAAAAAATAACCAACTCTTGATGTTGAAGGAATAAAAGAAAAAGCAATTATCAGAGAATCAGAAATAATTTACCATTGGCACTAAAATTGACATGCATTCAGAGATTCATAATCATAAAATAACACAAGTTTAGTGACTGTAAGTGGTACAAATAATAAAGAATGGCCATGTATACTTTAGTTATTGTAATGCTATTGTTTATTTATGTTAATGAATCAGGAAGAAGGTAAAGCCAAACAAAAGGAGGAGGTACAACAGGGGCCCCAAATAGGAGGGAGTAGACAGGCATCTAGTTCTTACTATAGCTGCTGTAGACCGTAGAGTACTGCTGAAGGCATATATCTGTCTTTTCTTTATAATGGAGGACATGAAAATGTATCTGAACAAATAATTCATATCCCTGAGTTCCTTTTGATACAAGAGAATATATTTAGTGACCATATATTTTTTAATTCAGGTTACTTCCATTTTATTATATTATAGCACCTCCAGGCCAAGCCGTCTGAATTTAGAGACTATTTTATGGCAGTTTTGCAAATGAAGCTATTTCTCTTTTTTTTTTTAAATAAAAAAAAACCCTTAAAGAGCAGTGGTTGCATATCATCTTTCCACTGGAACTGATGGAAGCGTCACAGGCAGCTCATAATTTAAGTTTATCATCAACATTTATATTGGTTCTTTCAGTGGCATTCTGGGCCCCACAGCAAATTGATTTTAAGGCCCCAAAACATATCCAGAGGTTGTCATGTTCTAACAATAGATATTGAAATTGCTCATTAAGTGAGCTTAATGGGGCCCCCTATACTGCCTGCCTCCCCTCCCGCAACTGCAGGGTCTGCTTCCTGTGGTTACCTCCTGGGTTAATTTATTAAGATATTCCAAGATGGGTATCAACTGCTACTACAATTAGCCCTTATTTGCTGCACTGTGCAAAAATTTCTTGTTCGAAATATTACAATAAAATGACTTGTCTCTATTAGAATTGCTGAAAATATGGAAATATTGCCCTGAACCCCCACATATTCTTCAGGGGCCACTATCTGATCAAGTGGGGTGGGAGGGGAATGCATATGGATCCAGACTTTCCTCTACACAACTTATAATTAGCTCTGTCCAATTAACCTCTGACCTTAAGTGGCACTTAGCAAAATCTATTGTGGAAAGTAATACAGTTTGGGAATAGAACAGGGTAGATCATGCAATAATGAGAAGCTCTCTTGCATTTCACAGATAGGTCTGACATGTTTGGAAGGTTTAGAATGAAATAGGGATTAGTCCAGGAATGCCAATAGGCTCAAAAGCATAGCCCATAAGCACAAGATATTCCACTTGTGTGGATAAGCTAACTACTTTTGTTCTTCTTAGTAAAAAACTAATTTTTTTAATGAAAATGAGAAAAAATATATATAGATATATATAAATATATATATAAATATTTGTAATGCAATATTGTTGAGTAGACATTGTAAATGTTAAATGCACATAGCCCATATTTGTATCATAATGTACTTTAGATATAAAGAGCACAGAACATATGGAAACAGAATTTCTTGTAGATTATATAATTTTTTAAGTTAACTTTGCTATACCTAATTTTCAATAGTTACAGTAAGTTAGGTGAAACTTGAAAGTGTTGAGAGTCATTGTCTATATTATTATATCAAATGGATCTTCCTGTTCTTGCAGCCTGATTTACATTTCTTTTAGACTTTCTGGTTTTTATAGCATGTGCAAAATTTTCTAAACTCTGTCATTACTTGCACAGTTCAAAATGTACTCATCTGCGAAAGAAAGAGGTCTGCTGTCAGTGCTCTATTATTCCCAGCACTAGTTATTCAGAATAAACTTGGATAAATGATGAAGAAAAATGCAGTCCTTCCAGATGCTTACAGTTCAATGAGAATAAGATTTTCATCTTTGTGACAAAATATACCCAAATTATAAGCAGACTTTATCTTCCATTTATTAGGCAGTGGAGTACTATGCGAGGGTGCACCGAAAATAACTTCTCTTCACATTTGCAGTTATACAGGTCAGCATGAGCTTTTATATTTTTTGCCTTGCACAAGGCATTCTATTTAGAGGCCAATGAATCAATGCTATGTAATTATGACCACTCAATGTAAATTCTATAGACGCCCCATTTTTATGTATAAAAGTAGATATTCATAATAAAAGGAATTATTCAGGGAATAATCTCCCTTTAAAAAAAGTAAATTTAAAGATAATTACAGCATCTTCAAAATAATTTCACTCCTTGTCATTGTTCCTCAAGCACACCATGTACATGTAAAGGGGGTGACCATGGCAAGTACTCATTCATCACTAGAAGATGTTTTGGTAGGCCAAAACAGAAAGCAGACATGACAAACATACAATAGATGCAATAAACCAAACAAAGACTTTTGTTATAGGAGCCTTCCACAGAACTGATAATGGTACTACCTTTAAGGACTCAAAGCCTTAACATAACCTATCAAGTACTGTAACAATGCACAAACATTTCCTGCTGTCCTCAATTGCATTTCCCATAGGTTCTTGCTAACCTAAACCTATGCACTGTAATCCCTAAATAGTACGTAATAGTCTCCAGAGTCTTACCCCTGACTTCCCTAGCTGACTGACCTAGTTGCCTCTCATATTTTAGGCAAGCTCTATTGATCTGACTAGCCTCTTACTAGCACCTTACAGGGAACAGCAGATCTTTTCTTAGGCCACTAAGAAGGGCCTTTCATCCAAATTCCCTCTTAGAATTTCTCTAGGCCTGGGATGGCCCAGTTCTAGAAAGCTCCAGGAAAATCCCCTCAAGGCCATCATTTGTCTGCTGGACAATTTAAATATTACATTAACTATTTATATCCTTATATTTTAGCTCATTACATTTTTTACATCCTTTATAAATTTGGATCTGCACTTTTGCCTCCTAGTTGGTACCAGTGATGGGCATTGTATATCAGTTAATACTGACAAATGGGGCATTTTTAATGGTTCACTTTGTGTTATTCAAGGTTAGGGAACTGGCAGAGCTTCGCCAGAAGTCTCAGCAACCTTCAGCAGCCTTTTGTTGTTGGAGGAAAAATAAGAGTTGTTGAAAAGCAGTTTACCTATGTCTAATATAAGAAGCTTTTCTCCATACTTTATTGTTAGTGATAGTGAAGCATTGAAATGTTTGGGACGGAGAGAAAAACGGTTGTCCTGGCAATAACTAGAAAAAATAGAGAGGGTAGAGTCAGAGGGTAATTCAAATAATTGTACTTAAAAAATACAGCTTGAGCATTCAGCCTTTAGGATCCATTGTCCCACCTGGTCTCAGTTGTGGTCTTGGCTCTTATTCCCTTCAGAGTTTATTTATCTCTTTTCATTTTATACATCTCTGTTCTCAGTTCGGATCCACTCTGCTATTACTGAGCAACATTTGTAGGTGCTTTTAATATCCTTCAGTTGAAAGATCCTTTTGAAAAAATGGTTTGATGTAGTACTGAACACTTCTCAATTGCTTCAGCACTTTTTTCATGCTGTCCCTGTGGAGTGGGGAGTTGGCCTTCGATTCTGAACCTGCTCAAAACATTATGCAGTTATGGAGAGATTGAGGGTTGTATCCTGTTATCCGGATGAAAGAGAACATGTACAAATGGAACCCCGCTCTCTTTAAAACTTTGTAGCAGAAGTGAAGAGGTCAAACTGGCAGATATATTCAGTCCAGCTCAATGCTAACGTGCAGAATAGAAGGAACCAAAATAATCAGTTTTAAATCTGCAGTAGCTTCTTCTAGCTGTAGCCTAGCACTCATTAAAGGAAAACTATACCCCCCAAACAATGTAGGTCTCTATAGAAAGATATTGCCTA
>CM044440.1:27216727-27233552 GCA_024363595.1 Xenopus borealis | reverse complement strand
TGTGATACCATCGCTTGTGGCATTCCTGTCACTCACATCAATGCTTAAAGTGCTACTGGGGAGAAGAAAAAAAAAGAGCTGGCTTTAACCCTTGCCTTGCAACATCGATGTGATAAAAGAGGTCAATTTATTTCTCAGCCTAAAGTCTGACATGGGCATCTGTTCTGCAGACACCTTATTAAAATTGAGAAATCTTTGATCTCTTGGTTCCGGGCTATGGATAGGTTGAAAACAAAAGTCAGACACACACAGCGTCCCCAGCTTTATCTTGTGATCATTTATTCGATGTGCGATGCAAACATGCTGGACTTTTGTTCTTTTAAAAAAATATTTATAAAAAGAAAATGTTAACAAGGGGGGAATAATAACAAATCGCGAAGGTGAAAATGCTAGTGTTGCCAAATGTTTTAATTTTTAACAATAGAGCATGCATAAACACACAGGTTATTTTATGTGAATAATGTTTTGGCTGCAGCTCTTTTATGTTGTAAATCAGATGCCCCATGTCACCGTCATTGTGAAGAAACCCACCCCTCCATAAAATATATTGTATATTCACCATTACAAATTTCTGATGCTTATTTCCCCTTTAGGGCAGATACACAGATTCAGGGAGATTTGGTCGCCTGTTGACTAATCAGCGCTTCGCAACTTTGGGCGACTTCGGAAAATGAAGCGCTCTGAGTGCCGAGAGATATTTAGTTTATAAGTTCTGTTTGATAAGGATGCTGGGTCCTTACAATGTGCAAGTAAACAATTCATAAGGAAACACTACAGTTCACAAATACATTTAAATGACTATCTTTCATATCCACACTTGAGGAATTTGGTGCTGTTAAAATATTTCAAAGATACTCAGACAAAAAATAATGGGTGATGTTTTGAGATGTACAGGTATGGGATCCATTGTCCAGAAACCTATCCATGCCCACTCAGGCAATAAAAAATAAGCCATTCACAGCTCACCATTAATAATTGCGGAGGCTGCAAAGTCCATTCTCCAGAACATCCAGAATGCTTTACAAAAAATGAACAGCAACCTGCACTCCACAAAAAAGTTAAAGTAATAATCTATATTCGTTTTCTTAAATGTAGGCAAAAGGATCAAAAATGTAATGCGTTTCAGGCTCTGATGCCCTTAATCATAGGATTACGGGTTTCCAGATACCAGATCCTATCTATACCAAGAAATAAATTTCATCTGCAACCTTTGTACAGGTATGGGTTCTGTTATCTGGAAACCCCTTATCCAGAAAGCCCCAAATTAAGGAAAAGCCATCTCCCATATGCTCCAAATAATTCAAAATTTTAATAATGATTTTCTTTTTCTTTTACTTTTCTAGTAGACCAAAGGTATGAAGAACCAAATTATGGACAGACTCTCTATGAGAGACAGATTAAGAAGCAAGAAAAATATTGTGCTCCACCAAGGATAGCATGGAGTAGATTCCCCCAAGGTGTCCCTGCATGCCTTTAGTTCTCCACTGGACAATGTTACATAGTTACATAGTTAAATTGGGTTTAAAAAAAGACAGAGTCCATCAAGTTCAACCCCTCCAAATTAAAAACCCAGCATACACACACACACATACATCTCCACTCTTTCAAACACAAACCATATATGCCCATAGCTATATTAACTGTAGAGTTTAGTATCAAGATAGCCTTTGATATTATGTCTGTCCAAAAAAATCATCCAAGCCCCTTTTAAAAGCATCATCAGAATGAGCCATCACAACATCACCCGGCAGTGCATTCCACAACCTCACTGTCCTCACTGTGAAGAACCACCTACGCTGCTTCAAATGAAAGTCCTTTTCTTCTAGTCTGAAGGGGTGGCCTCTGGTGCGGTGATCCTCTTTATGGGTAAAAAGGTCCCCTGATATTTGTCTATAATGTCCTCTAATGTATTTGTAAAGTGTAATCATGTCCCCTCGCAAGCGCCTTTTTTCCAGAGAAAACAACCCCAACCTGGACAGTCTCCCCTCATAATTTAAGTCTTCCATCCCTCTAACCAGTTTAGTTGCACTTAGTCTCTGCACTCTCTCCAGCTCATTTACATCCCTCCTAAGGACTGGAGCCCAAAACTGCACTGCATACTCCAGATGAGGCCTTACTAGGGATCTATAAAGAGGTATAATTATGTTTTCATCCCTTGAGTTTATGACCTTTTTTATGCAAGACAGTAGCTACAGAATGACACTGCCCAGAATTAGACAACTTGTTATCTATAAAAACCCCAAGATCCTTTTCACTTAAGGAAACTCCCAACACACTGCCATTTAGTGTATAACTTGCATTTATATTATTTTTGCCAAAGTGCATAACCTTGCATGTGATATGCTAATACTTCCTCCTGCACAAGTAAACCTGTGGTTATTGTCCCTGACTAATAAATCCATTTGTTATTTCATCATAGTACCTCCTGGCATCCAATGAATCTATTTTTGTTATACAGTAGCCTGTGTGTTGTAGTTGTACTACACCCTTAAGGGAAAGCTTCCACTTAGAGAAGGCCCTGATCCTGGTGTGTGAGTCCAAGATAATCCATGCTCATTACCATTAGCTGGACACTAAGGGGCCAATTTACGGAATTCATGTGAAATGATCGAAGTTCGATCGAATTCGATCAAATAACGATCGTACAAATTTTTCATGAAATCGTAAAGTGAATTTTGGCCTATTCGATCATCGAATATCCAATAGATCGAATGATCGGATATTCGATAATTCGATCATTTGATGATCGAAGGAATAAAAATTTTAAAGTTATTCGACTGCCGACTTCGCCAGATTGAACCTACTGAATTGCAATAGAAGCCTATGGGAAGCTCCCCATAGGCTTCAGAGACTAAGTCCTGCCGAATACCATTCGTACGATCGGAGCGTTCGATCTTTCGAATCGTACAAATTTTTCGGACCCTCGAATTTCGAATCCATGTGAGTTTTTAAAAACTCCCCTAAACTACCATAAATTCAAAATTCAACCAATCGAATTTATTTTAAAAATCGAATTTTTGAAACTCATATTAAATTAAATTGACCAGAAAACTCGAATCGAATTTCGAATCAAGCTTGATTCGAATTTTAAAAACCTCAAACCACAAAGGCTGCAAACAACTCCAAATTGATCCCTGGATGTCTCTCATTGACTTATACAGCAATTCGGCAGGTTATTTATGTAGCGAATAGTCGAACTTGAGTTCTTATAAGGCCAGAGTATGAAAAATCTAATTGGAATATTTTGTAAAAATTAAAATTGACAGTTTAGAAAATTCAGATTTAGACCCTCGATAAATCTGCCTTCTTTCTCTCTCTCTCTCTCTCTATATATATATATATATATATACATGTGTGGGGGGGGGCTTACTTTCGTGCATGGATGGATGAATGTATCTCCTAGTCTCCTATTATTCTTTATTACTGAGGTTCTCACAGCCTTCTTAGCCTGTATAATCAAATCACCAAAGTCACAGATCCTCTCTGAAAGCAGACTTCAGACATATTAAATGGGACATTATGCTAATAGGCTCGGAGGGTTTTATTGACACGTTTTACTTCTGTTTCTTTTTATGCCATGCTAGCAGCTTAGGGTTTCGATTACTATGCAGGAGCTTCTCCTATCACAAGGGATCTTTCTTAATATACATTAGCAAGAGGTAATAAAGCATTAGCAGTCAAAGCTTTTAAAATCTGCATAACCCCCCAGCCTGCAGTTGTTACCCAAAAAACATTGCACATTAAAATGCCACAACTAATGCAGCCCCTTAGACCCTATCCCATCCACTTCATATTTACATAATCACATTTTTGTCAATTTAGATTTAGTTTTTGGAAAGAAAATCTTTTACCTTTGAAAAATAAAAATGTGGAATTGTGGGAAATAATAATGATAATCCTATTACCTAAATGTCCTGCCTGAAGATTCTGAATTCAGTTCATGAAAATGAGGTGCAGTGTATGTGAATACAGCACGAGGGCTTCGTTAGTGACCATGGGAAAATGGAGGAGCCCGCCTCTGACATCTGGCGCCCATGCTGTCTGCACATTAAATCTGTACAAAGATCAGCTTCTCTTTTATCTTTCTTGGTTAAGGTATAATGTTTACCAGTTGTGATTAGCAAATAGTGATCATGTTTAAGTTGGGAGTGAATTGCTTCAAGATCTCCCCTGTACGGCATTCATTTATCAAGGCAAGTTCAATAGCAGACAAACTGTTATTTGACTTTGTAGGTTATTTTACATCTGAATTGCATCCAAATGTGGACTGGGCCATTTCAAAGAAACAATGGCCAATGCAGAGCATGTCAAATCAATGCAAATTAATGGTCTGATGGGTACAAGTGTGATAACCATACTTAACATGTTTTGGTTTAAATGTGCTGTGTCACTTTAATAAGTAGATATTTGATTCTAGTCTTGCACCATGTATATAATACCTATGGCTTTATTTATAGCTAAAATAAATTTTACATGTTTTTCTTTTCATTGACTTTCCTGGTAGTATTGTGATAAAGGGAAAGTATACACAATTGTAGGCAAACCATTTACTTACCTTATTAGAATATAAACAATTTTGAGCAGAGCCATCTTTAATTTCTTTACTTGTATTGGTTCTTTTTGTATGTTTTCTTGTATGTTTAATGCATACACCCATTTATTATTCAGCGTTGGCAGGCTTTTAAAGCTACAGAAAACAAAATTTGTGAAACAAAGCTGGCAACACTTGGGCTTGTCTGCCAACTACAGCTTGAAAAGTGAATTAGAGTGTTTTTATGCAGTAATAAGAAGACCTGAATCTGTGTTACCACGTCTTTAAGGCATGAGGTAATTTCCATGCACCCAAAAACAGGGTGGGCAAAACATCTGGAGTCCACTTTGTGGGCCATAGTCCTTTTACTTCAACTGGCATACACTGGCAAATCTGACCCGGTAGCTATCAGGCAGGTTTGAAAATCTCATTGGGCTAAGGACTACATTAGCTCATTGGTCCTCCGAGGACAAGCCTTCATTTGTGGGCTCCATTTCTGGGTGCCTAGGGTTGCCACCTTTTCTTGAAAAAAATTATGGCCTTCCTATATATTTATCTTTTTTTCCTATTAATAACGTTGGGATCAACCATCAAAAATACCGGCCAGGCCGGTAAAATACCGGCCAGGTGGCAACCCTATGGGTGCCTAAAGATCAGCTTGAGTTTGCACATAGGTGGCTATATTGGGTAAAGATGTGGTTGCAGTGTGTCAACAAATGTTACAGTTAATGTATAGAGGCACAGCTTACTGCATGCACATCTATATGCACAAATTTAAAGCTGAGGCCTTCTGCACAGAGAGGTAGAGACCAAAGGGTGCAATCTCTACAGAAAAGTGCAAACTCAGAAAGTCAAGTTTAATTAAACTGATACTGTAGCCCTTTATAGCTTCATCATCTCAATTGTGGATGGCAATTGTTCCATGCTGCCTTGTTGTTTTCATCTGCAGAACCCAAAGTAAATTTTTTTGCCTTCCATCTCTTTGCCTGGTTGATAGACCCATCTAACCAGAGCCTTTACATTTTGAACTTCTGGGCCAAGGGTCCAATGGGAGAAAGAGTCTAATGGCCACACATTTCCCCCCTAGATCAGGGCATTACCAAGGGGTTAAAAGATGTAATCCTTAAAAGTACATAAAAAATTAAAAATAGCTGAGTGACCCAACTATGGGTAAAAGAATAAATAAAATTAATTAAAAAGTATTGGCAGTGTGCTTCCCCAGCCTATCGGCTGGATTATAAGAGTCCTGTAACCACCAGGCCAAAATGTAGGTGTTCCACCTACATAAATGAGTTGTATTTTATGAATCACACACTAACACACTAAGGACTGTCATTGAGCAATATTGTGTGGCAAATGGATGCAAAATATTTTGTGCATTGATGCTTTTCACAAAGTTACATGCTCCTAGAAACTTGCAGTGTGTGAGCACTATTTCAGTCTATTATCATTAATTGCACAGAATTACATGCATAGACCCTAGGGAGTCCTGGAACTACCAACAGTCCAAGCCTGGCTTTAAAGTTTCTCTAGCAGGTCAGCAGTAGAGTGATTTTAAAGCATTCATCAATATGCTTGATAATTAGTGTGTGTGGTTGACTGTGTAATCACATTATGACGAGCAGCCCTAATCTTTGGGTTATTTATCAAACTCTGATTCAGAAAATTCGATTTTTTAATTTTGTTTTTTTTTGGCTAAAATAGGCTTTTTTTTAAAAAACCATGAATTTTTTGGAATTTACTAAACACCGAGGGAGAAAAAGTCAGAATATGAAAATACAGCATCTCAATCCTGCTGATGAAAAAGTCCCATTAATATTTGGTTGTGTGCGGGGTTTCATGTAATTCCACGATTTTTCTGAGCTTTCGGAAATAATGGAAATTGGAGCTTTTCCCACAAATATAATTTTTGGGAAAATGTAATAATAAATAAGCCTACAAAACCCGAGCAGATTTGCTCCGAGTTTGTAAAAGAAAATTTGGACCTTGATAAATAACCCCCTAAGTATTAAAAACATTATGTATTCTTAGACATACTGTAGCATCACCAGAGTGCAAGAAAGTATAAAAATTTAGAATTTTTGGAATTTACGTAGAAATTACGTCTGGATAACCAGGTAAGTAAGTAAAGATAGTTTTAGGTTCTTTTACAATGGGGCAGGAAATCCTATGAGGTCACGTCACAAAATATTGTCCTTCACATAGGAGTTGCAATGTAAGGTGAAGTTTAGACTACTTTATTATCCAGTGGAATAACTCGAGTGCACTGGGCCCCCTGCACTACGATCCCTATCCTCCCGCCATCTTCCCGTTTACACCAACTTCCTGCCCCAACTCTGTCCACTCACCACACAGACTCAGCCCACTCCCTGCACAGATTCCACCCACTCTCCACGCCCATTGTCCTCCCCATGCCAGGGCTCTTTTTTCCTTCCCGCTGCAGGCTGGGGAAGGGGAGGTTCTTGTTGGCTATAGAGGAACCAGACCCTGCAGTCCATGCACCCCTTTTCCCCCAGGCCCCCCTGCTACTGTGGGGTCTGCTTCCTCATTAGTTACGCCACTGTCACTACCTCACCCTCTCCCAGCCCAATAAAAGTGAAAGGAAAATAAAATAAATTACGGAGGAGAGGTTCTTATACTAAAAATCACCAAAAATTATTCAACAAGTTTACTAGTATTTTACTGCTATCAAAACTATTTGCATATAAACATATGAAGACAAAAGTTTGACATGAGCTCAACAGACTTACAGATTGATGCCACTGATTGAAACTATGATAGTGTATATCTGACACAAGTGAATCATTCCCCTTAGGGATCTTACAAATGGGCATTTCAACCCACATTTGGCCCATGGGTAGAATAGGTAGTTCCTGATGCCTAGGCTATAAAAGGGGAGTTTAAAAATGTCTTATGTTTCTTTGGATTCCATTTGTAGCTGGATGGTGGATGTGTTGGAGAACCTGAGGTGGAAAAGAACAGTTAGGCCATGAGGTAACCAACAACCTTAGCAAAGTCGGGGAATGGGGACCATGTAAATAAGGTAAAGTTAATGAGAGGAAAGTGTCAGTAACAGAACACTCTAGGAGTATTAGGCAGACAGTGATAGCTAGTCTATCAGTTTGGTGCTCCACCAAGGAGAAGTAATGTCAAGTTAATACTCCCCAGGAGACATCTTCCTAGTTCAGATATTTCATTTGGTAGGGTTCAGTGAATCCCCTAGGAGACCTTAATGAGTACTTAGACCACTGTGGTGTCGTATATAATTTTTAAGCCTAAACTTTCATGTTTATCTTCTATCTGTTGGTGGTGTATGTGCACAAGAGAGACTGTCTGTTATTTGTACTGGTTCTCAATGCCTCTTCCTTATTGTACAAAAGAAGAACTTTGTATTCTTTATTTGGATGTTCAATAACCTGCTCATGGTTAATAACTAGGTTCCTTTTGTTCCTTTGTCTAGCCAATACCCTCATGCCAACAATAGAACTGAACAAGAGAACTATGGGGGGCCTACTGCGCTGAAAAAAAGCTGAACATGCAGTGAGAGAAACCACTTGATTCAAATGCATAATCCTTTCTGCAGCAAGGTTTCATGTTTATTCAGGTTTTAATTACAATCCAACCCCCAAAATATGTTTCATAATATGTGAGAGAGGGCTCCTTTGTAGCCATTTAACAAAATCTTCATATCTGGGAAATGTGACATTGCTTTCTACATTGCTCTCCAGTCACAGGTACAACATCTTGCTCAGCTGTAACCAGCTTATAGCATTCATAGATGTTTGAATATCAGAGTTCAAATAATGAAAAGGGAAATGCTGCATGAAACTAGGTAAGAACTCAAGAAAATGTGAACATGAAGCAATGAAGAGACTGTAACATGACTCTTGTGTATTAAGGTCCTCATAAGGTGAAAGGAAGGACAGTGAACCAATCAATAGTAATGGAAATATCTTTAGAGAAGTAGGAGTGTGTATTTTATGCATCTGGTGTGACAGAAAACAACAATGTTTTCTTTTTTTTTCTTTTTAATCATCATTCATTTGTTTAAGGTATACAATATAAAGAAGATTAGGAAACAAGTTACAACCCGGTAGGCGAGATAGAAGGTCTTTAAGAATGATCTTTACAACTGATAATGAAAGAATATTCTGTTAGGATGTAACCAGGGCAATAATGGCCACAAATCATTTATTTTATCTACTTATTACACTGAAATTCGGGTTATGAATTTTTCATTGTGGTTAAAAAAATATGGCAAATTGTGGTTTTTATTTTCTTTTTTTTTTGTTTTGCACCACTTTTATTAAATGACCCCACTTAGGCGGTTATGAAGATCCTATACAGCTAGTCCTGACCTTACCCCCTGCCATAGGGTCTGTGTCAGTTGTGTCAGCTACGTACCCCCCTATATGACCTCATCAATACTGTGGTGCTGTATGCAAGCAGAGCTTTATTCATGGGGGGGCTGCAGATTGTTGTGCTAGGCATGGAAAGTGCTGCTTGTGTGAAAAAGTTTCAGTTCTGGTGAGAGGTAAGTAACCTGAAGCCATTGTGGAAAGGGCTGTAGCAAGTGTTCCATGACTGTGAAGAAAGTCGGTTCACTACAAAGTGTGTGCAGCTATTATCCAGAATAAAGATCTGGGGATAATGTATCAGCACTGGGCAAATTTGACCATGGGCAGTAACCAATGGCACCCAATCAAATAGTTGCATTCATTGTTCTACCTTCAGCTGGCTGAAAAAAGTCAGTCACTGATTGGTTGCTATGGGTTACTGCCCATGGGCAAATTTGCCCAGTGTTGATGAATGAGCCTCCTGAACTTGAATTTTAAGGGGTGTCATCTCTGACCTGCATGGGGGGAGCACATTGATATTGCAAAGTGTACAATTATGATCTCTGTACTAAAATATCCCAATTTTCTCTATGTTGATGCCATATATGCATTGTGATTTTAAGACATTTTTAAAACACTATCCCTTGTTCGTTTATACACCATTTGAGAATAGTGATGGGCGAATCTATCCCATTTTGCTTCGCCGAAAAATTTGTGAATTTCCAGCGAAATTCGCAAATTGGTGAAAAATGAGTCGCAGTACGTTTTCGACACGTCGCGTTGTTTTCAACGTGTGTCGCGTAATTTTCAGCACGCAACTCATTTTTTTTTTTATGCCAGTGAATTTTCGGCAGGCAAATTTTCGCTGGCGTTTCGCGAATTTATTCACCGTCGGCGAATCACGGGAAATGACGCAAATTCACGCCTGCCGAATAAATTCGCCCATCACTATTTGAGAACAGTATCATTCTTTTCTGGCCCACTTCCCATTATATACTGTAATACAGCCTTTAATTGAGGCTATGTCCATTTCAAGGGCATAAACTTCATAACTGCCCTAATTCTGCATGTAATAAAGGAGTATTTAGGTTAATCACACCTTATATATTAAAATAAACCTGTCATACCTAATATTCTGTGCTGATCTTACGGTCACCAATATGTCAAGCTTAGCAAACATGGCATGTAGTTTTCATCTGAGCAGGCGAGAAAAATTAAATTTTCACCTCTGCTTTTCCCTGTCACCTTGATGGGAATGTAGCCATGCTGCTGACCTTGGGCTATGCTACTCTTTAACCTGCCTTTATTCATAATTGTCAGGGAAGTGCATTGTGAAATCCCAAGTCACCCTGTTCTGACTTGAGTTAATTAGCATGTTAAATCCAGAAATCTGCATAATATGACATCACTGAAAGGTGAGATGACAAAAATGAATTCATTAAAAGACCCATATGGGTTGGGGGATAACATACTTGGATTTTTATTTTCTTGATTTCCAGTTAACACATCCTGATAACATGACTTCACTGTAAGAGAAATATTGTGCGGGGGGTGGGGGATCTTGCAATTAAGATCATAGAGTTCCTACAGCACCTATGAGGAGGGGTCTCTCCAGACGTTCGGGTGAGGAATTCTCACCAATCAGTTCCTTTGTCCCATACAAGTGGTCTCTATGTTGAAACGGATCAACTGTGTAAAGAATATCTATAGCATAACCCTGTTCCCACCAAATAATTGGATGCACTACACCCCAATAGAGATGGGCGAATTAATTTGCGAAACGACAGCGAAAATTCGCTGCCAAAAATTTGCTGGCTTAAAAAACAAAATGAGATAGAAAAATGCGACGTGCGCAGAAAATGATGCAACACGCTTCGAAAATGACGCAACGTGCGTCAAAAACTTGACGCGACTCATTTCACAAATTTTTCTTCAATTTGAGAATTTTGGCGGGAATTCACAAATTTTTTGGCGAAACGGGATAGATTCGCCCATCACTACACCCCAATCCTGTGTCCCTAGACAATCAATCACACCAATAGGTAAGTACTAAGAAAGCGTAGGCTTGGATCTGACCTCATGTATACAGCTCACCATCCTCTAGCACCTATGAGGGGAGTCTTCACAGTCTTTCAGGTAAGGGATTCTCATCAGCCAGTTCCTTTGTCCCATAAAAGTGATGTATCTATCTTGAACTGAGCTGCAATTCGCTTTTTTAAAGCCAGCTGCAAGTAAAACAATGAATGCAGAAATCTGATTGGTTGCCATGGGTTACTGCACATGGGCATACTGTATCCACATGATTACAATCCCATATTCCTGGGTAAGGGATCACTCTATCCTTATTCTGCACTCATGGACCAGGCAGTGGGGTAAGAATTTTTGATCCTGCTTTTCCAGGTGAAAGTTTGAATGAGAGCTCAGTATTTTACAGGTATGGGATATGGATACCCGTAATCCCGTAAACATGGAATTACAGAATGCCCATCTCCCAGAGACTCCATTTTATCCAAATAATCCATTTTTTAAACAATTCCACTTCAATCTGTAAAAATAAAACAGTACCTTGTACTAAGATATAATTCATCCTTTCTGGAAGCAAAACCAGCCTATTAGGTTTATTTAATGTTTACATGATTTCCTAGTAGACTTGAGGTATGAAGGTCCTGAGTATTCTGAATAACAGGTCCCTTACCTGTTATGGCCTGGATCTTACTTGCCCTAATCAGTACAGATCAACATCTTTGCTTTGTGGAGTGATTTTTCAATCCAACCTTCCACATAATGATTGATGACTTTGTTAACCTGTGTGACCATGAATAGTGATGGGCGAATCTAGGCAGATTCCCTTCGTCAAAAAATTAGTGAATTTCTAGCGAAATTCGCGAATTGGCGAGAAATTCACGAAACGACGTGCGTTTTTTTCTTTTGCAATTTAGATCAGGTGAGTTTACAAGCAGCTCTTCCAGAAAACTAAACACCCAGACCAGAGGAGAGTAGCCAGTTGGAAATTGAAATTGACCTGCATATTGTAATTTACTATTTCTGTCCCCACAGTGTTCTTTCCTGCCCCATATCCTAACTTTTTAAGAAGATTTATCACTAATGAAATTGCTCGTCAAAGCCCAGGAAATGGACGTCATGAGCCTCAGTTCAGTGAGTTCACACTCCTAAAACCACCACAATGACTGTGGGCTAAAAACCACCCAAATGACAGTGGGCTAAAGAATGCAGTATTTAATATAATATTTAACAAACTACCACAAATTAGAACTGGAACTTCAAGAACTGGAGTCCATTTGAGGTGAAAAGATACAATTTTTACATGAGTTCTGTAGATTCTGAACAAAGATTTAGAACCCCAAGCAAAGAAAAAACACTTGTGACTGTATGATGTTTTAACCAACGGGTGTAAAAGGGCATTGCCATTGCAAGAGCATAGAGATATCACTTCACAGCACAGGAAAACCAAAAACTGCCCATATAACCAATGAGATGGTTCTTCCTCAAGAGCAAGGTGAGAATGACCAAGCTAGCTTCCATTCAGGTCATAAGGGGCTCTAGGGAAATCTGCAACACAATATATCATAAGAACTAATGAAAAGTTGTTTCTTTAAAATTATGTTTTATCTATATATATATAAATAATATTGCAAATGGACCCGCACTCCTCATTCTGGTGAAATAAACGTGTTATTTATTTATAATGCATATCCAACATTTCAGCCCACATTATCAATTATCATTATCCTTAAAAAAGGCCCTAATGTGGGCTGAAACGTTGGATATGCATTATAAATAGTGATGGGCGAATTTCTTCGCCAGGGGCGAATTCGCAGCGAATTCCCGCGATTCGACGCTGGCGAATAAATTCGTGAAACGCCAGTGAAAATTCACCTGGAGTCGCGCGTCGTTTTTGACGCGACAAAGTTGACTCGACGCGCGTCAGAAACGTGCCGCAATTTTTGCTGGAAATTCGGGCATTTTTCCGCACTAATCATAAATAAAAACACATTTATTTCACCAGTATGAGGAGTGCGGGTCCATTTGCAATATTATTTACATATATAGATAAAACATAATTTTAAAGAAACAACTTTTCATTAGTTCTTATGATATATTGTGATGCAGATTTCCCTAGAGCCCCTTATGACCTGAATGGAAGCTAGCTTGGTCATTCTCACCTTGCTCTTGAGGAAGAACCATCTCATTGGTTATATGGGCAGTTTTTGGTTTTCCTGTGCTGTGAAGTGATATCTCTATGCTCTTGCAATGGCAATGCCCTTTTACACCCGTTGGTTAAAACATCATACAGTCACAAGTGTTTTTTCTTTGCTTGGGGTTCTAAATCTTTGTTCAGAATCTACAGAACTCATGTAAAAATTGTATCTTTTCACCTCAAATGGACTCCAGTTCTTGAAGTTCCAGTTCTAATTTGTTGTAGTTTGTTAAATATTATATTAAATACTGCATTCTTTAGCCCACTGTCGTTTGGGTGGTTTTTAGCCCACAGTCATTGTGGTGGTTTTAGGAGTGTGAACTCACGGAACTGAGGCTCATGGTGTCCATTTCCTGGGCTTTGACGAGCAATTTCATTAGTGATAAATCTTCTTAAAAAGTTAGGATATGAGACAATTTGACCAACGCACCTGCTTTCAAGACTTGATCCAGCAAGATTGCTCAAACTGATCTCATATATATATATATATATACTGTATATATGTATATATATATATACACACATACCCCCACACATACTCCCATAGAGACACTATTTTATCACAATAGTCGAAAATTTTTCTGAATGGTTTCCTTTTTTATCTGTTATAATAAAACAGTGCCTTGTGAAAGTAAGACTTACTGCTGTTATGTAAGGGCTGCATGAACCTGCTAATAAAGAACTGTTATACCCTCCTCATCCTCGGCTACCAAACACAACAATATGTTCTAGCATTATGTATGTTACATATAATAATCTAACAATTTCAATTTGGGACAGGTTAATTTTTCAGTTCTGCTACCAAAAGCAGCATATAGTCATTATCTTGTGCAGAAATGTGTTGCCTTCTTTCCCAGAGTTCCAGGGCTTGGTGCCATGCTCTGCCATGTCAAATCAATAGCTTTGCATTGCGTAGTGGACTTCTAAATGGAATCCCAAGCTTCACCCAAGGCCCATTTTAGCCAGACCTTCCTGGTAGATATTAATGATGGGAAGTTTGCAGATGCCACATACAGGGCATCAATGTTTTGGTGCAATGACACTTATTGCACCAGGCCCAGTGCATCTGATAAAGCACAATTACCTGGGAATTGTGGAAAGAATGCTGCATTGTGGGGGAAAAAACATGGCGACTTTATACTTTATACACTGAACTTGCTTTAGTATATGCGATCTTATCTGTTTCCCCTTGTTCTTCTTCTGCGACACTTTACTAACATGTAATAAAAACAAACTTGTATGTTAAAGGAACCCCTTTGTTCAACATCAGTTCAATTAATTTGGATTTACTGAACATATAGTACTGTTAGGAAATTGCTACGGTTTTTGTTATTTTTTGAGCTGAGAAGGGCAAGCAGAGTATTTGAAATTACTTCATATTTCTAACTTCTCAGCTCTTGAATAATAAGGTTACTGCTGATCCTTTTTGCGAGTTGTTTTAATCCAGGGGTGTCCAAACTTTTTGGCTTCCCTGGGCCACACTGGAAAAAGAAAAATTGTCTGGGGCCACACATGAAATACACAAACACTTGTAGAAGAAAATACACAGAAAAGAACTACAATACTGGTTGAATAACAAGATGGGGCTATACACTGGTATATGGGACACCTGGATATTAAATAGACTTATTATTATATTATTATTACTACTAACTGGGCAATGGCCAGAGTCCCCCCTCCTGCCTACTCCTATATCCTTTTCAATTTGACATTTCCTTGGGAACCAAGCGTTTAAAGCTGGGCCGCATTCATATTCATCCTGTACCGCATTTGTGGCCCTTGGGCCACAGGTTGGACACCCCTGTTTTAATCCCTAAAATCTATGAATTTAGTTATTTTTTGAGCTAAACAGAGTAAACAGGAAAATTGCAACTACTCCATATTTGTTTTCTTGCAGATATGATTTGCTCTATACAAGTCCTCTGTTTGACCTGTGTTGCGACTGTTTTGTTTGCAGGGATCCATTATACAGGGGCAATATCTGTGCACTGGTAATCCAAGTATCTACCTTGAAAGGACCAAACATGGAGTAGCTTTAGTTTCTCTCTTTAAAAGGATAGGCTATTCAGCACAAACCCCATTCGTTGAGCTTATGATGGAAAAGGAGGTATACTGCCCCTTTAACTTCTATATAACTTCTGTATAAATAACGAATAATAACAATAGGTGTCTGGTGGAAGTGATATAGCATTGCTCCAAACAGCAGGATACAGGCACAGGGAACATGCTAATAGTTGTGCTTTCAAATATGATATCATAATTTCTGTTTTGTTCTAAACTGTTTTTTTCCCTGTATACTCTAATGTATTAACTTGTTGCAGATATGTTCTATATTTATCATGCACAGCATGGGTTCCCCTGTAGGTGCTTAGATAAACATTACATCTTCACTTTAAGAACTTATTCTGCAGATATATTTGAGTTCTTATTGGTGAAAAGTTATTTTGCTGACAGTGTGTTTGTGTGTGCAACATTCTTTGCTTTATTTGTATAAAAATTCAAGAAAATATGTTTAAAAGGAAAAAAAAATAGCAACATAGAAAGAATTATCCTTTTAAAACAAAAGATCCCCATTTAAAATACATGTGTGGTTGGGTTTTGATAATCATTCAAGGTTAGGCGAGAGTGTTGCACCAACTATACATCTTTATCTGCTATGTCTCTTTCATTCTCCATCCTGACATATTTGTAATGTCTTCTCTCTGTTTATATTTTCCATCTTTTCTTTGTCCTCTTTAATGGAGAAAAAAATGCATTTCTAGGTCAGTTGTTTCATTTAGTTCTACATTTATGGTATATCAGCATTACATTAGATCAGGGGTCCCCAACCTTTTTTACCCGTGAGCCAGATTCAAATGTAAAATGAGTTGGGGAGCAACACAAGCATGAAAAAGTCCCTAGGGTTGCCAAATAAGGGCTGTGATTGGCTATTTGGTAGCCCCTTTGGGTCTGGCAGCCTACAGGAGGCTCTGCTTAGTACTATACTTAGTTTTTATGCAATTAAAACTTGCTTCCAAGCCTGGAATTGAAAAATAAGCACCTGCTATGAGGTCAATGAGAGCAACATCCAAGGGGTTGGAGAGTAACATGTTGCTCGCAAGCTACTGGTTGGGGATCACTGCATTAGATGATAATGTCTGTGGATGGTTGGTATCAGGAAGTTTTCTTAGCAATGGATTTGGAACAATGGGAACATTAAGGGGCCGATTTACTATATTCACGTGAAGGATTCGAAGTTCGATCGAATTGCAATAGAAGCCTATGGGAGCACTCCCATAGGCTTCTAAGACTAAGTCCTGATCGAATAGGATTCGTACAATCGAAGTGTTCAGTCATTCGAATCATCCGAATCATTCGAATGATCGAATGATTTATTCGTTCAGTCGAATGATTTATTCGACTGATCGAATAGATTTGTATTCGATCGTCGAATATCGAATAAAAGGTAGCCTAGAACTATTCGGTTAACATTCGAAAATCGAATGCTAATCGAATATCGAATAGAAACGAATTCTTTTTGGGGAATAATAGTAAATTTGCCCCTAAATGTTTAGCTTAAATGTTAAATTGCCTGAACAATCATCTAACCTTTTTTTTCCTGGGGTGAGCTTTACCAAAAAGTACAATGTGCATCTTTTTTAAAGCAGACCTTAAACTAAACATGTGTATTAAGATCCACTCTTCAGTCGGGCAGGCCATTGGTTTGGCCCGGTACATGCTATTATAAGTTATTAATTC
>CM044440.1:27195787-27210879 GCA_024363595.1 Xenopus borealis | reverse complement strand
TGCCAGACCTCAATGAATCCTGAAAAATTAAGAGAGGTTTGGCAATCACAGAGCTAAGCTAGCTAAGTACCCTGGGATTAATCCCATCTGGCCCTGGTCCTTTGTTTATCTTGAAAAGTTCTAGTCTCTTTTGAATTTCATCATGTGTGAACCATGCATCATTATATGTATTATTAGAATTGGCACTATCAATAAGGAAACCTTCATTAGCTGGTTCCTCATTTGTGTAGACAGACAAATAGTATGCATTCAGAATCTAAGCTTTTTGATTGTTCTCATCAACCAGCTGACCCCCCTCTGATACTAAAGTTCCTACCCCTTCCTGCTAAATTTTTTTACAATTAACATATTTTTAAAATTATTTTGGATTCTTTTTACTGCTTACTGCAATATCTTTTTCCATATAGATTTTAGCTTGCCTGATAGCTTTTTTTTGCATGATTTATTGGCCTCCTTGTACCTTGTAAATTGTTTGGCTGTCCCAGCTAATTTGAAAGCCTTAAAAGCATGTTTGCCAAAAAGGTTTTGCTTTGCAACAACGTTCCTTGCTTACAAGTGGAATATACTGACATGTATATTCATAAAGCAGCATTTTAAAGACGTCCCATTTCTGTTCAGTGTGAAAAGCATTCCTTACTTATTATGTTGCAGAGATGCCCTTATACTGTCAAAGTTTGCAAGCCTGAAATTCAGTGTTTTAGCTACTCCCTTATAGAGTTGCTTCTGCAACAGATTCTCAAAGGAGACCATGTTATGATCACTTTTGGCCTAGTTTGAACCTCCTTTGGTTTGAAACTCCGGTGTTTGTAACTCCACTTACAGATCCCCCACTTAACTCCGGTGTTTGTAACTCCACTTACAGATCCCCAACTTAACTCCGGTGTTTGCAACTCCACTTACAGATCCCCCACTTAAAGAACAAACACTTCAGAGCAGCTAAACACTAGAACAAGCTCCCCTGGAGACTCAGAGGTTCTATTTATACAGTCTGTTCAGGTGCAACTAATCAAACCCCACCCCCTCAAACTGAAGGAAAACTAACTGCAAAGTAAAGCAGGTTGTGACAAACTTGCTGTAAGCACAATAGCACACCAAACGTTGCTATTTAGCACCAAATACACAAACAAATATATAAAAAGTGAAAACACAATATTTAAATATACCACCTTACTATAAAATAACAGTTAATAACAAATACGTATCCTTTTCAGTTGATTTGTTTGTTTTTAGTTGCTTTTTCCAGTCAGCAGCCTGTTTCAAGATGAATGAAACTATGGTAGGCAGTGAGTATCTGTGCATAAATCATATGGAGGCTCCTCTGTGAAATTTTTAGATAAAAACTGTGGAAACTCCCAAACACTCTGTGCTTGAAAGGCACCACAGGGCCCAGCCCAGGGCTAATGAATACATATGCTGCTTTTTATAATGTCATTTTAAATGGCAGTATTTCTTCCAAATAATTATGGAAAGAATGTCATACATGCATGGGGAAAGTGGGGTGGTTGTTCACCTTGTTGTTGGACTTCACTTTTTTGAACATGGTTCCTCTTTACACATGAGCCAGGCGGAATGTTTCTGAAAGCATGCTGAGAAGGTTTCCACACTCAAAAAAAAAAAGAATCAGAGAGGGAGTTTAAAAGTTTATGGATGTGTTTAATTTCCCTTTTCCTACACAGATTCCAGTTTACTTCAAAAACACTCCCCGGTACATGGGAAAATCTAAATGTAAATATGGCAATGAGGATAAGTAAAACAAGTAAGTTATTGTCGAATTTCTGCAATGAGTTTTTTTTTCTCTCTCTTTTTTTCTCATTGAACTTCCTGGTTGGTCAGAGCTGGCCTCACAAAAGGGTGTTCGTTCCTGTCCAGACACATCATTGCAGATTTCTGGCAAAATAGCCCAGGCTCACGAAAATTTACACAGCTCTGGCACAGAGCCGAGTATACAAACAAAAGGTAACTTGGGCTGTCTTGTGTTACAAATGCCATTTTTGGCGGTAATGGAGGCTTGCTCGGCTCTGATAGAAGGGTCAGGGCTGTTGGAAGAAATAACAGTCAGAGTACAGAGAGCAATTTGTGTAATTATATCTGTCAGATGACTCCCAATCACACTGTTCTTACTATGGCTTAGCTGCTCCATTACTGGGGAGTTTAGATTATAGATGGAACATTAAACTCACATTTGCTACCACTGATTTGTAACACGTTTCCCTAATAAATATTAGAATATGTACACATCATGTTTTCAAAGAAGAGGGTTTTAAACAGTGCAGGGTACTTTTTAATATCATATGTAAAATAGCTTTATTGTGAAATGTTCCTTCTTGCTCCAATATTGCTCTGCTTTGATATCTCAGCCCTGCATAGTATCTTGTCCCTGTCCCCATAGGCTGCTTGATGCCCCTGAATCATCTAGCAGCATCAAGCAGCTTGAGTCTGTGACCTCTTGGCACGGATCTAAATGTAGGCATAGAATATAAAGACAGCCATGATAGAGAGCAAAGAGGTTCATCTTGGTGGCATGTTCATGAAGAGGAAGGCACATTTATCCAATAAGATCAGATCCTATGAAATCTCCGACTAACAGTAAGAAGTCAGCCATACATTGGCATCCTAACAGCAGTTTACATGAAGTGGGTTACGGTTAGGGATGGCGCGAACTGTTCGCGCGTGAACTTGTTCGCGCGAACATCCGCTGTTCGCGCTCGCAGAATATTCGCGCGACGTTCGCCATTTTGGGTTCGCGCATAGTCGCCGCTTTTTTTTGCCCTCTCACCCCAGACCAGCAGATACATGGCAGCCAATAAGGAAGCTCTCCCTCCTGGACCACCCCCACACCCCCTGGACCACTCCCCTTCCATATATGAACTGAAGCCCTGCAGCATTTTTTCATTCTGTCTGTGTGTGCTGCTTGGAAGAGTTAGTGTAGGGAGAGAGCTGTTAGTGATTTTCAGGGACAGTTGAAAGTTTGCTGGCTAGTAATCTGCTTGATACTGCTCTGTATTGGAGGGACAGAAGTCTGCAGGGATTTGAGGGACATTTTAGGTTAGGTAGCTTTGCTGGCTAGTAATCTACTGTTCTTCAAACAACTGCCATACATTGACTTGTATTTTTTCTGTGCTTCAGTGGCTGCGACTATTTTCAGCATTTATATGGCATATTTTTTCTGTGCTTCAGTGGCTGCGACTATTTTCAGCATTTATATGGCATATTTTTTCTGTGTTTCAGTGGCTGCGACTATTTTCAGCATTTATATGGCATATTTTTTCTGTGCTTCAGTGGCTGCGACTATTGGATTTTTCAGATACATTTTTGCCCTTGATCCCCCTCTGGCATGCCACTGTCCAGGTCGTTGCACCCTTTAAACAACTTTAAAATCATTATTCTGGCCAAAAATGTCTTTTTTAGCTTTTAAAGTTCGCCTTCCCATTGAATCTATGGGGTTCGCGATGTTCGCGAACCGTTCGCGCGTTTTGTCGCAAGTTCGCGAATATGTTCGCGAACATTTTTTCCGCGGTTCGCGCCATCCCTAGTTACGGTGTCTTCACTTCTAAACCATGGGGAACTTGAGGTTTACCTTAGGCTTTTCAAATAAAACTTCACCATAGTGTTTGATTCTTCTTTAGACATAGATAATTGGTAATTTTCAAAGGGCCTCTATACATGAGGGATAGTGTCAAGCACATGGGGATTTACAATTGATTGGTGGATAAAGAAAGACAGAGTGGTAGAATTTTCTCTGCCAAGTGCCTCAACTTCATGGCAAGCACACTAAGCCCTCTCTATATGCTAGAAATGACATCTTCTGGCTCATATACTGTGACACTTTGGAGAAATATCAACCTTTCTGATGAAGCAAAGTTTTCTGCCAGGTGGTGAAAAATAGAAAGCATCGACAACTGCATTACTGTCAGACTTACTAAAGTGGAGGGAACCACTGACGCTGAGGAAGACAACCCTTCCAGCCCCTTCTCCAGCGCACCCTCAATTAGGTACAGAGGGAGACTAGTGAAGTTGAGGAATGGGAGCCCAAAAGTCTTTAAGAGGAAACACTTGCCCTGTGAAGCGCTTGCGGTGCTGAGTCTCCTGGCTGAGCTGGTAAACGTGGAAAGACAGAAGTGAAGAACAGCACTGACAATGAGGAACAGTCAGGAAAACACAAAGGAAGCAGATGGGTGTCCATGTAGACAATAATATATTTCGAGGAAAGGGATCCACAAGGGTTAATTCAAAGAGTAATCAGTAAACAACCAGATTTGGCAACAATGATCAAGTCCGTACACAGTATCAGGGGCTGATGTGGAGAGTAGTCGGTGGCAAGCAGATTTGGCAACAGGAAAACAACAGGGGTTCCGAGGGTTAATACAAGGACGTAGTCAAAGGCAATAGCAGAGTCGGCAACAGAGAATCCAAAAAAAAGTCCAAGTAGAGGTGCAAAGGGTTAATGCAAAGGAATAGTCTAGAAACAATGCAGAGTCAAACCAGGTTCAAATAGAATCAAAAGTTATTCACTTAAAGTTTTAGCTAAAAAAAATGATGTCCAACACTGGGAAACTCTCTGCGCTGAAAGAACTAAGGTCACCTGCGTCATCACGCTGTGCCATCCAAAACTCCTGTGCCGGTGTCACAATGCACACTTCGTCACTGGAATGCAACGCTGGAACGCATTGTGCAGAGGACCAGGATTGCGTTGAAGACCGGTAAGGGCCTTACATTTACACATTTTAGTGGGGTAGGCAAACCATGTTTTAGGGAGCTGCTTTCTGGTTAATTTCCCATTGTTCTGTTGTTAGGCTGCTGGGGGGGGTGAAACCACTCCAACTTGCAGTACAGCAGTAAAGAGTGACTGAAGGCAACTGGAAAACTGACAATATGTCTAGCCCCACATCAGATTTTAAAAATTGAATATAAAAAAATATGTTTGCTCTTTTTAGAAATAGATTTCAGTGCAGAAATTTCCTGGAGTATTACTATTAACTGATGTTTTTCCCTTGAAAGGATCCCCTAAAAAGAGTTTTCATGTTGGGTTATGGTTCATGCATGTTGAGTTCTAGTTGATGCATTTCATCTAGTACATATACCCATATTTTTTAGGTTTTGACTGATGTGCTTTACAAAAAGTTTCCTTTGTGCTAATATACAGAACTGTGTTGTTTTCTCACTAGTTCTGATTATCATTATCTACTATGTTAATTGGAAACTTTCATGATAACCCTGTGAATTTCTATACAGAAAACCTTCTTGTCCATAGCTTCAAAAATCAAGCAGTGTAAGGGGCGGCAACTTCCTATGTCCAGTTTTCATGGTGAACTAGTTGTAATGTTTCCTCGTTCTCTATGACACCTAAGGGCTCCTACACACGGGTGTTTTTACCTGCGCTCTCCTGCGTTGCGTTTTGCTGCGTTCAAACGCAGGGGAGCGCAGGTATAGACGCACTCAATTATTTTCAATGGGGCTGTACTCACACGAACGCATGTGAGCGCCGGACGCAGGAAAAATGCAGCATGTTGCATCTGAATCTGCGTTCGGCGCTTACACGCATCTCGTGGGTACAACCTCATTGAACAAAATGAGGTGCGTCTAGACCTGCGCTCCCCTGCGGCTGAGCACAGCCAAACGCAACGCAGGGGAGCGCAGGTCAAAAACGCCCGTGTGCAGGAGCCCTAATAGCAACACACCCAACTCAGATTAGCGATACAGGTGTTACTGGGTCTGCTGGTTTTTGGACTATGAAACATGCTGAGCTGTTCTGTCTACAGTGAACAGTGCGCTCAAATTTAAATTTAAACTTTACTCCAGCTCCACAGCGAATTTAATTTGAGCATGAGTGACTTTTGTGAGCTATGACCAGCTCACACATAATTTTTTTTAGATATTGAAAATGAGATTATGCATGGAGTGCAGTGGGCAGGAAATAACTGAAGGCTGACCTTTGTTCAGCTGCAATGGAGGATGAGGAAGAAAATGGAGGATTCTATCTACAAGCTATGAGGAAGAAAATGGAGGATTCTATCTACAAGCTATGAGGAAAAAATTGTTTATTTTTCTTACAACTGAGTTCACTCTATCTTTTTCTTTTCCTCCTGCCTTTGGTTATTATTTCAGGTAATTTTGTTTCTTTGTCCCCTTTTCTTGTTTCCCTCCTGTCTCCAGTTATTTTTTATTCTGCTCTATTTCATCTTCTCTCCTCTTTTTCTTCCCTTTTTTTTCTTTCTGGATTGTTTTTTATGTTAGTACTGTTAGAGGCCTCTACCCCCCAACAAAAAAATGCAAATGCTTAAAAAATCTAAATCTAAAAAACATCCATGCAAAGCCATGCAAATTTACTCTTTAAAGGGATCCTGTCATGGGAAAAAAACATTCTTTCAAAATGCATCAGTTAATAGTGCTGTTCCAGAAGAATTCTACTGGAGCAGCACTATTAACTGATGCATTTTTTTAAAAAAACTTGTTTTCCCATGACAGTTTCCATTTAAATTTCCACTTTAAATTTGAGTTTTAAAGGACAAGGAATGCCTAAAGTAGAATAAGGATAGAAATGCTGTATTTTGTATACTAAACATAAACATGAACTTACTGCACCACAAGCCTAATCAAACAAATGATTTATGCTTTCAAAGTTGGGCACAGGGGGCTGTCATCTTGTAACTTTGTGAAACTTTGCAAAACCAAGACCAGGGCCGGATTTACATAGCAGGCGCCCCTGGGCCCACTGTCGTTTTTCACTAGGGTTGCCACCTTTTCTGAAAAAAATACCGGCCTTCCTATATACTGCCATCATTGTACCAGCCAGGCTGGTAAAATACCAGCCAGGTGGCAACCCTATTTGTCACACCTGTCCCCTCCCTTTTATTTGCTCACATTTTTATCATTGGGACAGAGCATTGGGAATTGGCACACAGGAAATTTAAATTTCTCACCCAATGTTGGTGTGGTTGGGCAGCATGCCGCACCCTAAAATCCTTCTGCCCTAAGCCCGGGCCTAGGTGGCCTCTCTACATTCCAAGACTGTGCACATGCTCAGTGTGATCTGGGCTGCTTAGGGATTGTCATAAATGATCAAAATAGCACAAGTCAAATAATATCTGCCAGAAGCCGATACAGCAAGGCTGATTAATAATCAGAATATACAGACAACATCACTGGGTCCTGTGTTGTCATGTAATCTTACGTGTATTTTATAGTTTGTGTATTGTTTAATACACACTTTCTCCAACTCTGCAGAACCAGTGGCTGCAGCAAAATAATCCTCCAAATAGAATCCCAGTTTATCTGTTTAAATCTGGCTCCATGATCTTTGTCCCTGCAGCTGGAGTTGGAAGCAGTAAAGGGCATGTAAAGGCAAAAATAAAATCCAATACAAATCTCTACACAGTCCCCTACTGCTCTAAAGGTAAACAATGCTGCTGGAGTTCTGAATGGCTGGGAAGTAAGGCAGGGGCTACCCCTGCTGTTCATAAGTATGAACTGTCCTGCAGTTAGGGACCTACTGACATTTCCTATCCACAGCAGTAAATGAAGGGAGAATTTCACTGAATACAGTCAGGTTTATTATAAAAACGGTACACATTTTTTAATTACCGTGTATCAGAGATAGATTTCTTCTTCATTAAAGTAAAAATGAGATTTAAATGTTTGGCCTTTCCTTGTCCTTTAAGGACTTTTCTTTAAAAGTTTTATATCTAAAAGACTGAGCTTTAACATTAATCTCATTGGAATAGATTTCCACTGGAATCAGCTGCAGTAGTGTTGCAGTGCTTAAATGTAAGCTCACTCAGAGGAAACTTGAAAGAATATACTATACTTGTCTATGACCTATATAGACTATAGGCATTGTTTTCTTCAGAATTTTGAGGATCAAAAATGGTTTTCAGTTTAGATCAACACATTTTTTAAACTCCCTTCAAAACTCAATTTGAAAAACATTGAGATTAAATTATTTTTTTTCTCAGTTTCTAGCAATGTAAATTGAGTTCTTCCCTTAAATCAGTGGTTCTCAACCTGGGGTCGGGACCCCTTTGGGGGTCGAATGACCCTTTCACAGGGGTCCCTTAAGGGGTTCCAGGAGCAGGTTCATCTCTCTCCCCACTAGCCCTGGGGCAAGGTTGTAGCTATCTGGGTGTTGGTTCTGGGAGTTGTAGTTCAGTAACCTGTGTAGGTAAGCCAGTTGTACTACAACTTTCTATATACCCTTAGTAGGGACTGCCATACAGCTCTCCCTGCCCATTTAAAATTTGTAAAATTAACATGGTAATTGGGGTGTGGCCACAAAATGGGTGTGGCACTGAGGACGGAAAACAAACCTTTATGCAGCCACGCTGTCTCCTGTACTTTCCTAACAATCCGCTCTCGGGTGGCAACGAAAATATTTTAATATTTTATGGTTGGGGGTCACCACAACATGAGGAACTGTATAAAAGGGTTGCAGCATTAGGAAGGTTGAGAACCACTGCGTTAAATTTTACAAATTCAACTTGTTTGAAATATGTACATATGCAAATTAGGGTCAGGAAAGGAAAAAGTGTGAACATTTTTTTACACTTCCTTGCTTTGTGATGAAAAGTCATGTGATTTCCTATTTGATTTGATTTGCAAATTAGGATTTGGTTCGGCCAGACACAAGGATTCGGACTAATTCTGCTGAAAAAGGCTGAATCCTGGCTGATCACAAGGTTAAAGGGATCCTGTTATTCAAAAATTGTAAGATGATATTTAGACCTGAAACTATGGGTTTAAATTTGTTTAAAAAAAAAGATAAGATAATGTAAAGGTGTTACTTGTATGTGTTTGATTTTTTTTCTCCACATTTGTTGTATAAACAAATCACAAGAGGGAGTTCAGATAAATTACTTATTTTAAAGGGGACTGGGCTAAAAATCATATTACTGGTGGTGGGGGGAAATACACAGGTCATGAGTACCAGTACGCAAGCATAAAGTTGTCTAGAAATTTTTCAAATATGTACACCTGAAAGTCTGTTTTTTCTGTGCTACTCTCATTGATTGAGCTATGTACATTGGTTTCAAGTAAAAACAAACACAGACGCATGAAATCATTACTGTGCACACATGCTTTTCCTTCTTTTCTACGTAGTTTCTTCTACACTTGAAACAAAGCATCACAAAACAAAAAAACATGTTTTAGGCAAAAAAAAAATACATGTTAGGAAATAATACAATAGTGGATACGACAAACAGTGTCTGTCAGTCTCCTGGGTTCTATGACCACGCTGCAAATTATTCCTATGATTGCTCAATCATTTGTTTCTGAAGAGGCTCTTTATTATGTGAAGCCACTTAATATTCACCCCACCCTTCCCAGAGTCATAAAACTTTCAAAACAATCATGTAAGCAAAATGAATGATTCAGTAATCTGGGATTCACCAGCCTGTTATAATTATACTGGTGATGGGAATGGTAGGAACTAGGAAGGGTTGTTGCCACTTGAAAAATAGAGAGTAAACCTTTAAGTATATGTTTAAAACAATAAATATGTTAAATAATACTTTGATCATGAACCTTAAAGCAGTATTCACACTTTCACCTCTAAAAACCTGCCAAGTTCTTATTAATGTTGCTGTTATAAGACACATTGCTAAGTAAAGGCTCCTCCAGCTATGAATGACTATTCTTGTGCATATGAAGGAGCACCTTTTGACTTTGAACTAAAAACCTGAGGGTTCTGTGATCTTACTGCAAGAGTATGAATCTGTTTATCTGTAAGTTATGATGCCTGTGATCATAATTTACAAATGTCATTTCATAAGCAGGGCTTGCCTAAATATAACACAAATGATTCACGATAGTAAATACCCTTTAGTTTTACCATGATGCAAGGTTCCCTAGACATGTTTCAGGATATTTGTAGAGCAGAAACTAGAGACTGCACACACTAAAGATTTTCGGCTGTGGAGCTTACCCCATTATTCCAGTACAACCAAACAGATCAACATTTCAGGCTGGGGGCACTCCCTGATGAAGAAAGGAAGCGCACCCGCAACGTTGATCTGTGTGGTTACACTGGCATACTTAATTGGGTAAGATCTCCAGCCAAAAATTGTTAGTGGGTTGCATCTATTTTCTGCTCTGCCCAAGTATAATAAATCACTCAACCAAAGCCAAGAGGTTCATATAGAGTTCTTACACGTCATATTCATCAGCCCCTTGAACACCCAGAGGCATACAACCTTAGATATTTGCATTTATAAAAACTACTTGCATTTTTAGCAATGATTCCAATTGTTACATTACAGACAAAGCAAATGTAATAAGGAGTCACATTGCACATAATGTCATTTGTATTTGTTTGCTAAAGCTGCCGTCTTTTCAGGTGGTGGCTAATAATCAGTAAGTTCCCTGGACAGCAGAGTATGCAAGGCAATAGCATATCTCTAACTGGTTCAAAGTGAAGGACTTGACTCTTTTTTTTTTTTTTTATAATTATTGAGTGAAAATATATTTTAAATAGTTATACACACTTCCACATGAATTCTGCATGTATTCTATCTAATGCTCTCTTCTAATAATGTCTTTTCACACCAGAAATTAGAGTTAAATCAAAAAGCCTTGCTTAGGGCCACTACACTGTCAAAGGTAAATTGCACTAATTTACTGTTAAAAATCTTCCTTGGGGCATCTAATTTGCACCCCTCCTTAGCACTATTTTATATCGCATAGGAGGTCACAAATATTTTCCTCTCTAAATCTGAGGTTTTCAAAATGTACACTGAGTGTCCAGGTTTCATATCAATTGTATTAAAGATCATGGAAAAACAAGGCACATCCTTTACGGAAATAATGGGGAGACAAAAGCTTCATTGGTAAAGTGCTTTAAATGTATAAATAACAAATACTGTCAGAAAGCTCATAAAACAATGTATATTCTGAAGTTTATAATGCTAATCCCGTGTCATTTTTATTGGGAGCAATAAAATTCATAGCAAAAGGGTGGGGCTGAATGTAGAGAGTCTCCCTTGTACAGGGATATAAAATGGTTCATTTGAATTCTTAAGAACTGTGTAGGAGGTAAAAGAGACAAAGAATATCTCAGGGAAGAAAGGATAAGAGCTGAACCATCTAATCACATGGTAATTGAAGGGGAGTCTTTACAATCCCTCCTTATAAGCACAATGGAAAAGCAGGATTGCATACATAAACATCTGTTAACCGGGTTTTCTTGTGAAAAAACAATTCCCTGCAGATATTTTCTGATATTTTTATAGATGGTAAAATAAAATAATTAACATTTCTTGTTGAATATATAATAATAATAAGTCTATGACATTGGTAAAATTAGGTCAGCTAATGTGTGATAATTCTTTAATTTAATAAATTGCACACTAAAAAGTGATTTGGAATTGTATTTGTAGTTCCATAGGTGTAATGGTGGAATAATTTTTTTATAAATGTAGAACAGTTAAAGTAAACACTAGGGTTACCATATTTATATAATATGAGTCTTTACTCTATCATATTATATAAAGAGAGTTTCCTACTGGTTTCTTTCCAGTCCTGAGATCTCTTTGACAAGCAGCAATCCTACCCACAAATATGTCTGGTGAATGGGCTTGTCTGAAGGTCAGTTAGGTTAAAATTTGCTATGGAAGGTTTATTAGTAGTGATGGTGTCGAATCTAGGCCATTTCACTTTGCAGATAATGGCAAAATGGTGAAAAATTCCAAAATGCAGTGAAGTCAACGGGCATCAAAATAATTTTGTTGCATGTCAATTTTGACGCGAATATTTAGTTCAAATGCATTATGATCAATGGGGCATGCTAAATTTTTTTGCCAGCAAATTTTCACCACATTTTAGTGAACTGATTTGCTAGCATCGAAATGCGCAAATTCACTGCAAATTTGCGCCTGGCAAATTTATTTGACCATCACTATTTATTAGCTGTATTTTCAGTTCTTTAAACCGTACCAGGATGACTATTTGCCTGTTTTATATACCTGCAAGCATCACATTTTTGATGGGCCAAGAAGGCTTGAATACCAAAAATAAAAAAAATCTGTTTCATGGAATTGTAGGGGAAGCACTGGAACTTGGATAATTTAAGTCACTCTAGCAGCACTCTAAATTTTCTTCAAATCATGAATGATCATACTAAACTAAACTGAATGTCATGCTGTCCTGAGATCACCTTCCCTAAAATGATTAAAATTAATTTTTTCCCCCTCTGAGGCAAACTGAGTTACTGAGAATTGTAAGGCCTGTTTTGGGGTCAATTGTCTTATGGATTACACAGAGGATTTAAGATTGGTGCAGCCATTGCATTTGCTGCAAAGCGGTGTCTAGTTTACATGGCAAATGCATGCTTGCAGATATGGAATTTTAAATAAAATTTAAGCTCTTGATGGGGAGGGGGATTTACTGTTGTAGGTCTGTCTTTTTGTTTAATAAATAGAAGCCATGAAAGATATTACTCATATTAGTTTAAGTCTCCTTCTGCTTACTATGGAGCAGCAGTCGCAAGCCAAACATTTTAAAATGAAAACACTAATATTTAAGGAGCCATGGACCCCTCACAACAGTAGTAAACACTAGTCCTGCAACATAAATATAGGTGCATTGGGTAGAATACCCCTTCTAGAAATAGGCTAATGAGCCAATATTGTATTGGCGACTAGTATTGGCGACTGCTTTATAAGGAGGCCCGAACTAAGGGTAAGTAATATAATCACTTTTGGCAACCCTAAGTAAATAGGCCTTTCCTTCTCCTTTAAGACCTTAATCTGCACTGAAAGTAAGGTTTTAATGGTTTAATAAATATCAGAGCTGCCACGTTATCCCTTTAAAACTGCATTCTCATATATTACAAGGCCAAATGGCATGGACAAAACTGTTCTACACATTATTTTTAATTGTTCAATGGGTTTGACTTGGTAAAATGGCATTAAGGGGCAGATTTATTAAGGGTTGAAGTTGATTATAAAAACTCTCAAATTAGAATTATCCAAACTCAATTTGAGTTTTAATTCCAATTTGAATTTTGAGATTTATCATACTCTTTAAGAACTCAAATTCATCTATTCACCGCCTAAAACCATCTGAATTACTGTATAACTCAATCGGGGAAGTCCAGGGATCAAGTTGGTAATGTTTGTAGTCTTCCTCATGTCCAAGTTTTTTTCTGAAAAAAAACTTGAATCAAGTTTTTTTTAAATTTAAATCAAGTTTTTCTAAGAAGATTCAATTCGACTGGATGGATTTCTAATTTATGGGAGTTTATGAATTTGAAATTCGACCCTTGATAAATGTGCCTGTCCATGTAGGTTTAGGCTGTTTGGAAGCAAGGGTTTCTGTAACATAGTGGGGTGCGCAGATCTGTTTCTAACCAGCCTATCAGATAAGAACCTATCCCGTCGGTCTATATGCCTGACCTATTCCTTTTGAGCAAAACACCAGCACTGTGGGCCATGCCTGTGACGTCAAAATTATAATACCCTTCAACTTAAAAAGGCTCAATATTTTAACCCAGTTTTATTCCTATTATATCAGTCTGCAAATAACAGCAATAATGTAAAATATTTTTGTAGCTCTTACAACACACCACTGCACGGCATTTAAGAAAGTGTTTTATGGAAGAGGCAAGCTTACTTATTGCAAAAGACAAATTATTTTTATGAGACTAGATTGACCTGCTATAAAAAAAAAATACAACAGTTGACCTTCCCATGATTGAGCTACTTGAAAATTTGTAGAGTGACACCATATTCTGGGATGTGTGAGGAAAGTGAATTGTGTATGTAATGATTCTTCATGTTTACTGTTTCCAGGCAATTTCACAGATAGAGCTGGAAATCAGAGAAAACCCAGTAAAGCACAAACGTGGCTTTTGCTTCATTTAGCCGTGATCTGGGTCTTCCAAGCATTTTATTTTTTGGGAAATTTTTCAGTTGCTTATGTGAAGAAGATTGATGATCTCTCCCATATATCAGCTTATATAGAATTTTTTTTAACATATTACTATTGCACCATTGATTAATTGAGCTCCATGTCTCACATCAGCCTAGGTCTGTAACAAGCATGAAATAAAGCTGCTTATGTTGAGAAGAAATTGAATACAAGAAGCCACATGTCTTTGGTCCTCATGGTAAAATCGTGGCTAATTTGTTAATAGTGAGATAATTATATAATGAGACACAGTCTATGCATTTTTTTTCTACAGACTGGCCTTGAATTCTCTAAATGATCTGGTTTCATGGGCTCCTGAACAATACCAAGGATACTCTGACTTGCATGTTTACATCTGGTCAGAGAACCCATGCACAGTTGATCATATGGATTTAATTACCCCACCATTTACTCTTTATTGTAAAATGAGGCTTGATGTTTTTGCTTCAAACTGATTGGGAAAGCCTTGATTATGGCACAGGCACCGATTTCATTATAAATAAGACAAAATGCAAAACAATTTATACAAAGTAGGAAATACTTTATTCCCACACCAACTACTATTCTCATATTCATTTTATACAAACGTCTCCTGCCAGCTAGGCCCACCCATAAGTAGGGTCTATGTTATATCTGTGAGTTCTTCAGGGTGCTTTAGATTCAGACACAGACCAGCAATGTGTTGGGAGGAGGCAAGAGCAGCACATACTACTGAAAGAGCTGTAAGCCTCCTTGTGACAACACCTGGCATCACTATATTCACTTGCTGGCACCCCACATTGCAAATGCCAGTCCTGTCAAATGTAACATGATCTCTCATTTCCAACCCACAGCCATAGTTGCAGTCACATGTATATATACACATGTATTGGACCTGTTATCCAGAATGCTTGGGACCTGGGGCTTTACAGATAATGGATCTTTCCAATTTTTTAATTTGGATCTTCATACCTTAAGTCTAATACAAAATAATGTAAACATTAAATAAACCCAATAGGCTCATACTACTCATAACCGCTATTAATGCTACTAATTGCGGTTGTGGCATTTATCTTTATATTTAAATGTGAGGGTGGTATCTTCTTTGGGGTGGGGGAGGTGTCAAGACTTCCAACATATGTCACTTCCTGTTCAACACTTTAAATATGTTTGCCTTCATTGGTGTATCACACTTGACAAAGAGCTTCACAAGC
>CM044440.1:27163522-27192008 GCA_024363595.1 Xenopus borealis | reverse complement strand
TTCTGTCCCAACAGATTTGTAGTTTTTAAATGCCTTTTTCTTCTTTCCTATTATCTTCTTGCAAAAACTTTTTACTGCGGAAGTGCAATGTTTCGGAGGACACGCCCCCTTTGTCAAGCTTGACAAAGGGGGCGTGTCCTCCGAAACGTTGCACTTCCGCAGTAAAAAGTTTTTGTTAGAAAGAAGGACCTGTTAGAGCAGCAAGATGTGATGTGGCAGGGCTGATTTAGTTGACATGATAATTAAAACAAACTATAATAAAAGTGCTGGTTGGAGTTAAGAAGTTCATGATTGGGTTAGGCGGAGGAGATGAGTGTTAAAGTATCATTTATGTTGAATAGTAAAAAATGCCTTAGGATAGAGAGCAAGTATGGTTTTGCCCTGTAAAAATGAAGGATAAATCCATGATTCACTTCAGGATTCAGCCAGAATTGAACCTACTTCAGCAGGATTTGGTTTAATCTAAGTGCTTGGACGAACCGAATCCAACTCCTAAAAATCACACAAGTATGCTGTATGAGTGGTCCTCTTTTACCCCTTGTTTCTCTAATTTACATATGCAAATAAGGCTTTGGATTCGGTTTGATATTCGGCTGAAGCTTTTCTTAAGGATTTGAGATTTGGCAGAATTCTAAAATACTGGATTGGGTGCATCCCTAGTCACAGTACATTTATGATTTGGTGTTGTGCTTTAGTGAGACATCCCATGATGCAAGATGAGTAACAGAAAAAAAATATGGAATGTGAGTTAAAAGTTCATTGTTTTTTATATTGAAAGCCTGTTGTAGGGAGGTTCTGCTGAGGCATATGGGGATTGTGACCATGTTTTGAGAGATGTGCGTGCAGGGAGTTTGCAGAAGACGTATTATGTTTTGTCATCTTGACAGAATAACAAGGTAAAAACAATCAGGTAACAATGACAGATAGGTAGTTACAGTGTTTTTAGTTGATATAGTTACTAATGCTGTTGCTGGATAACAAAATATAGTTGTTCCTTGAAAATCACCCAGATTCAGCCTTATATATACAGTAATAATATTATATATATATATATATATATATATATAGGATCCGTTATCCAGAATGCTTCAAATGTTGGAAAAAGCCCATTACAAACAAACAATCCAAATTTTTAAAAATTATTTAGTTTTTTCTCTGTAATAATAAAACAGTACATTGGGCTTAATCATAACTAAGATATAATTAATCCTTATTGGAAGCAAAACCAGTCTATTGGGTTTATTTAATGTTTATGTGATTTTCTAGCAGACTTAAGGTATGAAGATCCAAATTAAAGAAAGAACCACTATCCGGAAAAACCCCAGGTCATGAGCATTCTGAATAATGGGTCCCAAACTTAGATATATATCAGAAATCAGTGGAAAAGAAGATAAGGAGCTACTGGTGCATATTTGGAGACAGAGCATTCCTGCTAAAGGGCTGTGGTTGCAGAAGCCCAAAACACAATGTACATTACTAGCTACTTCTTTCAGTTCTTTTTAAACTCATCTATAACTCATTTTGTTCACTTAAGGGAGTTCTTAACCCGTCATTCTGTAACCTGTAGAGTCAGCTTCTTTTTCTATTAAGTTATATCAGCATTCATCTAAAGTTATGACAATATTTACTTGAAAGTGTGTGCACATTCAGTGTACTTTTATGCAGTACATTAGCAACTTGTGGTTCATTGTTACAGTTCCTTTAATTTGCAATTACTTGGGAACTCCACTGCTCTTATGGACTTAATGATGGCCTTTAAATTGCCAATGCTGTTAAATTTTAGTGCCGCGTCTGCTTTGCCGATGAGCAGAGGATGGAGACTGAAACCCAAAGGTTAGAATGAAATGCACTTTACTGTTATATGGGAGAACAAATGAGTTAAAAAAATTTCAAATACCAGAATACCCTACAGGGAGGAGATATTACTATTAAAGCGTTGTTATAGCGGCAATAAATGTAGGAACAATAAAAATAAATTGATGAAGTAAATGTCAAAGCTTTTCCCCTGAGCTGCCCCCACACCTTTGTCCAAAACGAGAATGTGTCCAATTACAGCGGGTGGAATCGGCCTTCAGTGACAATATGACAAGAGCACGATTCAGCACGCTGGCACAGGGAACACAATTATGCATAGCCTTGAAATATTTTATCAGCGTACAATGTATGGGAGGAATCAATTAATGATTCAAATCCTCCACCTTTGTCTAAATTCAGTGTAAGAAAAAATAACCCCATTGCTAAACACAGTAGGGAAAAAAAAACCCTAACCTTTAGCAGCAGATTGAGTGTTGTTAGAATGTGTAAATTACTCCGATATTTGTAATATTATAAAGAAGCAATTAAAGGCGGTATAGAAACAGGAGGTAATTATTCAGCAGGCGATGCGACCTTAGAAACAGTAGTAATGTGAATACGACCTCTAAAACAATAACTTCCAAATGAAAAAAACAAAAGTTGCAGGCGAGCGCCATTGTTGTATGCGTATTCATCGCTAGAAAAGTGTCATTAGGCACAAACACTGCAGATGATGACTGCTGATACAGATGAGATGAGAAAGCTTGGACAGTTCTGAAATAAGTGAATTACATTCTTGGCATAAAAATTAGAAACAGTGCACTTGATTGAATTGGATTTATCTGTAGGGAGGTGATTAAGAGGCTTCCCTGCAAATAAGAATTTCAACTGTGGCATGTGGTTCTGCCATGATCTGGGTAGAACCAAGGTTTCTGGGTAGAGTTCTGTGGTGACAGAATGTAAGAAGAGCTCCATGCCGGGGCTAATTAAAAAAAGTGGAAAGTATAATAGCATCAAAATGTAAAAAATAAATCTCCCACCCCCTTTCCTTTCCTTACCCTCTCCCACTCTGAATACCCGGAGGACATAAACTTACATTTATTCTATAATTCGCCCATGTACTAAAGCAAGTGCAGAAGAATGACAGTACTCAGAAACAAAAGTTATAAATGTTTAATTGTTTATTGTATATGGATACATAAATTACTCAGATCATAAATTACAACCAGATCAATGTATGACGTGACTTAATAATCCTGCAGAATACTCCTCAAATGTGACGCATTTCATAATTGAAAAATAAAAATTGAAAAAAAAAAAGAATACAATATACACATTTTGACACCTCTTTTTTGAATTTGGAGCACAGATATGGGATTCATTATCCAGAAAGCTCAGAATTACATGTATGCCATCTCACATTGATTCCATTTTAATCAAATAATTCAGATTTTTAAACATTATTTCCCTTTTCTTTGTAATCATACATGTACTTGATCCAAACTAAGATATCATTAATCCTTATCAGAGGCAAAACAATCCTATTTGGTTTAATTATTGTCTAAATGATTTCTGGCAAACTTACGGTATGGAGATCCACATTACAGAAGGATTTCTTATCTGGAAAACTGCAGGTTCCAAGTATTCTGAATAACAGGTACCATACTTTAGTGTGTTATTTACAAATTGAACATGTACATTTTGGTGCAATAATATTTAGATCTAAAACTATCTTTCAAAGGTTGGTGAATTTGTGATTAGTTTATTTCTGCTATAATACCGAGGCTACTGCAGTCAAGATTAAACAACTTGTTTATAGTGCTATTTTTGTTTCCCAAAATGCACCATGCTCACATGTTTGCACTTACTGCTGCCAAGTAAAAGGTTTTGTCCCTGATACAAGATGCTGTAAGACTTGGGGGCAGATTTACTAAGGGTCTAAGTGAAAATTCGAATAAAATTTGTATTTTGAAGTAATTTTGAGCTACTTTGAATAGGCGAAAATTCTATTTGAATTGAAAAAATTGAATATTAAGTACTGGCCCTTTAAAATCCTTCGACTATCCGCCACCTTAAAGTTGCCCAATAGCCATTTTAGTCTATGGGGGGACCTCCTAGAACCTGTCCTGAAAATGTTTATAAGTCCTAGAAATTCAAAGGATTTTGTGCAAAATCCTTTGAAACGTTCGATTCGAATGATGCACTCGAATCGAAATAGGTCCATTTAAAAAGCCCTTAAAAAAACATCGAAGTTTTTGAAAGGGTTATGTCAGAGTACGTATTGTATATAAATATTCATGTGTTTAGTTAGGTGTGTGCAGTTCTATAGGGAACAGAGGGCCCTGTTTTCTTTGCAGTTGAAAGTTGTTGGAAGGCAGCAGGAGCCACTCTTATGCATAGTAAATGATGCATAGAAATGAGCCTTCACTATGATTTCCCAGATCCCATTGCTGTCAGTAGAGGACTGGGACCTTGTATCCTCAGTGTTGTGTCTCTACTCTAATGATGTCCCACAGAATTCAGAAGTAGAAGCAACTTAGCAGAGAATACATAGACATATACACATACGTACACAAATGTCACACAAAAAACGTGTATGGGAGCAGAGAGCTCCCATATAAAATATCTAGTGGATCAATACCAACTTCCAGATATAGAAAGGTAAAGAGCTAATCATATAATACTCTTTATACTACTCTGATGGAACACTACCATATCTCATGAGCTGCTCCGAAGGGGGCTATTTCACTCTTATATACACAATTCAATACCCCAGCTGAAATATTTGACTTAGGGTATATAAAAAAGTGGGAAATAAAAATAGGGCAAACAATTCTTTGGTTTGGTTAAATTGGTTAAAATTATGGGAAAATACATGTAAAAGTTCAATGAATACAATTATGCTAGAAGCTGGATATAAAGTATTACTACGCTGGTATCTAAACTCAGTCAGAATAGCTAAATTCTATCCAGATCCAGATAAAAAAATGTTATAGGCTGCTCAGTGATAGGGACAATGTTTCATATCTGATGTGCTTGTCCAGTATTGACAAGGTTTTGGATAAGGATATTTAACCGTATTTTCTCTATATTGCACATAAACTTGAGAAGAGATCCACATGTTGCTTTTTTGGGAGTGGTCCCAAAAGATGCACTAAATAGGCAAGTACGTTGGTTGAATAATAATAATTAGCAGCTAGACAGGTAATTGACAACGCGTGGAAGTCACCAAATTTAAAACATGAAAATGTGAAGATAAAATTAGACTGGTTAGACTAATGAGAACCTAACCAGTATCCACCCAGATAAACATCAGATCTTTCAGGATTTATGGCAACCTTGGATAGATTATAGATATGAGGGCACTCTCCCAACATACATGCTTTCACTGTAAGAATTTCACTGTAAGAATAGACGCAGATTAATTAGGGAAACTAGATCTTTGAAGACAAATGAAGCAGCAACAAGCAATGTTTATTATTTAGAAGCTTGTCTTTGGCATATAGTGTTGATGTGGCATAAAGATGCGTGTTGAACAATACATATACAGAACTCTATCAGGCATATAAGAAATTGTAAGCTGACCTTTGTTCTTGATATATGATGGATGCTTGTATTACCCATGAATAAAAATGTATTGAAACAGAAATCAGCTGAAGGAAGGCAACATGAAGGCCAGTTACTACTGTCAGGGTGACTAATTTGATGTTGTTCCTATATTTGTAACCTTGTTGTGAACTTACAAAGAACCAGTAACTAATCCATAATGGCAACTACATATGGGATCCTTTGACAGGAATCATTGTGGGCATGTTCCCATTGTAATAGTAAGAAGGTTAAATGTAAGAAGTTCAAATTAAATCAAATTGGATCAAACTGAAGCTTTAGCTTAGTGCGTACCATAGCCTAGCAGAGCATGGCAATGGTGCAGTGTTTGAGAGATCTCCATAAGGGAAGAAGTAATGTGGGAAGCTATACAACATGATTAGAGTGTGGAAAGGACAGAAAGGAGAGGACTTAGGCATTAGGTTAAAAATGTGTGGCAGGAGTGAGCTGTGAAAAACTTTTCTTTTATGATCTGGCCAAAATCCAAAAACTGCTTGGTTACATGGTTGTGGATAGTGATGAGCAAACCTACACCATCTACTTTGAAAAAAAATTGCAAAACTGTGAAAATTTGTGTAACACGTTAAAGTCACATTGAAGGGGTTTTTTTCTGCAAAATATACATTGAAAGCAATTGGACAGTTGTTTTTCACTGGATTTTTTTCCACTCAAATACAACTGAATTCAGCTGGGTGTTTTAATTGTTTGGCAATGGTGAAATGCAGAACTTAACTAGGAATCTATGCATGGAAAACAATTTCACTCACCCCTAGCTGTGGATGTGTATGATGTGAAAAGGAAAGATTATTCATTATCCTGTCAATACCAAAGATCAACTACAGAAATTCTAACTGCAGAAAAGCATCTCTTGGATTAAACTGAGTTATGATTGACATTTAGAATGTCCAGTCTTTTTATTTAGTGAATGCAAAGGCCCCAATGTATTGTTTATTTTATTCCTTTGCTGTAATACTTTCCTGAGCCTTGTAATCCCAGACTTGTTATCTTCTGCCCTTACCAAAGCCTTGCTGGCCATTCTGTAATGTAACTGTGGCAATGATATTCCCAGGAGGCCGGTTCCCCTTATTTCATTGAAACTTTTTATGTTTACCTTTAATATTTGATCACCATCTAGTAGTATCATCCAAATTACTTGGGATTATCTACCACACTTAGGGGTAAATTCATCAAAGAGTGAAGTTCCGCCACTAGAGGGAAATTCCACAGCTCTCAATTCATTTCTATGGGATTTTGCAAGGCGTATTCATCAATGAGTGAAGTGAAAGTTCACCCTTTGATGAATACTCCTTTAAAAATCCCATAGAAATGAATTGAGATGTGGAATTTCCCTCTAGTGGCGGAACTTCACTCTTAACTTCACTCTTTGATGAATCTACCCCTTACTCCGCAATGATTCTTGGTGGACAGTCCCATAATTATCTTAGCATGAACTCTAACACCCACATTAAACATTATTCAGTTTATACTCACATGTGGCCTAATGTGAACCATAATCCCCATCCAAATCCTAACCCAGTTGCCTGGGACATTCAACCCTATTGTTCTCCATTCACTTAGAAAACATCTCCTGCTTTTAAGACGTTCCATTATATAAAAAAGAATTTTTGTTGCCTTTAAGTCATTTGTTTAACCTTCCTCCTTTTATCGTCTGAAATCATGGGAAGCAAAGTCTGAAACCAGCCAGAACTTTAAGGCAAATTTATGAATACATTTCATCTAATTTATTTATTTTTTCGAAAATAAAATACAATTGCAGAAAAATTGGAAAAACCCGACTTGGAAAACATTACCATTTTAAGTTATGGTTTCATTTTTCTCTGTAATAACAAAACAGTACCGTGTTCTTAATCCAAACTATGATATAATGAATCTTTGAATGCAAAATTGGAATTGGAAGCAAAACAAGCCTATTGGGTTTATTTTGTTTACATGGTTTTCAAGTAGACTTAAGGTAAATTACAGAAAGATCCATTCTCCAGAAAACAAGCATTCTGGATAACAGGTCCCAATACAGTCCAGTGGCTCATTGCCCTGCTACAATACTGACCCTAATGACTGTTTTGTATAATGGAACCTTCTATGAACATCAACTATTGCCTTTTATATGTATTGAAACTGAGAAAGAGCATATCATGTATGCAGTCCCAGTAAATGTGCATTTTATAAGTGTCTCTTGAATCTAAAATTGATAAAATGTTAAATATAATTTATTTTGCTGGAGATACACAGACAATTCCTTGTCATATTGTTGTGTTCACTACAACAGGAGTAGGGCTGCTGGTAAATCTGATTAGGATATCTTTACTAGATCAGTTAATACTATGAGAGGAGCAGTGTGAATATGCCATTTTCAATAACTGTTAAGCTCTATCTGTTGTATACCATTGTCTCAGAAACAAATCACATGTAACCGTACACTGGGTACTTCAGCTCCTCCGAGTGGGCTGCATTTCATTTAACAAAACTAATTATATTGATAATTCCATTAGACATCATACAGAATAATTACAAGAGAACAGTGTATCCTTTGTAAAGACTAAAAATAGATTAGTGTACCATTATAACCATTATTCAAGATCCTTGATCCTACACCATGGAACATGCACTGTGCGTTTTGTCAGTTAAGAGACCCTGGTTCTGCCATTCCACAGAATAAATTGCATGCATAAACAGACAATACAATAAAATGATTGTTACTCATCAACAGACCTGTAAGAAGTGTGGGGGATCATAATGGACAAATCTGCTAAAGGAAAAAAACATGTTTCTAAAAGTTCACTAAAATGTATAACAACCTTCTAACATATGAATAATTTCAAGTGGATTTTTGGGTAAAAAAAGGGGTTTATTTGTTTCTGAAAACGATATACAGTAGCTTTTAAAGAAGCAGTTTTGGGATACAAGTTACTTTAAAATGGGATGTCAGTGAAAGCCAGACCTGATCCCAAACAGCACTGCTCAGACCTGATCCCAAACTGCCCTATGCTCTTGCTGCTGAATGGAATGAAGATCCCAACAAAAATGTTCCAACATCTTGTGGAAGGCTTTCCCAGAATAATAGAGGTGGTTACAGAAGCAATGGGAGGACCATATTTATTTTAATATCCTTGGTTTGGGAATAAGACACCTGTGATATGCAGATGTCCAATACTTTTGGCCATAAAGTGTGTCTGTGTGTAGCAACATCTTAGAGCCTCATTTCAGGTACTTGGCCCTGCAAAGGTGCTGGGAGGTAAGAAATGCTGCCAACTACTCGTCCATCTCCTTTGTTCTGCTGGTTTAAAATACACCTAAAGAGAAAGTTAACAAGAATAGGACATTTTGCACACATAAAGGCACTAAGTTTGCCCAAGGGCAGTAACCTATAGCAACCAATCAGCGAGTAGCATTCACTAGTCATCTGTTTAAATGCAAGCATCTTATTGGTTGCCATGTGTTACTGCCCCTGGGCAAACTTAATTCCTTATATTACATATAGGGGTAAATGTAAACCTACTGGTTGCTTAGGTCCAATAAAATGCTTCTTTATGGTCTGATGGAGAGGAATTAAATATCAAAATATTTTTTCTCCTGACTTTGCTCTGCATTGGCTTTGGCTGATCCTGTCTGAATGTACCCTTCTTTGGTTTTTTTTATCCCCACCCTGATGATAGCCTTGATGGGAATCTTAATGTTGTACTTCATGGCAGCTGCCTTCCTGGAAAGATTAGTCAAAGATCAAAGTGGGGTTATAACAGGCAGGACAATTTGCAAAGACAATTGTGGCAAATTCACTAAGATCCAAAAAATCACCAGAGCAGGCTTCGCTAGCGTTCGCCGCACTTCGCCAGGCGAATTTTCGCCAGCGCTACGCAAATTCACTAAAGTGCGAATTTACGCTCAGGTCAGAGTAGTTACGCTAGTGTTACTTTGCTAGACATAGCGCAATTACGCTAGCGAAGCCTAATTTGCATACGGCGTGAATTACAAAGTATGATAGAAGTATATGTTACAGCCACTCCCTTCAAACTGTGCTCCATTTACCGGTTCACAGTATTTATATAGCACCAGAGGGTTGGGGGTTAGCATGGGGGGATTGAATTCCCCTTTAAGAGGGATATAAATGAGCTGGAGAGAGTGCAGAGACGTGCAACTAAGCTGGTTAGGGGGAAGGAAGACTTAAATTATGAGGGTAGACTGTCAAAGTTGGAGTTGTTTTGTCTGGGGAAAAGGCTTTTGCGAGGGGACATGATTAAGAGTCATGCGCTGGTCCATTTTTTGGGACCTGCGACCTGACCCATATGCGCAAACTGTGATCCGCAACTTGGACCTGCGACCCGATGACCATCAAGAATCAGGAAGTGTAAACCGGAAGTGACATCATCGGTAGTAGAAATGCTCAGAAAAAATGCGTAAAAATCGATATGGCGAAGATCCACGACCCGACCCTCAACCCGCAAACCCGCAGAACCACCTACCCGCTTCTATACCCGCAACCGGAACTTCAATATTCAACCCGCAGGGTTCCGTGGGATTTTGCGGGTAACCCGCGGGTACCCAACCTGCTGCAGGACTCTAACATGATTACACTTTACACATACATTAGAGAACATTAAAGACAAATATCAGGGGACCTTTTTTACCCATAAAGAGGATCACCTCACCAGAGGCCACGCCTTCAGACTAGAAGAAAAGGACTTTCATTTGAAGCAGCGTAGGTGGTTCTTCATAGTGAGGACAGTGAGGTTGTGGAATGCACTGCCGGGAGATGTTATGATGGCTGATTCTGTTAATGCTTGGGGCTTGGATGATTTCTTGGACTGACATAATATACAAGGCTATTCTGATACTAAACTCTATAGTTAGTATAGATATGGGTATATACAGGGCCTGACTGGGAGGAAAAAGCATCCCTGGCAAAAGAATCAAATCAGCCCATATATTCATGCGCATGCAAAGCATGATATACATTTCCAACCCCAGGGTTAACTTGAATTAGTGTTTATTAATAGATATTTTAAGTTGATTCCATTACCATATTAAGGCCAGCAATATTATACACCCTATGTGCTGGAACTGTCCCTTGCAGCAAATATCTCACCCTAGTTTCTATCACAACTATTTTATCAGATGGATTAGTGGCCCTATACTTACAGTATATTCAAAATTTTCCTATGTGTGCCCCCAGCTAGACCATGAACCTTGGCAGATAAGAGGACTATAATTACCACGTGTATCACAGGGCCAAAGTGTGATATACTTGAAGAGACTAGTCTGTCTCATGCAATTAATGCTACATATCACAGTGTTCCATATACAGGCTGAAGTGATTGAGCATGGATCCTACTTTTGCTAACATAGCTAGCATAAGGGATTGGGTATATAGCAAGAAACTCTAATATTACTAACTGAAGTTGGTCAGAATTCATGGTTCCACCCATATACCAGTGCACAAATGCAGGTATCGGATTAGCTGTGGATGGCTATTATGGACACCTCATTTACATTTCTAAAGTGAGTGGCTCATTTACATATTAAATACATGCATAATTTGCATTTTAGGTGAGCAGCCCATTTACATTTTTAAAGCCAGCAGCCCATCGGGCATTTGCCCGAACCCACAGATTGCCAGTCCGGGCCTGGGTATATATTATTTATGTGAAAGTATGGAGGGGTGTGTCTATGGATGCTGAGTTTTCATTTGGAGGGGTTGAACTTCATTGGCTTTGTCTTTTCTCAACCATATTTAACTATGTAACTATTATTCAGGTTGCTCACAGGTCACATAGTGCAAGTGCCCAAGAACAAAAACAGGTCTGTTTCCATAGAGCAAACCAGTAAAAATACATTTTTTACTGTTCATAAATACTCTTTAACTTGTAATCTGAGCTGATTTCACTGAAACAAAATGTAATCTGCTCATTATTAGCTGACGTAAAACATTATATTAGTTCAGGGTATTGAGATGTTATTAGTGTCTTAAAATTGGAACATATGATCCGTTGCTCGCTGCATGCTTAACCCAGAGTCCTCTACTGCATGTTTCTTAAAGCTACACCATATTAATTCCAAATACAAGGGCAGTTAGTAGTATGTAGCCTTGAATGATAAATGATTAATTTTCTTGGGAAAAAAATGTCTGTTTCAGCAACTATGTGATGCATTGATTTATATAAAAAGAAAGTAAGCCAACAGACCTCATGCATATAGCAAGAATGCCATCAATCCCCCAACATCTCTTGTCCACTGTTTCCAAGCTTTAATCAATAGGGAAAAAATTAATAATGTAATGACAAACAGCAGAGGTAAAACAAGTGATGCTTATAGAAACTGAGATATAAACCAAGCAGTCAAAAGAATTGTTCTCTTATAAACATAACAAACCTGCAAAGTTAATATTTCTATTCATTTCTCAGTCTTCACATAGAGAAGTATTTTACCTTGGCAGGCAGGTTGAGAAAATTGATTAATTTGAACAGAACTTTACAGAGACATAATTGAGTGCTAGTGTAGGTATAGGGCATATTCTTCACAAAATCCACTAAAATCTTGGCACAATTCAGAACAATGCTATAGCACCAGGTAAAACACATGACATGTTTCCTGTTGTGTCTTTTCACCAAAATATTATATAATATTATTATTGTTATTATAATAGTATTATTATTATTATTATTATTAATAATAACAACTGAGTGGTCTAAGTTATCACTATGGATCAGGGGTATGTTGGGTTCTGATTCTAACAAAGATACTAAGGGGTAGATTTACTAAATTCACATGTATTCACATGAAGGATTCGAATATTCGATCGAATTTTCAAAAAGATTCAAATTTGAATTTCGAATATACAAATTAGGTAAATTCGACCAAATTTAACCATCGAATATTCGAATTCGAATGATTCGAATATTAAAATTTAATTTTATTCGAATATTCGAAAATTCGATGGTCGAATACTTCCCCTTTAAATTTAAATTCGATCACCTAGTTCGCCAGATTAAACCTACCGAAATGAGGATCATTCCCTAAGATCGAATAGGAAAAATTCGATCGATCGTTTAAAAATCGTTTGAAAATTCGATTCGAATCGAATTCGATCGAATTTTCCTATTCGATCATTCAATCGGTCGAATTGCGCAAAAAAAATTTGAATTCTAATTTTTTTAATTCCCCACTATTCCCTGGTCGAATTTTGAATCTTTTTTTCATTCGAAATTCGACCCTTAGTAAATCTGCCCCTATGTGTCCCATTGTTTGTGTAAGTTTCTTCTGTGTGCGTTGTTCTTGTTTAAAAGTCATGTTCTACAAAAACATAAGCCCCCAAAGTCACTGTAACTTTCGACAGCAGTTGTCTGGGCGGTGAGAGGAAAAAGGAGCAATAAAAAGAAAGCAATTTGCAGATAATTCTCAACAAGTTCGAGAAGTAAACCAAATATCTGTCATGTTTCCTGAAAATGAACCCAAAGGGAATTCAGTTTTTGACATGTTTTTCTGAAATACTCTAGATATTAAGAGACATTGCAAAGAGGAACCTCTATCCGGTCACTTCTTTTTTTTTCTTTTAATGGCAACAGACTTTGTTAACCTTTTTTAACAAATGTGATGCACATTATGATGCTTACCATAAAAAAAAGAGGTCCAGATCTAAACCTACTGGCAAGTAGGATGCATGAGCACATAGCTTAGAGCAGTGATCCCCAACGAGTATCTTGTGAGCAACATGTTGCTCTGCAACCCCTTGGATGTTGCTCCCAGTGAACCCAAAGCAGGCGCTTATTTTTGAATTCCAGGCTTGGAGGAAAGTTTAATTGTACAAAAACCAGGTGCACTGCCAAACAGAGCCTGAATGTACGTTGATAATCCATATAGGTGCTACCACACAGCACTTATTTGGCACCCCAAGAACATTTATCATGCTAGTGTTGCTCCCCAACTCGCTTTACTTCTGAATGTTGCTCACGAGTTCAAAAGGTTGGGGATCCCTGGCTTAGAGTATTCATTATTTAATTGTAGGGTCACCATTCCATTTGGTTTGGTCACTAACAGATATGGAGGCTGCTGGCTTAGAAGGATATTGGTGTGAGCCACTCCAAGGCTACTGCCTTCTTGCAGCCTAAGAGATTACTACAAATTCATTGGACATTTGTTATATACTGTATGTAGTTACACAGGCAACTATTGTCTCAGAAGCCCGGGCATATTTTGCTTATGTTCATAACCCTCCTTTGCATTTGAAAGACCATGGGCAATGACCTCCCTCATGGTTTCTTATTTTTCAAAGAGTATTGGGTCTGGAATTTTAATATCTGTTTTACATCAAACAGCTTTAGTAAATTACATTTTATTTATGATTTCGCTTGATATGAATCTTTTCTGTACAAACTGTAGTACTATAAACTCCATGATCCATGAATGATATTTTATGGATAAGCTTCGTTGTTTGATTAAAATCAGTTTACAATTACTGTATATGTTTCATTCGATAGCAAGCAATATAAATAGCCTTGAATAGACTCACAAAGAGTAGAGTTTGTGTATGTGTGTGTGTATAAATTTAATTCCTTGTCTGTAGTTCAGGAAGTGGTTATGAAACAGCCCCAATCACTGTTACTGTTTCTCCTGATTTATCAGTTGCCATGCTTATTTTAAGGGGCATAAAAAAGTAACTGTCATGACAGCATGAGTTTGCCATTTGGTTTTAGTTCCTAATAGCATCTGGCCATCTTGCTGAAAAATCCTCCCCTTGTAAAATACATTTTAGTTTGATTGACACATAATAAACCAAACAGGAAACTGAAGTGATATTAAATATATGTAAAATTAAAGTTGGGCACAGACAAACCATTGGCAACCAGTTGGCATCTGACCAACTGGATTTTAACCCAGTTGATGATCAGATGAACTCTTTTGCCAAACATATGGATGGTCAATATACACTGGCTCACAGGGAAGCCCCATACTCATATCAGACCAGGTCATAAATCAGATTTTAATTTTATAAAACGATAAAAGTCTTAAATGTCTTAAAAAAACAGTGATCAGTTGATGAGAAAATGGTGCCTAATCATTGGTTGCTAGGGGTTATCAGATGGGGCAAACTGTGCATCTTTATTACATTACCCCCAAGCCTGTTCATTGGACTGCGACTTTGTAGAGACCATTGAAAGGCAGGATCAGATTAGACCCGTCAGACCCGTTGACAATTACACTAGGAGAGGACACGTGTAGAGGATATGTTCAACATTTCCATCCCTGTACTAGCATACCTTTAAATGAGCACTGAAACATCGCCCATTTATTAAAATGTCAAATTTTAGTAATTTTAGAGCTTTTTGAAACCACAATTCAACTATTTCTCTAAAAACAGCAAAGCCATGAAAGTTATTAAAAGATCCAATTATAAAACATAAGAAAAGAAAAAAGTGCTGAGCAAAATGCTAAAAAATATGAATATCCCTAAAATGTCTAAAAATTCAAGTTTTTCAGGATAATTACTAGCAATTAAAAATCCCAAGAGACTTCTAAAAGTCTGAATGGTTAAATGAAAGGTCCAATAGGATCACTGCAGCTTCCATTGACTTCTATTGGACTTTGATTAGTTTTACTTGGAGAAGTGTTGTATTTTGCCATGGTTTTTACACTTAAAGGAAACCTGTCGCCCAGATCCAAAAAGCTGTATAATAAAAGTCCTTTTCAAATGAAACATGAAGCCCAAATTCCTTTTATTTTCATTAAAATGTCTATACTTTATACAAACTTGCTTAAAGATTGCAGCTGTCAATCATATATTTCCTATACCTCCTCTATGCACGGGGGCAGAGGAACAGTGGCGTAACTACCAGGGGAGCAGGGGGTGCAATTGGACCAGGGCCTGCACCCCCGCAGGGCCCCCCAGCAGTCTCATGCCTGCTGCTGCTGGCTGGAGTCAGCTGCAGTGGTGCAGAAATTTGGCATGGACAGGGGGGGCTGATTTACGAAATTCACGTGAAACGATCAAAGTTCGATCGAATTTCAATCAAATAACGATCGTACAAATTTTTCGTAATATCGGATATTCTAATTTGGCCTCTTTGATCATTGAATACCGAATTATCGAACAGATCGAATCTGATTCGATCTGATATTCGATCATTCGATGATCGAAGGAATCAATATTTTTTAAATATTCGACTGCCTACTTTGCCAGATTGAACCTACCGAATTGCAATCGAAGCCTATGGGAACCCCCCCTCGAACCCCCCCTCCCATAGGCTTCTGAGACTAAGTCCTGCTTGAATACCATTCATACGATGGAAACGTTCGATCACTGGAATCATATAAATTTTTTGGATGCTCGAATTATTTTTTTTTCGTGAAATCAAATGATCGGCATCCAAGCATACGAATTCATCGAGAAATCGAAATGAGCAAAATGATAGCCTGAAACAATTAGATAAGCATTCGATGGTCGAATGCTTATCGAATTTTTTATTTGATTGACCTAATTTTGGGGAATAATAGTAAATTTGCCCCTAACAGTACCTTCTCACAAAGGGCAGTTTCCTCCTCCTGGCTCCAAGGTAAAGATATGGTAACATAGACCTTTTTTGCCTGGAATGTCCTACAGGATCTACCCAGTCTTCCAAATGGAAGAATTGAATTCCTTTCATGGAATATCCAAATTAAAGTATTTTGAATATATTACGTATATTCAGTACATAGTGCATATCATGTGACAGTATGTCATTGTGATACAACAAAATGTTTAATTCAGGATGGCAAATAAAATAATATGGGCTTTTCTTTCCTAGAAGAATACCCTCTTCATTTCTAGCACAAACTAATAATCATAATAATTCTTAAATGCTAACTTTGGGGGCTACTATTAAAAACATAGTGTGAAACTCGCTGGCCATGTTGGAAAAGGAGATGTAAATTATTAAATTATTCATCCAGATATTTTGAACATTCTTAGCAAGAGTTAACCTTGCTTTCAATTAAATTATGCCTCTGTTTAATCACAATAGGCTGTGTTTTCAGAATTATTCAAAAGCTCTCTGTCATTCTTTGCCGTGGGCAAAAATCTGTTGAAAATATTGTTCTTTATTATAACCCCATGAGATATTTCTCCGTACTTGCTTCTGTACATCTTTCTTTTGCATTGCAAGATGGGCTTTTTTCTGCATTAAAATTGATGATATCAGTTGCATTACAAAATGAGAATCATGCAAGCACACATCACCTGGAGATTTTAAACCTAAGGAACAATTTATGTTTGATGCTTTCCAGTAAAATTGTTTTCATGTTGAAAAGCCAGCTTGCAAAAAGTTACCAAACTAAATTTAAACAAGGCTTTAGTGTTTTTTTTTCTGTGCATGAAAAAGTACCATGGACACATCCATCTATTGAAAATAATAATTCTTATTCGTTTTTGTGGAAATTCTAGTCAAAACATCTTTATTTCTGATCTTGCACAAGGGCAGAGGTCATGATATCCTTTGCAATATGTACTGTCTAGTGTTGCTGATGCCTGTAGATGCCTTCAACAATGGAGCTTATGCCTTATGCCTTCCAGTCTCCCTTTGGGACTAATCTTTTTAGTGCCATTCACAAAGTAATAGGTAATAATGCCTGACCCTGCTTTAGTTTTCATGTTAACTCGGGAAGGATATCTTGATTTAAATTATTCCAGTGCAGTGTGAAGAACAATAGATTTTCAACTGAGACTTGCTTCTCTGTTCTTTGCTGCAGAATTGTTCACCCAGTTCAAACATATGTCCAAGGAAACTTCTAACATGACAACAGGATTTGAGAATCTGACCCGGTGCTGTGCTCTCTATCATGCCGTTTCACGTATAAAGTATTTAGATAGTTTGATACTTGGCAACTCAACTAAACAGGGGGCACATGCTTAGGGCAATGGGACAACTTTATTTTATTTATTAAAGGTTTCCTGGGCTTGTGTAGTGTAATGTAGTGGCTGTAACATATACTTCTATTATACTTTGAAATTCTTGCTGTCGCTGGCGTAAATGCGCTTTGCCTGGTGAAGTAACACTAGCACAACTACGCTACCATTCGCCGACCAGAGCGTAACTTCGCACTTTAGTGAATTTGAATAGTGCTGGCGAAAATTTGCCTGGAGAAGTGCTCACCACTTAGTGAATTTGCTGTATGCCATTAGTGGTTAAAGGAACAGTAACACCAAAATATGAAAGTGTTTTTTAGTAATTAAAGTATAATGCACAGTATTTCTGTACTAGTAAACGTTCAGTCTTTGTTTCAGCAACTATACTTTAGTTTATATAAACAAGTTGCTGGGTAGCTGAGGGTGGATTTAAAGCTGAAAAAGGAGAAAAGGCACAGGAAACACAGCCGATAACAGACAAGCTTTGTAGTAAACAACTGCATTGTCAGTGCTTATCTGTCATAGTCTATGTGCCCTGAGCTTGAATGGCTTCCCCCATGGCTACACAGCAGCTTGTTTACATAAACTATAATAGTGTTTCTGAAGAAAACATCCCAATTTTACTAGTACGGGCAACACTACATTATTTATTCATTGCTTAAAAACACTTTCACTTTTTTATTTTACTCCTCCTTTAAGGTGGTATAAACTAAAGTCAGAACTCAACTCAACAATGATTTAAAAATGAACAGAGCAAAATGGAACTACAGGGAAATTCACCAATTTCAAATATTTGCTAACAAATACTGGCAATACTATAACAAAATAACTATATCTGAACACCTAGCCCGATAAGTTTATCATTTCACAGTAAATATGTAAAATTATACTATGTCAGGAAAAATGGGGTAGATGACATAGGGGTATGGACTGCTTAAAGGATTTTTTATGTTTTGTTTTTTTAGCAGAATTGTAATTGTAACAGATACTCAGTAAGTATGTTGGATGTAGACTAATTTTAGAAGCCAGATTTTTTTGTAAGTACTGAAATCCTGCTGTGAAAGCAGGTAGATTATAATATGAAACTTGATAAAGTTTGAAACAAAGATTGGGGTTATTTATTAAGGCACAATTTTTTTGCGACATCTGGTTTGAAGCTGAAAAAGTTTTGGCAAAAAAATCAATGGCTGATGTCCCCATGTTTTAACCCTCACAAATGTTCAGAGTTTTGCAAAATCTAAAGTTTTCTGGTAACAAACTTAAAGAAATTGGGTTTTTCACACAACAATCTGAAAAAGTTGTGGTTTTCCCCAATCAAATTTCAAGTTTTTAGTTTTTTTATTGATAAATAAGGATAATTGAAAAATTCTGATTTTGAAAAATAATCCCCTATGTGTATATTATAAAGCAGATTCTCGGAATTAATAGCAAATTCAGAGAAAAGAAGCCATGAAAGTGATTGTGCAAAGACAGGTATTTGTCTCAGATCATTCCAACTATTTTTCTCAACTCTAACCAACTAGAAAACATGTATTGTTGAATTTATAATTGTTCCACAGAACTGGTAATCTCAAACTGAAAATCTCACCTAAACAGCTTAAAACATAAAAAAACAGTTTGAAGAGAACAACATTTTAGAAAGATAAGTCCATCATTGGAATGCATTAGGTGGATAATTAATGGGGCCCTTTTGCACTTTTTGTAGTCTATTGTGCATTATTGGGCTGAAAATTGCCAGTCAAGTGTTCCTAATTCTGTTCAATGGAGGCGGCAGGGACAATTTTAAACATAGCTAACCATAGGCTTTAAAACGATCAATGGACCATATTTATTAAATAGTAAAGTAAATCTCACCATTAGTCTCACAGTTACTTTCAGCTCTGACAATTTATTCGCCAGAGGCGAATTCGCGGCAAATTCCAGCAATTCGCCGCTGGCGAATAAATTCGCCGCTGGCGAATAAATTCGCGAAACACCAGCGAAAATTCTCCAAAAAAATCGAGTCTCTCGTCGTTTTCGATGCGACGTGACGAAAACGATGCAACGCAAGTCGTAAACGACGGGGCGAAAACGACGCGACACGCATCAAAAACGCGACTCGTTTCGCAAATTTTTCAGCGAAGCAAAACGGGGTGATTCACCCATCACTACTGACAATTGGTATGTCCATAAGAGTTCCTTACAAATGAACAGAGATCAGCAGAATTTCTGTCTAGTGACCTGTGGTGAGCTCATTGTTTCATAAATATGCCCCAGTGGCTTTGATAACAATAAAACACTGCCACATCTCTTCATCATTTCCCTGTTCAAGTAAATAAGCTTATAAGTGTTGTAAGACCCTTTGCCAACATCCTTATGGGTATTACCGAGAGCACCGGTTCATGTTACATGCTGGCATGCTGGAGGCATTTCTGTTTCTCTCTCTCTCTGCCTCTATTTATAGGATGTTTAGGAAGGATAAAAAATGATTGGACTTCAGACTCTTTAATCCTAATGTCAAAGGATATTATTGCCTTTGAAAAGTGGTGCAAACTCTCCAGGCCACATATTTATTATGCACTGGTAAGGCTGTAGAAAACATTACAAAAAAAGAACAGCAGAGGTCAACTATATCTCCAGTCCATTATATATTTACACCACTCACCCTTGCCCAAGCCAAAGGGTAGGCTGGTATAAGTAACTGAAGAGGAGTTGTTTATGGTCATTTTGTATAACTATCCATAAGTTGAGCTGACATCTTTGCACCCCCATTAACTCCACAACACCCATGTCAGGAGGCCAGCATTGCTGTAGAAGCTCAGAGTAGTGATGGGTGAATAAATTCGCCCTAGGCGAATTCGCGGCGAATTTCCAACATTCGCCAATGGCGAAAGTTTTGGCGAAAGTCTCGTTTCGTTGTGCGTCGCTTCACTTCAAAACAGCACAATCTGTGCAGTGAAAAATATTTTTAAAAATAAATGAATATATATTAAAATATGCCTTTTTAATGTTTCATTATTTTAAATAATAATCACAGATGTTTTTAAGAAGCTGGCAAAATGGGAGGTCTTTTTTTCTTTTGAAAAGATAAGAGTCCACTAACAATGCAGGGCATGTGTGTATACTAAGTGAAACACATGTGTAAATTGCGCTTCTCATTGACTCCAATGCTATTCAGCACATTAACACACAAAGCAAAAGATGCCATTTTTTAAAAAAAAATTTCACATTTCCATACCTCCCAACATTTTGGAAGTAAAAAAGGGACAGAAATTTTTTTTTCCATAGGAAGCGCTGCAACATATTGACCACACCCATTTTTGTGGCCACACCCACTAATTAACAAGTTCGTTTTACCAAATTTGGCAGGTTATGAAAGTTTGAAAATATTTCTCCTTATCTAAACTGTTACAAATACAATTAATTACTTATTTTATTATATCAAAATTGTTAAAAAGCATCTTTTTTGCACCTGTTAGCTGTTCTGCTAGGCTCTCTGCCAAAAGCCAATTAAGTTAGAAACTTCTTTATTTTTCTGGCTATTCCGTGCAGAGAAAAGAGGGACTTTCCAATACAAATGAAATGAGGGACTGCAGGTTGCGCTGTCAAAAGAGGGAATGTCCCTCCATAAAAAGGGACCGTTGGGGGTATGCATTTCACCTGGCAGTTTTATTACATTGCACTGTGCGTCAAAACTATTCTGACGCGCGTCAAAATAAGTGCGCATCAACTTGGGCACGCAAAAGAAACTTTTCGGCGAAGCGAAACGCCACAGATTCGCCCATCACTAGCTCAGAGGAAATGTCAGCACCACAACTGGCACAATGTTTGATTATTTAAAGTCCCACTGACACCTAGGTGATTGTAGGTCTACAAGTTATTCAGTTATTACTGTATTCGTAGTGGGACCACCCGTAGGTGCAATCCCGGATCCCACTAGGTGGAGGCACTGCGCTAGTAAGTACCAGGTACCCAGTCTCTCCCAATACCACTGCGGAGTGGCTCAGGTTTGTGCCATCATGTAAGCGTGGAGTGTAACACCGACAAAGGGGTGTCGAAAGGGTTAGACATGATTGTCCATAAAGATAAATATGCAAAGTTAGATAAGCAAATAGCCATGTGTACCTAACACCATATTAACTGAAGAATACAAAGCAGTAATCCATAATCAAAAGATCCAAAAGGCGTAACTCTGAACAATTAGGCGCGATTTTCCACATTTGGTGGTCTTGCCCAAATCTCTCATATTGTTCTCAAGTTCTCAACACCATCTATCACCCTTCTTAACTTGGATTTAGGTCCTGAGACCTTATGAGAAATATCTTGTAATACATATATTGGAAGCAGCTGGATTATTGATTGCCGAACATTGCAAATCTGCTGAAATTCCTGCAATCTCAGAATTGATAAACTTTGTACAAATAACAGAGAAATATGAATATTATGATGCAAGAAACAAAAATTTATTACATAAATATAATAATAAATGGGCATTGTGGAATAATTTTGCTGCATTAGAATTAGGGTCAGTTCGGTATTAAATTTATGTATAGAGATTTTTTTTCTTTTTCTCTCCTCCTTTATCTACCTGTGTAGCTTGTCTTGGACGGACTGTGGCCTCAGACATATTTTAAATGTATATAATGTATGTAATTATTATTTTTGTAATCAAGCTTAATATTTTTCTAAAAAAAATAAAAAAACGAAGATCCAAAAGAAAATATTTTTTGTTCACATCAAAAGTGAGCTAGTCGAAGAGACAAAGCAAGTCAAAAGGAGTAGGTAAACTTATTACTAGTGTACCCTTCTCTTATGAATAATTTTACATTATGAGGATGGATTAATTTCCCCTCATCTTTGTTGTTAATTTTAGAAGAAATGTCCCTTGATGCTATAATAACAGGAACTAAAAAAAATATTATCTGTTGATGCAACATTAAGTGCATATTGTAGTGAGTATATCCTTTTTATTTGGTTCATTTTCTAGTTTTGGGAATTATCTAGCTATCATCTTAACAAATACAGTATCTCAATCTATTTCACGGTCTTTGGCTGGACATCTAAATAAAAAGAAATAGCTAGTCTCAATGGGGAAGGTGCACAGTCAGCCAGTTAAAATGTTTTTCATTTGCTATAAAACAAGATGTCAATGCTAATCTAGTAATCCCCCAATAACCCTTAACACGTTACACATGGACAAGTGACAACAGAATTGAGTATTCATTACCATATTAACACTTCTTTAATTTATTCTACAAAAACAAACGTACACAAGCACAGATTGGGGCAGTACTTTCTTATCTTATAAACACAGAAAAATGGTTATCCTTTAAACTCATATTCAAATATTTCTGTTCTCATTGTATTCCCTTAGGAAAAAAATGTAAATGCATTACAATACAGTGTATTAGGTTTTAATTCATGTAAAAAAAAGTATATGAAAATAGAAGAAATTTTAAATCCTGAAAAAAATAATGACAAGTAATAGAATTGAAAAAATGCAAAGCAAGGAATTTGCTTTATTTACAAAGACACATCCAAAAATGTTTTTAAGTATATTATATGCAAAAAGATGTGCATTGTTTCTGAAACAATCAAGTTTATTTTAATTGGCCCTCTCTTATTATCTGTTTGTCTTCATTCTCTATGCAGGTGTTGGTTGTCAGAAATTCATTGACGGTTAGATCTTATATATCTTATAGGAGGTTCATTTTGCCTAGAACAGGGGTCCCCAACCTTTTTTGCTTGTGAGCCACATTTGAATTTAAAAAAGAGTTGGAGAGCAACACAAGCATGAAAAAGTCAATGGGGATGTCAAATAAGATCTCTGATTGGCTTTTTGGTAACCCCTATATGGCCTGACAGCCTACAGGAGTGAATGTTCGGCAGGACATCTGTTTTTTATGCAACCAAAACTTGCCTCTAAGCCTGGAATTCAAAAATAAGCACCTGCTTTGAGGCCAATGGGAGCAACATCCAAGGGGTTGGAGAGCAACATGTTGCTCGCGAGCTACTGGTTGGGGATCACTGGCCTAGAAGATGTATTAGAGGTCACTCTATTTAAAGCACTAGACATCGGGGCTGATTTAATATTGGTTGAATTTGAGGGTGAATTTACCCTCAAATTCGACCAATCGAATTGTGGTTAAATTTGAAACCTTCAAATTCAAATATCGAATTTGAAGGTTTTTACCGCAATTCGATCGATCTTTTTTTATTATATCGAAAAATGTTTTAAAATAGTTATTCGGTAGGTTTAATCTGGTGAACTAGGCAGTCGAATAAAAATTTGACGGGCAAGTAATTTGACTGACGAATATTCGATTCAATCAAATTTTCAAAATTCTATGGTCGAAGTGGCCTTCAAAAATATTCGAAAATTAGAATTTTTATCTTTTTGAAAATTCAGTCGAATTTTGAATCATTCATGTGAATTTGATAACTCTGCCCCATCATGTCTCTCTACATGCAGGATTTGTGCAAAAGGCAGTTATTTTGTTAGACTCTGTTTCTACTGGAATCAGTTATATGAGTGAGCTCTAATTCAAAGGTTTTGACACCCAACCAGGGCCGGGCGAAGCTGACAAAGCGCCCTAGGCGCACAGCTGCACACACTCACAAAAGGGCGCAGTCGCAAGTGCGCATCCGCCATAGAGATTAAGGGAAGGGGAAGGAAGGGTCAAGTGACAAGGGCAGGGGAGAGACGAGGGGAGGGGAGTGACAAGGGGAGGGCAGTGATGAGGAAAGGTGCAGGGGAGCGAAAAACCTGAACTAGGAGTAGGCAGAAACCTTTGAACAGGTACCTGCCCAGCGCCCCCACAGCTTTGCGCCCTAGGCAGGTGCCTCTTCTGCCTACCCCTAGTTCCGGCCCTGCACCCAACTGCTGCAAGAAGACAGAACAAAGAGAAACAGATGCTGAAAAAAGCAAAAGTGAAGATAAACTTGATTTTTCAGATTGTTTTCAGAAAGTTTCTTATTTCAGAACAATGAAGCTTATATTACATTTTCAACTGTATTTTACAGTGAGAATGTTGAAGATATCTATGCTGGAAGATATAGTAGATTAGATTTAAGAATGAGCCAGATTTGTTTTACCACACGAGAAACTCGGTAGGTTTAATCTGGCGAAGTAGGCAATCGAAAAACATTTTAAAGGGCAAGTACTTCGACCAGCGAATGTTAGAACGATTTTCTTATTCAAACCGTACAATTTATTTGAATCATTCGATTCTATCGAATGATTCATTCAAATCATTCAATTCGATCGAATTTTGCAAATTCGATTTAGCCCCAAAAAAATTTTTTTGCATTAGAATCCTTCGCCCGAGTTTAGCAAATGTGCCTCATAGTGTTTATTTTACTTAACCTTTGAGTGCCTCCGCAACCCCCCTTTTTGTGTATTTTGGCTGAGCCATAAAACAAAAACAAGATTACAAAAAAAATAAAAGGCATGATAATATAAACATCTTCTAACTGTATTATTTCTGCTTTATCAAGCATAAGCAGTAGTAGACCTCCTGCATATGCTGTTTCAAACTTCAGTTACAGCAAGTCCATCTTATCATTATTTGTAACTGAAGTTGAGGTCCCGGTGACATATCGCAAGTACAAAAGGAATATTTTGTGAAATCATATCCCTTAAATTCCGCTACTTATTCCTATTTCAGAGAATGCTAACAGTTTAGGCTAATGGCACACATGACACTTTTACTGCAGCTTTAATCAGGTGGAAAACAGTGGCGCTCAAAAACTCATTATCATGAGAAACACAGTGCCTAAAGTACATACGTATGGTGGTAACAGGTGGACCTCGGCTCACAAATGCTCAAGTTACTGTTTCTGAGCAGAGGTCTACTAAATGTGCTTTATTCAGTAAGTTTCCCAAATATTACTATGAGAAGTGGTGACAGGTGGATATAGTTTATTTGTCCAACAATGTCCAACTAGTCTTCAAAACATTCTTTTGCTAATTAACTTTGCACTTATTTCAGAATTCCTGTTGACTTCAGATACTTTTTGAGAAACCTGCTACAAGTTTGGCTTTAATGAAGAATGAGACCTGCTGCTTTTGTTATGGTTAGAATATCAGGAATCAGAAATTCCTACAGGGAATTTTTCTGCCTCAGTTGAGTCTTTTTTTTTTCTTTTGGGGGGAACCCTGAAGAACATTTAGTGGAGTCTGAGGAAGATTCCTCAATAATATATTTACAGGTTAGAAACATGCATGCATGTTTAGGTATTTGTGATATGTTGATTTTGAGCTCTCTTGTTACTTATAAACTATTACATTATCCAACGGACATATCTAGATGATCCCCTACAATGGATAAGTGAATCTGTGAATTAAATGGTGGCATCAGGTGTGCTACCTCTGCCTTCATTTGAGAGAAGAGTAGAATCTAAGGTCCAGATGTTTGTATTGTCATCTTTATTATTTATATAAGTAGTCAAAAAGCATTGCCAAAACCTGAAAAATGCAAATGAAACCTTGCCTAATTTGTTCCACAGTGATGACCAGTGTACATGTGTAATCATTTTGAGGCATCTGCTACAAGTTCCAGACTCAAGAATGAGAGCTGCTGCATGTGTTATGGATAGAATATTTTTCGGGGAATCTTGCAGATATAAAATTTCATTTTCTTTTGAAATCTGTCTATATGTTTTTATTGGGAAGGGGGAGAACACTGAAGAACCCTTTGCAGAGGTTTCCTTAACAACGTATTGTTTCAGCTGGTGTAATATCAACCTCAGGCATTTTCTTTGGATAGTCTGTTCCTAAAGAGTATTCTTTTTGCCAGTTGTTCATAGCCAATCAACTCTGCTAACTTACACTGGTTCAGTTTAAATGACAGCACATATATTTCATATACAGTTTAGTCAGGTGTTTTAATATACACCTGTATGTGTTTCCAGCTAAACTGTGTTAAGGTAAGGGTACCATTTTTAAAAAGAATCTTTGACCAACTAAATATAATACAATGGGGACCAATTGTTTGTGATTTATTAATACCATTGTCTTGAAATTTTGAATATTTTTAGTACTTCAACAAAATCAATGAAAACAGTGGTTTAATTGGCCAACGCTTGTCCAACTAGGTATTAATTTTTACGAATTTTAATGTAAGAAAAAATTTTCAATAATGCATTGATTTATATATGAAACCATTGTAGCAAGAATGCACTCCAAATGGATGAAAAGGTTATTTTATTTTTGCATTTTAGGTTTTGGAAAAGACCAGTTAGGACTGGTTCATCTGTAGAGGATTCAATGTATGAGATAAGATCATGAATGTTATTTTGTTTTGTTTTATTTGTTTTATATCCTGCACGAATATTGTAATCAGAAAAGTTTTTATTATAACATATTTGTAAGAAATTAGGACTATTGTTACGCTCGCAAATGTAAAATGGCAATTGTTAAGCAAAGAAGGCTTCTGTCATTTTTTGCAAGCATTCTAATAATTGGAAATGACTTATTGAGTGTGAGATGGCAGTTTGTATCAATTATACTGTAGAAGGGTACTTAAATACTTAAAGGGGCAGCCACACAAAGGAGACAAATTATACTGTATAAAATTTTCATTAATGCATTCCGTTTCCTTGAAAAGATTAAATCACCTTGAAACATTTGCTTATTTCATGTGAATATGATTGTGTTTTATGCCGTGCACTCCAAAGCGATTCATTATCAGATATCTATCATGCTAGCCTTTTAATAATGCCAACATCATTAATTTACCAATAAGGAATGGGAGAATGGAGATGATTTAAAGTCACATGCAGGAGCAGCCATATCACAGGGAATTATACAGGTATATTAGATATGTTTGCATAAATTGCTTTACTGTGTGCATAGTGGATAGGTTATCTAAAGGGGTTGTTCACATCAAATAAAACTATAGAAAAAGAATAATAATAGTATAATTGTATTACTAATAATATAATGCCATCTACAGAGTGTTCGCTTTGTGGTGGGTTGATAAACTACTGAATTATATTCTTTTAATGCAGGCAATGAAAATTATATGAATCAATCCTATAATACATTTGATACTCTAGTTATTGTTGGACTACAACTACTAAAATCTCACTATCATCCTCCAGGCATCTTGAGGAAATCCCTAAAATGTAATAAGTAATTTGTACAATTTTTAGTCAGGGGCCATCTCAACCTGTGAGCTAAGGTAAGATGGGTTGAAGATCTTGAGCGCTACTAGATCACCTAATAAATATTTATATATAAAATAATGCACACCTATTTTAAAATACAAGGATATTATAAGTCACTATAGAGGTCTCTGACGTTATAAAGGCTCAATGTCAGATTCCAATATACTGCATAAATAACAGTTGGACATGTCTCAGCAAAAACGTTCAGTTTTGAGGTACACATTATCAGGTTCAACAACCTGAAGTACTGAGATAAATAAAGTCCAAGCAAACCAGCTCAGCCCATTATTGTATATCGTGATAACATAATCATAACTTATTATAGACAGACATGCACTCACATGCAGAAATAAGGAACAGGATTGGAATGTATTATTCAAAATGCTTGGCACCATGTGGCAACTTCACTAAGCGGCGAAAATGCATTGCACTTCGGCAGGCGGATTTTCACCAGCCCGCCGCTAATTCACTAAAATGCAAAGTTGCGCTCAGGGAGGCGAACGGTAGTGAAGTTGCGCTAATGTTACTTCACCAGGCAAAGTGCATTTACGCTAGCGATGCCTAATTTGCATACAGCGCAAAGTTAAACGTATAATAGAAGTATATGTTACAGCCACTACATAACACTACACAAGCCCAGGAAACCTTTAATAAATTAAATAAAGTTGTCCTATTGCCCTTAACATGTCCCCCCTGTAGTTGAGTTGCCATATGTTAGGAAATGTAGGGGGGGAGGAGGGTAACCCCCCAAAAAATTACGCTATTTTTCAGACTATCACCCTAAAAAAGTGAAAGACGCCAGCGTTTTTTGGGACTTGGAAAAAATTTAAAGTTTTTTTTTTCAAACTCCTATCTATTGTATTGAACTTCACCAGGTCTGACCTGGTGAGGTAAAGTCTAGCGCAAGAGGTAAAGTTCAGTAAAATGGTCATCTAAGTGAATTAGCATAGTTACTTCCCTTCATCAGTGCGCAACTTCGCCTAGTGTAAGGGTGCGAAGTTGTGCTAGTCTATATACTTCGCTAGCGAATTTTTGCCAGGGACATTG
>CM044440.1:27144270-27163247 GCA_024363595.1 Xenopus borealis | reverse complement strand
ATGTAAATTTTATATTTAATTTGAAGATTTGACATAGCACTAGATATGTTCTTAGATTCCCAGGTGTCCTCAGCCATGTGATTTGTGATAAACTTCAGTCACGCTGCTATACTGCAAATTGGAGTCGTGTCTCTCTCTCCTCTCTTTCCCCCCAGCAGCCTATCAATAGAGCAATGGTAAAGTAACAAGATGACAGCTATCTCACAACTTCATTGCTAAAAATGCTACCATGCATATGGGTATGGCATTAAGTAGTAAAACAACCAAGCCCAACTCTGATTCCTCCAGTTACAGTAAGAAAAACAATATATGAAAGCATTTCCATTGAGAAGTGCAGGCTCTTTCTGAAGCACAGGATCAAGCACAATGATCTGAGATGGCTGCCTAAAGTAAACCAATGTCACCAATTTAGTTATTGGTTCAAGAATAACATTTTAAAATGTATATTGAATTACTTGCTTACTTGCTTGAGTTTTTCCCACATTAATCTTTCCTTTCCAGTAACTGTTTTCTTTCTTTTTGTTCATGCTAGTCATACATTAAGAATACATAGACTTTGTTACAGGGCATGCTTCATATCTCAGCCAATGGATGGGAAGATAGGTCAAGGCAAGCAGATGGTTGGTCCAGCCAGCATGCGTTTGTATGCATTGTTTTGGAAATAGTGAAACCAAGTAAAATAGTCAAGGTTACAAAAATCAGGCAGAATAAAATACAGAGTCAATAAGAGTAAAGTCATAAAAAAGTGAAATACTGTTGAAATATGAATGTATCTGAGCTCTAAATAGAAAACAAAGGAAGCCAAAATAAAAGTACTTCTAAAATGAAACGCAATAAACAAAAGACTGAGGAATTCAAGGTCATAATTAGTCTCATGTGAAACCACAAATTATAAAACTGAATTAACAGGAATTAAAAAGTGAATATCAGTAAATTATGTACTTCTCCACTCATATCTTAATGCAAGTTTTCCCCAAAAGATAGATTTAACTTTGATCTATTGTAGGCAAATGTCTATCTTCCCATACATTTCAGATGATTATTTTGGATTAAGGAATTATTTCTCCCAGTACAGTTTCTCTGCAATATTCAGTTTATCCAGTAGCAACATTTCACTATGCAGTCTGTTTCATTGGAAAAAACAATGAGATCAGTGGCCCCAGCTATCTAAGAAACTGTCCAGGTGTCATAATAGAAAGAATTTTGCAAAATGGGAGCCTTTTATGGAGATAAAAACAAAAAGATGGTCCTCCAAGCTACAGTATTAAAATGCAAAAAATGTTATTGTCCAACTTATTGATAGAGCATTGTTGTAGTAGAAAGGAGCTCACCTTGCTAGTGTTCGCCGCACTTCGCCAGGCGAATTTTCTCCAGCGCTAAGCAAATTCACTAAAGTGCGAATTTATGCTCAGGTAGCGCTAGTGTTACTTCGCTAGGCAGAGCGCTGTTATGCCAGCGAAGCCTAATTTGCATACGGCGGGAACTTTAATTTGTAGAAGTACATATGTTACAGCCACTACATTCCACTACACAAGCCCAGGAAACCTTTAATAAATTAAATAAAGTTGTCCTATTGCCCTACATGTGCTCCCTGTATAGTTGTGTTGCCATATGTTAACAAATGTAGGGGGGAAGGAGGGTAACCCCCCCCCAAATAATTATCACCCTCCTATGCTAAAACACGCCAGCATTTTTTTGGGACTTAGAAAAAATTTTACATTTTGTATCTATTGTATTGAACTTCGCCTGGTCTGACCAGGCGAAGTAACATCTAGCGTAAGTGCTAACGTTCAGGAAAATGTTCATCTTAGTGAATTTGCAAATTCGCCTGGCGTAAGGGTGCGAAGTTGCGCAAGTCTATCTACTTTGCTAGCATAAATTCGCCAGAGCCGGTGTTAGGGAATTCCCGAAGTTACGAATTGACGTCACGCTGGCAAATTAGCGCTAGCGTTAGACGCTTCGCGCAATAATGAATTTGCCCCGTGGTGAGAAGGTAGAAAACAATTCAAATAACAATATTATCCACAGATTCACAGATTTTTATGTAAAGCGAAATGTCACAAATAGCGCTATAGAGAGAAGCCTCCAAATAATACATTTTGCCTCTTTCTTATACCAAGAAGCTTAGAGAAAATGGACTTCAAGGTTCTTCATTATATATTTCACCTTGTGTGGTTTGTCTACTGGTGAATAGAGCAAATTAGATAACTTTTCATAAGATTAAATTACTAGGTAGGTCTAATTAGAGATGACAGTAAAATAGGTGTTGGGAAAAAATGGTCATATTCTAATAAACACATACAATGATGTACTGTATAAATCAAGATGTGCTATGTTGTAATTTAATTTAAAACAAGTTTTGTATATGTATAAGAAAGAATAAGGAAAGTAAAAAGAAAAGTAGGGTTCTAGACATATTGTTTATGCCAAGGGTTAAAGTGACAACAAAAATGATTTGATGTAATGTTGATGGTGTGGGATAGGTATCTACATGCATGATGGCACATTGAATTGGAGGGAGGATAATGTTTACAAAACACTTAAAAACAAAATCATACAGATAACAACAGATATTTAGTTCAGATGGCTCTCCATGTCCCGCCACACCATTCAATGACTACATCTTTTCAATTAAAAATTACATTTGTCCAAAAAGTCATCAAAGCCACTCTTAAAGGCATTGATAGAATCTGCTATAACAACATCATTAGGCAGGGAATTCCACATCCTCACTGTCCTCACCATGAAGAATACAAAAAAAGGTTAGAAGGTGCACTGCACACCCAATCACATAAATGTGAGGTGCTAATTCAAACTGACTTGCCATCCGAGTCACCAAGGCTTTAATTCCAAAAATGAATTCACAAAATTAAATTTGTTTTATTCCATTAAAAATAAACAATGTCAAGACATTGACCCTACGTGTTTAGACCATTCAACAGGGGGACAATATCAAAAACAATACGAAGGGGGGAAAAGGCAGGCCTGCTGTTTTTCCCCTTTTTTTCACTGGAATAAAACAAGTTACATTTTTCTTCTTAGTGTGCAATCTTCATAATTTGGACTCGCCATGAAGAATGGCATACTCTGTTCCAACTAAAGGTTCAGTTCTTCAAGGTTAAATGTCTGTATTTCTGTCTCTTCACAACTCCTTGATGTCCTTCTTAAGGACAGGAGCCTAAAACTGTACTGCATACTCAAGGTGAGGCCTTACCAAGCATCTATACTATGTTTTTTATCCTTTGAATTGAGGCAATTTTTATGCAAGACAGTACTATGTAGAACTGAGACCAGAAGCCATGATAATATGAACTTGAAAATTAGATATGTTAACACAACAGCTTACGGTGCACAGATGGGAAAATTAATATATAGGCCAATGACAGTGGCAAACAGCAGCCAGAGTCCAGTAATGAGGCTAGTTGTTGGCGTGGGCAGCAGGCAAGCTGAGTTTAGTATTGGACCAGAAGTTGGGAAAGGCAGCAGGCAAGAAATAGGCCAGAATTCAAAACCACTAGAACAGACACAAGATCTGCAAGAACAGGACAAGGGTACACTGGATACAACTTGTAGGTAGCAAGGAAAAGCCTATGAGGCAGGAAGTTTCTGCTCAAATGATTTTATTCCACACTCAAACTGGATACAAATTGTAGTTAGCAAGGAAAAGCCTATGAGGCAGGAAGTATCTGCTCAAATGTGGAATAAAATCATTTGGGCAGATACTTCCTGCCTCATAGGCTTTTCCTTGCTACCTACAATTTTTATCCAGTTTGAATCCGTACCCAGAGTGGAGGTACGAGATACTATGATACTATGAATACAATGAATATGCCGAATATTGCATGAAATAAGATCAAAGGTAACAGTCACCCACATTTCTAGGACAAGGAAGTACAGTTAAGCACTTAGCAAGCCAAGGAACCAGATAGTCTCTAAGGAACAGAGAAAAATCACAAACTGCAGGAGGACAAGATCTCAGCTAGAAAGCTTGATGACCAAACACTGAGCAATTGCCAGAAGCAGGCTTAAAAAGGGTCTTAATTGAATGATGAGCCACACATGAACATATTGAGGTGGGCAGAGGAAATGGAGCAGACAGTAAAAAGTAGATAGAGAGTACCAGCAAAAGCCTCCTGTCGCTCTGCTGTGTAATGCACCAGCAGTTCCAAGAACAGTCCAATGGTCAAATGCCATTAAGTCCTGACAGTTATCCACACAATCCCTGGTGGAAGGAGATGAGATTTAACCAGGGGTTAAAACAAGAACAAAGGCCTGCAGATGCATTTATACATGACATCTTGCAGCAAGCCAGGAACTATGGAGAAAAATATCCCAACATTATAGGACATATTATTGCAAAACTCTTACTTAAAAATGATTAAGTTCCACTTGCCACAAGTCCAAATATAATAAAATAACGATTATACGACTCCAGAAGGGTAAGGTTTGAGGGAAGCACGATCACTCCACCACCTCCAAGTGAACAAGTTCTGGCACAGGTACTCCAACTTAACTTTACTGATATCCTAAAAACCACCTATATGATTAAAAATAAACATCAGCAACACCTTAAATAACAACAACAATAATTCTATGCCTTAAAGAAACCTGCAACTAAACAGTCATGTTCAAAAATAAAGCAACATACTGCTGCTAAAACAAATTCAACCATTGCCCCCATTGCAACCAACTCCCCAATTTCAATCCATGTAGCATTTAGGGTTTTACCAGCCTGGCCGGTATTTTTGATGGCTGATCCCAATGTTATGAATAGGAAAAAAAAGATAAATATATGTATATATTTTTTTTTCCTAAAAAGGTGGCAACCCTAGTAGCATTACCTTTTTACTGTATGTACCTTTGTATTCATCACAACGGTAGTTTCATCAGCAGCATAAGTGGTGCAGCAGCCAGGTGTTTCTACAAAATGCAGCAATGGTGAAGAATTCAAATTACTTCAGCAGGATTCCCTATTAGAAGGTAGGTCTATTGCATGAATAACAAAGAAATCTGATATTCTGTTAAAAGGGCCACTGAAAAAAGGATCATAAAAGCACTTGAAGGGGTGGTTCACCTTTAAGTTGGCTAATTGCAAGTAACTTTTCAATGGGGCTTCATTTTTTCTTTTGTATAATATATTTTTTATTTTTTCTGTATAGTTTTTTTATTTTCTCTGACCCTTTCCAGCTTTCAAATGGGGGTCACTGACCCCATTTAAAAAACAAACACTATGTAAGGCAACAAAGCTGTTGCCATTGCTTCCTATTCAGTCCTCTCCTATTCATATTCCAATTGCTTATTCAAATCAATGCATGGTTGCTGGGGTAAAATGGACCTAGCGACCAGACTTCTGAATAGCTCAAAAACCACATATAATAAAAATTTAAACAAATTGCAAATCATACTTAAAGTTAATTTAAAGGTGAACAACCCATTAAACTGATAATATTCCACAGACTCCTTACAACACTGTTGTTTGACCTTGCACATGTAAGACTGTATGCTAATGTGTATTCATTTTTATAGACGTTGAACAAAAAGCTATTGTTATGATTTTTTTTTCAGAATTAAAATTACCTCCCTACACTAGTTTACTCTACTGTACACATTGTTTTCAAGCGGGAAATAACTTCTTTTTGGCAGCAATATCCTATACAATTATATAGCCTTCATGTAAAGGACAAGGGATCTTTCAAATAATTTGCTCTTTGTTCAAACACAAAAGCAATATAAAACACCCAGGTGATATTAAAGAGCAAATATGCTCTAAAAGATAACACTGAATGCATAAGGGAACTTTATCAGCAGTGTTTATAGCTGCTATTTCATATTTTCCATAATAACAACTGAGTTTAAATATTAATAAAAAAATAAATACATAAACCTCATTGTCCAAAGAGCAGATGAAAAAGGTGACAAGGAGAGTAAAGTCCTGCAATGGCAGTGAGTGAGAAACGGTCCTGTGATATGAATCCTTATACTGACCAGCTATGGATTTAGTTTAGAGCACCATATGAGGGATGAGGCATGATCTGTGTCAATACCAACAGATGCTTTTTTTCCAAAATATGTTGAAACCAAGGGAGCATGCTACATGTATGGGATATATTGTGCAGAATGCTCAGGTTTTCTTTTGGGATCACCATACCTTACTCTACTAAAAATCATTTAACATTAAAGGAAAACTATACCCCCGAACAATGTAGGTCTCTATTAAAAGACATTGCATAAAGCAACTCACATATGTAAAACCCTGCTTCATGTAAATAAACCATTTTCATAATAATACACTTTTTTAGTAGTATGTGCCATTGGGTAATCATAAATAGATTAAAAAATAAGGACAGCCTCTTGGGATCCTAGGATTCAACGGTGCACACAAACATACCAAACAAACTATAAAGTTAGGTCACATGAGCCAATTAACAGACAGAGTTGTGTCTTTTGCTTCAACACTTCTTCCTGTTACAGTTAGAGCTGAAATATTTCTCTGAGGCAGCACACAGACCATCACAAAATGGTGGTTCAAGGCAAGAGATGTAAAAGGGCAATATTTATTTAAATATATTTGCCAGGTTGGTAAGATTCTTTAATATGTCACTTAATTTGATATAAACTGTTGCTCAAGTATTTTCGTGGTATAGTTTTCCTTTAAGGGGGTTATTTTTCAAAATCCAACGTTTTCTCACCATTTTCTGAAAACCACTTCGACCAAACCCGCACAAATTTTCCCCCTATTTATCAATACATTTTCACGAAAATGTCTTGTGCGGGAAAAGACTCAATAAAATCTTGAAATAAAACTGAATCCTATTAATTTTTCTCCCCTGAAAACCATGAAATCTTTGGATCATTGTACGAAACCCAGTGCAGATCAGGATATCTTCAAAAAGTCAACGGGACATCTGTCGTTGATTTTTACATGAACTCGGCCCCTCTGAGTTAGAGTACTTTTAATCGGACTATTAACACCATCGACTTTTTTTTTTCTCTGAAAAAATTGTGTTTTTCCAAAGTCCAACCAGGAAAAATCGGACTATATTAAATAACCCTCTAAATAAATGCAAAACGATTAATTATTTCTTAGTTGGGATCAAGTACAAGGTACTGTTTTATTATATATAACATTTTGAATTATATAATTAAAATGGAGTCTGTGGGAGATGGCCTTCCCATCATTCAGAGCTGGATAACAGGTTGCCAAATAATGGATCCTATTCTTCTTGATAATAAGATTAGCCTTGGAGGGGTGTACAATAGTATTACCAGGTATGCAATAGCTTTACCAGAAGATGAAGCCTAAATGTATCTCTGATAGGGATAGTGTACATAATAGTGGTAGCATTGAATAGCAAAATAGCCAGGATATTCAAGTGCTGATGTTGAGGCTGTGGACAACAGGGCAAAAACAAATGTTGTGCTAAAGGAATGGGCTGTAAGAGAAATGCAAAAAAAGTTTAGGGCAATTGAGCTCACCACAGTAAGTTAGTAATAGTGGGAAGATATTCTAGCTACTTTTTTTAAAACCCTGTGTACTATGCTAGGACAATAGCCAATACGCCTGCGCAACAACCTAAAAGTCAACGGGCACAAATTAATTGGGATAAAATGTGTAACAAATGTACTTGTGTGAAGCAAGAATGTTCAAGAATAATTGCCTACAATTATACACAAACATGACCTTGCAGATTACTCTATGGATATACAGTATGTTTTGCTAAACATTTATAGAAATATAAAGTGAAAGTCATCCCTGGTCGTAAACAGGCATTGTTTGCCTTTATAGTGGTAAATAAGACACTGGCGAGTAGGGACTTCACAATCCTTCTGTTTGAGACATGATTGTACAGGTATCAAAAAAAGTTAATTTTAACTTGGGAGATTAGTTGTATAAAAGTTACTATACTTAAGGTGGTCATACACAGAGAGATCCACTCATTTGGCGATGGTTGTTTAAAATAAAGATTTTAAAATTTTTTGGTCTGATCTACTAGTGGTTTCCAGAGTGCCCTAGACCTTACACAGGGGACACATGCTGGGACCTTTCAATACCCTATCCTCAGACCAAAACTCAGGGCTCACACAGAACAGGTACAGGCATCCATAGCGTCTTACAGGAATCTTTAATCTTCAGGCTTGCTCCAATACTCATCTGGAGTGTGAGCACATCCCAGACTCTTTCACTGGCATCAATTACCAGGCAGCTTATTTACTCTCTGCTGCTGCCAAGCTTCAAATGCTTATTAGGGTCCCATTATCCCGAGCCCACCAAGTGGTTTCTGTCAATAGCCTGGGGCCTTTTTGCTGCATGGACCCCCAACCTAAACCATCCTGGAGTGAATAGGAAGTAGACTGAACCTGAGCACATGGCAGCTCAGCTTTTTATATTCTTGTACAATAGTAACAATTTGGGACAAAGGATTCAATCCCCCTTCAGGATCCAATTTAGGTCCAACACTTAGTGGGAATTTCAGATCATAGGGGAATGTAACCCTATGGATCCCTACTATAACATTTTACCAAACCCAAGGAGGAAACTATAACAACTATTATGGATGATGGAGCTTTAGCTGCTTCATTAAGACCACCGAATGAGCACAGATGCAAATAAGATAGAGTCTTGCGATGGTCCAGTTGGGCAGACCTGTGCCCAATTCAGACTTGCTATTTAGGAACCTGACCAAAAACTGCTGGCCCACTATTGCGTGCACTGTCCACACTGCAGGAACCTACCCACACTACCCCAAACTTTGGCCCAAACTGGGACCTGCACAAATTGGAAGTTATGTCACTTGTGGGTGGAAGTGACCACTCTGAAGACTACTCACTTGGTCAGGGAACTGGGATCTTTCTCCCCAAAACCCTATCACTTTGCAGGTATTCTGCAGGTACCTGAGCCCATGTACAACTCTAATGTAATGCCAGTGCAGGAAAGGTTTGCTGCACAGCATTTATAAAGTGCAATCCTAGGCGTCTAATGTCTGCCATACCAAGACATGTACCTTGTAGGATCCAGTAAGCAAACAAGCACTATTAAGACTAGCATTGCATCTCTGCAATTAGATAATAACTTTCTGTGTTTTTGGTTTTGCTTTTGGGGTATATGTTGTCTTAAGTAACATCATGGGGCATGTGTAAAACTAGAGCTCACATTGATAACAGTCTCTACTCTTTCTCTTTGATTAACTACCTTTGATTAACTACCTGGTGTTTTAGATTAGGATGGAGGTTCCCAAATTTTTTTTACCTGTGAGCCAGATTTAAATGTAAAAAGAATTGGTGAGCAACACAAGTATTTAAAAAATTCCAGGGGTGCCAATAAGGACTGTGATTGGCTGTCTGGAAACCCCTATGTGGACTGACAGCCTACAGGAGGTTCTACTTAGCAGTATACCCAGTTTTTATGCAATTGAATCTTGCCTCCAAGTCAAGAATTAAAAAAGAAGCATCTGCTTTGAGACCACTGGGAGCAAAATGATTCTTGCTTATATGTAAACCAAAACAGTCACAACAAAGTGATGAAGGAAATGGGTTGTCTACAGGTATCTAATTATCGACCAAGCAAGAACCAAAGATCAAGGCGTTTCAGTTTCCCCATTTGCCATATTTAGCTAAAAAATAACAAAAGCTATAGATTTTTGGGGGTATAGATTGTTTTTAGGTACTGAGTATGATTAACACAAGCCTTATACTGTTCTTTGCACTCATGTTAAACAAGGAGGGAATACTGTCCTATGGCACATGACCCAGGTCTCATTAACTCCTTGCAATGAAAATGTCTTATTTTATACTTTTCTGATACAGGTGACATTCACAGTGACTGGCAGTTTGCAACATATAGCAATGCTGCCTAGATAATTCCATATTTTTTAATGGATAGCTTTATTTGCAGGCCTGTGCCCTGCATCTTTGCAACACCCATGCATGTAAGCTCTTTATGGTATGTATATATTCTTAATATATATATATATATACAGTTTATAGCTAGCCACTATAAATGACATTTATTGCTATCTCAGTCATAACGTGCAAATAAAAGGAGCACATTATATGACCAGACATTGCACTTTTATCTACTTTCTCCTGTCCATTCCAATTCAAGGAAATGAATATTACAAATCTATGTTTTTACTTGTTTTGTACTTTGCCCACTGAATTATATATATATAGCAACTTAGTAGGTTGAAGATTTCACTGATTTCACGCGATACATTATCTCAGATTATAACTTTCTTATACCAGAGTAGAATTATGCACTTTATGCTGTTTATACTGGATAGGTATGTTTAAGCACAAGTAGAAATGCATCCAGTACATCTGGATATATGTGGGTGTGTTTTTACAAATTTTCCAAATGTCTACAGTCATAAGCGCCACCTACATCTACATCATTGTGTAGATCATCATTTTTCACCAGGTTTCGCTGTGAAAAAGATAACCAATAGAGTCCAATGGGTAAAAAAAAAAATTGTTGTGCATCCAAAAAAAAGTTGTGCGTCAAAAAGACTTCAAAAGTCCAGTTTCTTTAGACCTTTTCCTACTAGATACTGTAATGAAAATTAACTTTTGCTGCTCTCTATCCATTGCATCCCCATTAGGTGTAAGGAATTTACTGAATCCAGAATTCACAGTGTCTTGCAGCAGCTTTTGTTTATTAGATGTGCCTTTGTTTTTTTTTCAGATCATCTGAAATCTGCATCTGGGTAGACCTAAATACTGGGGATGCCTCATATGTGAGAAGGGACATTGTCATGTAAGGAAATCCCAAACCCCACTAGAGTAACTGGATTCTGGTCTAGGCATGCTCTTCTGCCTATAGCAACTACCTTTTGTTTTGGGAGGGTTCTCAGCTACTTATGTGCCACCAGGTCTTACTGCACGAGAATCCAGGGACTGTGACAGGCGCAAGCAAGAGACCAAAAACTAAGATCAGAAAATAATCTGAGTCAACTTCTGTGTGGCAGTAACCCTGGGGACTGCTTGATTGATTGCATTCTTTGGTGAGCAAGAGAGCCCCGCCACAACCTGTTGTCCCCCACACCCTTCTTGGACTCTGGAACATTCTGTTGTGGACCGACAGAGAGAACCTGAACACTGAGTTTGAACTGAAGTCTGATCTAGAGCAAGGTATAGGCAAGGGTTAACCATAATGTTAGGCAAGGAGTTAGGGTAGACAGCATACAGTCAAGGACAGGAATCAGGCAAAAGGTCAAAAACCAGAAGATCAGAACAGTAACAAGGCTTGGGCAGGAACTGTAAAAACAGAGCCACCAAATCAGGAGAAAAGCTGGTACTCAGGAACAGACAGGGATCAAAAAGTCCATGCACAAGGCTGGTATTAGGGATCAGAGAATAGCACCTACAGTAGGAACAATCTAACTCGACCTACAATGGGCACTGATTGAACTCAGAACTAAGTATTATACAGGCAACTGAAGGTATTCTCTTAAAACTCTGGCCAGATTAACAACAGCTGAGAAGACCATGCCCACCTGCCTAGTAAATGATGAGAAGCACCAAAAAAAGGAGCCCAACAGTCTGCTGAAATAGATCTACGCAACCAGCTACAGGTCATAGGTTCAAAACAAGGCAGGATGTTACAGGTATTCCATGTTTGCATTGAGGGAGTGTTAATGTTCCCATATACTGTGTAGTTACTTCAACACACAGGAAAATGCTTATTTTTCAATAAATAGAGGCATATAACACAAATATGGCTTTCTCATACCTATAAAAACAGAATCAGTATTAATATAGACAGAGAAAAACAAAGCCATTGATGGTTTATCCACATAGGATATGATTAAAACAATTATCCTTTCAAAACAAAAAAAAGTTTACAAAGAAACATGTTTACTGTTACATCAAGGACAAATACTCAATGCTAAAAAAATTTTTAAAAAAGGATAATGGCATCATGGCTCTGTAAAGGAATATATTCACATGCATAATCTGAGTAAATCCTTGAAAATTCAAAGTCTGAAGACTTATCACTGGCCTTGATTGGAGAAAAGTGTTTGCTCGTCTGAGGCATCTCGAGCAGCCTGCCTTGCTCTTTCACATAAACATCTTGTAGATTGAGGCAGACAGCAGCAAAGTAATAAGGAGAAAGCACAGAAACGAAAAAAGAAATCCATTCCTCACACAACTGTCAATAAGGATTTATCCTTGGGCCTGTGCCGTGGCCTGTTTTACTTCCATAGCCAAAATAAAGGCATTGATAGAAAGCAAGTTTATTCTGTCTACTCATATACTGTAGCTCACAGCCACTCAGAGTGGATATGAAAACTTCTGTGGGTGATATTGTTATCCCTTTCACTGCTGTGTTAAAAGCCTCCTCTTGAAGATGTTTAGCAAAGAGGAAACCTATTACCCAAGTTATACCATGTGTGTCACAGGCAACACCTGAATAGCAACGGATTGCTTGAATCTTAATTAAGAATGACATGGAGGGGGGCAATATCCCCATTCCTAATATCTAGGGTTAAGTGATACCTTTCATTACGTACGGTAGAAATCTTGGACTATGTATTTGCAATATAAGGAATCAGACAAAGATTATGTAACAGCTTACCCTGGTGGTCTAGTGGGCCGGCTGGGACACCCACCATACTGCTCCTATTCTCATCCTGAGCCGGCTCCTTAGTGTGCACACGGCGCGCACTTCAGATTTTATTGGCGCAATTGCGCTGGCGTGTGACGCATGAATCAAAATTCAAAGAGTATTTAAAGGGACATCTGTATTTTGCTCATTGCCCGTTATAGGTTTATCCTCGTGGTGTTAAGCTTTGTGCTATTTTTTCCTTATTCTGATCAGTATCCTGTTTTGAGCCCTGCCTGGCTATTGACTATTCTGAACTCCTGTATCCTGACCCTCGCCTGTTATACGACTACCTCTTCTGCTTTACCCTTCTGATTGACCCTTGCCTGCCTGACTACATTTACTCTCTGCCTGCCTCGACCCAGCATGACCTGACTATGATTCTGTCTTATGCCTTGTACCTCAACCTTCTGCCCAAAGACTTTACTTTACCATTGTGCCCCTGTGCTTGTTCAGAACCCCTCGCTTTGCACCTCTCTTAATAAGAGCTGGCAACATCTGATCCTCCCAAGGTGAAAGGCAGAAGCAAGAGCTGAGAATAGGGTGTCTAGCATAGGTTCTGAATCAGGGTGCACTCAATCTGCAACCAATTACAACAAGGCCTGGCAGGCAAAAAGCAAACGCTTACGAGCAAAAGCACGTATAAACTATATAAATGTTGCATGCTGTGGTAAATTAAATAACATTTCAATTTATTTTACTCTATCCAAGTAACAAAAATTACAATAAACAAAAAAAAACTCCCAGCAAGATTCAATTTTTAAGGTATGTTTGTTGTTTGTTGTTCTACTCGCAGCACAGAAGTTCATAGAGCCCTGCAACTATAAAAATTCAAAGAAGGAGACTTAGATTGCACTTAGATTGCACCCATCCATAAAGAAATCGCCTGTCTGCACCAAATCTGTGGGCAGCAAAAACTCAGAAACTAAAGAACACCAATTGTGCCCCTACTTACCACTTGCGTATGGCAGACACATTCTGTACTTTGCAGCTTGTACTGAATTTGTGACCCAGAGCAAGGTACTGAACCCAGCAACCTCCATCGGCGCAAGTGCTTAGATAAAGATAGATAGAGATAGATAAATAAATATAAAGATGGATAAAGATAGATAGATGAATAGATACAGATGGACAGACAGACAGTTGGACAGACAGACAGAAAGATGATGATATATATATATATATATACAGACAGATGATTGATAGATAATGGATAGAGATAGATGATTGATTGATAGACAGACAGATATAGATATGGTATCATATTGTACGTTATGTCTTAGTAAGGGTATGTGCGTGTGTGTGTGAGTGAGTTACATATTATTTATCATTTGCTTACAAAAGGAAATATGAGAATTTCCACCCTGTATTCAGACAAAATTCCTGTACTGCAAATAAATATAAGTTGTTGTTATTGTGGCTAACTCCTGAGACATGAAAGGTGAAATAGCCCCCATGATAACGCAATTGCAGGAGAGAATTATGGCTGTTGCTGTAGCCTGTCACATTCAATAGCTCGTTTTGCATTTTATATTAGGAGATGCTCAAACAGCGTCACACATCAGACTCTTACGGGCAGAGAAAGTAAGATGTTACTTCAAGCTTTGTGATTGCAGGTAAATAAAATATGACAAAACACCAAGGTGCCCGTTTATCAATGATTTACAGCCCTTTACATTATAGAGCAGAATGTTGTTTCTGTGTGGGAAAGAGGAGCCTCGATCATTCATCATGCGCCAACTGCCACTGCGCCGAGATATTGCGATGCGACTTCTGGACAGAACACACAGAATAAAATCAAAAACAAAGGGGAAAAAATTTAATAACTGTGGGTTAACAAGCACAAGGGTTATTTCATCATTATCCGGCTTATTAAAAAGAAATACCTCTTCCATGAAGATGCTGAAGGTGACAGCGAAGTTTCTCAGGGAGCAAAAATTACTTTTATTAATTATAGAATGAAACGCTTTGAAAGGGAAAGTGCTGATATTTCTAATCATCTCAGGGTCAGAACACTTATGCTCTATGAATATATATATATCATTTTCAGGTTTCTTTTTTTTCCCCCTTTTTTCTTTGAATGTCAAAATGAGTATAGCGGAGTATGTAAAGCAGAACACTTGCTAAAAGTCATTAAGAGTTTCTTGACTGATGAGATTTAGCTGCGTTACCTTTGTACTTGGATGTTCTCTCTCTCTCTACATCTAGGAAATATCACTAACCCAGTGTTATTATTAGTGTAACGCACTCATTATTGCAGCAAGAACATGGACATTCTGAGCAGCTTTCTCAAACCCCACATGGCAGATTTCTTGTAGGGCCACAAAGTTGGAAAAGGAGGTCCCCCTTGAAATGTAAGAACTGCTGATGTTATGGGGGTCAGCAGTAGTGTAATTAGTGTGTGCTGGACCCCCCCCAAAAAAAAATCTATACCACACCCCACCCTACCCCTTACCGGACCATTCTCTTGACTCCCTGCATCCTCCTGGGAAGTGGTAGGGAAGGATCCTTTAGAACAGTGATCTCCAACCAGTAGCTTGTGAGCAATATGTTGCTTATCAACTCCTTGGATGTTGCTCCCAGTGGCCTCAAAGCAGGTGCTTATTTGTCAATTCCTGGCTTTTAGGCAAGTTTTGGTATTTTGTGGGGTACAACCAAAGGCAATAAATTGTGTACCTAGATGTTTTCAAAGATGCTAAGCTTCGGCTATCTGTCCACCCCAAACTCAAACAACTGCCCAACGGACTGATTAGATAGCTCATATAGATTAGATTAGATAGCTCATTCCCTGCTCAGTGTCACAGTCGGCACCCAAACCAGAACAGATGCCAAGCACCCTGGTCTCGGCTCGTGCTTCACCAGTAGTGTGACCGCCTTTGGCCTTGGGAGGAGCCCTCAGCTACTCAGATGCCTCCTGGACTTAACGAGAGGTGCAAGGCGAAAGTTCTGGCCAGCAATGGGGCACGACTGTATAGCAAAGTCTTTGGGCAGAAGGTCACTGGACAGGATGGAGGCAGATAACGTTGTCAAATCAGGCCAGGTCAGGACAGGCGGAACACAGACGGAGTCAGACAGGCCGAGGTCAAACCCAGGAATCCTACCCGAGGGATCAGGTAACTGGCAATGGTCAAACCTGGAAATCAGATCAGAATGGTCAGACAGGCAGAGTCGGATTACAGATGGTAGAATAGTCGGGTCACAAGCCAAGGTCAGGATCACAGAAGTCAGGAGTAGTCAGAGTCAGGCAGGGGTCTCAACATGCTCAAGGCACCAGGAACTCAGCAAAACTGCACCTATAACAGGCAATGTGATAATCCAGAATGTCCCTTTAAATACCTTTTGAATTTGGCGCCATTGCGCACTGACGTTATTCCGCCAGCGTGCCTGTGCCTTTAAGAAAACCCAGAAGTGCGCCACGCACGCCTTAGAGAAGCCGGCACATGAAGACACAGGAGCATCGCAATGGGCGACCATGCCGAAGGAGCGGCCATGGACCCCGCTGCCCGCTAGACCACCAGGGTGAGTCCTTACACTCAACAGGATTAGAGTCAGGCCCGGATTTGTGGAGAGGCCACCTAGGCCCGGGCCTAGGGTGGCAGGATTTTAGGGGGCGGCATGCTGCCCAACCACACCCACATTGGTTCAGAAATTTAAATTTCCATGTGCCAATTCCCATTGCTTCATCCCGATGAAAATTTGAGCAAATAAAAGGTAGGGGACAGGGGCGACAAACACAGTGGGCCTAGGGGTGCCCGCTATGTAAATCCGGCCCCGATTAGAGAGGGCTAATTTCCATGTTTAGTTTACAAAATTTGACAGGTTATGAACGTTTGAACACTGTGGGTTTTTATGTGTCATTACAGTTTTGCTAATGAAGGTGAATTGCCCTTTAAATTGCAAGTCAAAGTTTCCCCAAGAGACCTGCTTATCTTAAATAGGTACAATTGTTTTTTTTTGCTTATCTTAAAGTATTACAAAAATATCTAAGTGCACCTGCCCCATATGGGCTCTCTGCTAAAAACCAATTTAGTTTGAAAAAGTAAAAAAAACTTTGTATTTTTTTTGGTTGCTCAGTGCAAAGATCAAAGATAAAGTCTGGAATGTTCAGTAACAATCCAAGAGTGAGGGTTGAGCTGTCATAATTGAGAAAACAGTTGGGAGGCATGCATAAGCTAGAGTTCTCAAGGGTGCTGAGCTCACTGAAGCATTGGGTGGACCACTGGGGCTGCAACACCAAGGGTCCTCCTAGCAGTCCCCAGGGGCACCCTCCCACCTTCAAAACCTATGTGCCCCCCCACCCATGAGCGGCCGTGGGGGACCATGAGGTCCCATGAGCTATGAATGCTTTAATAAAAAATTGAAGTTGGTTTTCATGTTTAATTTGAAAAGGACTTTTATTATACAAATTTTTGTGTCTGGGTGACGGGTCCACTTTAAAGCAATATTGCACAATATAACATTTCAAAATCTTTTCCCCAACTCTCAACAGAAAGCAGCTGCTTTGAGTTGCAAAAGAATTCTCCAATGAGAATCCCAGCTGATCTGTATAAATCTACCTCCATGTTCTCTTGTTCCTGCACCTGGAGATGGAAGCAATAAGCACCTTTTTCTCAGCAATGAATAACTGTGCCCTTTATTCCCATGACTGATTACAGTGTGATGTAATGAAGAAAAAAATAATTACTAAAACATAATAATCTCTACAAGTAATATATCAACAAGATGCCTGACATGGGGCTGCTAATCTGCTTTCTCATTAGTGAATTCTTGTGCATGTAAAATGTTATTTTTGGTCAGTAGCATCCTTATTGTTAATTGTTTTGCATTTATAATTATGTTTCTTGGAAACATCTATAGAAAATAAGGAGGGGCAGTGGGACAGCATTTCTGATTGGACTTATATGGGTTGTTTACCCTTTAGTAGAAAGTCCTATTCTTAGACATTTGTAGTTGATTTTCATTTTTTATTAGTTTTTTTTAGTTTTTTTCAGCAGCTCTCCGGTTTGTAATTTTAGCAATCTGATTGAAGATGAATAGGAGAAGGCCTATTTCAAGGATATAACTACTGAATAAAGGAAGCAGACCCTGCAGATGCAGGGGGACCTAGTAGGCCCTAATTCATAAACAATTTCAATAAATATTGGAAAAACAGGTCAACTTCTAGACATTTTGGGGGCCTGAAAAATAATTTGCTGTTGGGCCTCATCGTATCTAGTTACGTAATAAAAGTACATTGTAGCCTTTTAGCAGGGGCCCCCAACCTTTTTCCAACTGTGAGCAACATTCAAATGTAAGGGTTGTGATCAGGCCCGGACGGGCAATCTGTAGGTTAGGGCAAATGCCAGATGGGCTGCTATAAGGTGCCATAGAAAGTCAGTATTTAGTGGGCTGGTGGGGACTATTTGGGCCTCTATGTGGGCTGATTGGGCCTCTGTGTACCTGAAATGCCAGGGCCTATTTTGATTCTCAGTCCAGTCCTGGTTGTGATTGACTATTGGTGGCCCCTATGTGGACTGGCAGAGTACAGGAGCCTCTGTTTGGTAGGAAACCTGGTTTTTATTCAACAAAAACTTGCCTCTAAGCCTGGAATTTAAAAATAAGCACCTGCTTTGAGGCCACTGGGAGCAACATCCAAGGGGTTGGGGAGTTACTGGTTGGGGATCACTGCCTTATAGAGTATTTGTTTTTTAGATGGGGTCAGTGAAAATGTGAAAACTGGTCAGAAGAAGGCAAATAATTAAAAACTATAAAAACAATACTTAATGAAGGCCAGTGGCTTAGAATTAGACATTCTATATCATACTAAAAGTTAAGTTAAATGTGAACCAGGAGGTATACGGGCCCGAGGAGGCCCTAATTCATATACAATTTCAATAAATATTGGAAAAACAGGTCAACGTCTAGACAATTTGGGGGCCTGAAAAATAATTTGCTGTGGGGCCTCGTAATATCTAGTTACGCCACTGGCCTAAGCAGAAAGACAAGTAATAACAAGTAGCAATAGCAATACTAGGAATGCACCGAATCCACTATTTTGGATTCGGCCGAACCCCCGAATCCTCACCAAAAGATTTGGGCGAATACAGAACCAAACACATATGCAAATTAGGATTCAGATTTGGTTTGGACAGGCAGAAGAATTCGCCCAAATCTGAATCCTGCTGAAAAAGGCCGAATCATGGCTAATCTCGAACCGGAACCTAGATTTGGTGCATACCTAAACAATACATTGTTAGTGATGGGCGAATCTGTGGTGTTTCATTTTTTTTTTACCTTGGTGAATTTTTGCAGGCATTTCGCGAAGTTATTCGCCTTCGGGGAGTCGCAGGAATTCACTGCAAATTCGACCCAGGCAGCTACATTCGCTGATCACTAT
>CM044440.1:27129578-27141800 GCA_024363595.1 Xenopus borealis | reverse complement strand
AAAATTCGCAGTGAAATTACCATTTAAGGAACAATATTGCATTGAGAATGGATTGCATTGAGAGTGTGGATTTTTATTCTTATTAGTGCAAATAGTTTTTCTCTTTTCGACTTTAATAACATCCCCCCCATGGTGCTTTAACAAGGACCCTTATCTGAAAAACCCCAAGTCATTGACCTAAACTTATGCCGTCACCTGCATGATAAATGTTAGCCATATGCTTTCTGTACACACAAGTGTAACGCATCTTTTGTTGATTGCATTCCTGCATGTGAAACATGGCAAGCGATGACTTGGCATAGGGATGAGTTGCTAACTCTGCTAATGCTCAGTGATGAGGCAGTAGGGTAAATGCCTGGGAGTTTCTTTGCTCACATTTACAGTATATGGCTGCTGTGCTGGTATAACCGTCCAGGGTTTGCAGTACTGGCATAAATATAATGGAGGCAGACCTTGCATCATTAAGGGGTCGGGGTACAGGGGGGCCCAGGCTGTGAGGTCTGCTCCCCTGTAGTGAAGAATTCAAAGAAGATAGTAAAGTGTACTCCCCAACTGTTCTCCAGACTGTTCTCCATGCCCTGCTCGGAGCTCACCCGCAGAGTCCATCTGCTTACTCCATAGTCCCTGGCTGTAGATAACAAAGCGAGGGGGCGGTTCCAAGTAACTTTAGAGGAGGCAGACCTGTGGTCCGTGCCACCTTACAACTGTTGGTTCTGCATCCTCTATAGTTACTCCACTTGGTGTGGCCATAGGCCGTTCTGCCCAACGCTCCTTCAATCTGCCCAGCCTTCATAGACCCTTTTGCAGCAGTCCAGGCCCCTTTTCACTGGACCTTGGGTTGCAACCTAGCCAGTATTATACTGGCCTTGCTGGTAAAAATTATGGTTGATCCCAATGTTATTAATATGGAAAAAACATAACTATATAGGAATTCTTTTCCAGAAAAAGTGGCAACCCTAACTGGACTGGGCCAAGTGTTTAAAGGACCAGTAACATGAAATTGAAAAAAAATAATAATTTGTTAGTATACAACAACAAAAAACCCAAAAACCACAAAGACAAATTAAACTTTGAAATTGCTACTTCTTTATCAAAGGACCAGTAACATAAAAAATGAAATTGTTTTAAAGTAATAAAAATATAATGCAGGGTTGCCCTGCACTGGTAAAACAGCAGTGTTTGCTTCAGAAGCACTATTATTGTTTATATAAATAAGCTGCTGTGTAGACATGGGGGCAGCCATTCAAAGGAGAAAAGGCTCAAGTTACACAGCAGATAGCAGATAAGCTCTGTAAAACATGATATCTGTTATCCATTACTTATCCTGTGCCATATAGCCGTTTTTCTATTTCAGCCATTGCTACTTAGCAGCTTGTTTATATGAACTATAGTAGTGTTTCTGAAGCAAACAGATCAGTTTTAACAGCACAGGGCTACACTACATGATATTGTCTTTACTTTAAAACACTTTCATTTTTTGGTGATACTGTTCCTTAAAGAAATAACTTTGGCTCATCTTCAGAAAGGGCGACAGGGCACTGATCCATCATGCGGCGCTCGATTTCTCCTCCCTGGCTATCTCCTACTAACAAATTTCTTCTGGTTCCCATAACATCCATAACCTCTGAACACCACGTCCTGCCAATCATTCAGTAATTGGCATAGCACTCACAATATTACTCCAGTATATACAGCTACATATTTCATCCCATGCTCTCACTTTTCATCACACCTATAGACCTATAGAAGCTCTTGTGGACAGGGCCCTTGTTACCTAAGTTTTCCTTTTTTGTCAGTAATTATTGTATATCCCCTTTGTACAGCCTTGCAAGATATGTTGGCAATGTCATAATGTAATATAATGAATGGATGCATGTTGCAGACAGTGAGTACCGGTGGAGCTGCAGTAGCTGTGCAATTAGTTATGTCGACTGTATACAGGATGTATTAGTACTTTCCCCAGGGGAAAGTTTTTTGATGATAAATGAGAATGGATTTAATTAAGCTTAAGGCAGAGAATAACTATAAAAAGAAACCTGGCGGCATCACATGAGCTTAAGGCTGGTCATCATTTAAAGAACATTATACTGACTGAATATGCATTGTATACACAATAACTACTTAAGTGGCAACTTGCCAGCCCCCAACACTAGAAAACAGTATATGAAAGTAAATAATAGTCTGTGTGCAGAATCACTTGTACCAACTTGTTCCACTAAATCCAATGATACATTTTTTCCCCTAAATGGAATTTATTTTACATTTCTTGAAATATTAGAACATATTATATTTTTTAAAAGCATTATTATTATTATGTTGTTTTAGTTTTTGAATTTTGATGAATCATTCTTTCTTATACCTCTGTCTCCTTGTCTTAAGCATGCATACCGGCCAGCCAATCACAATTCTGTCTTTCAGCTTCTTATAAAGCTGCTATTGACTTTGTTCCTTTGCTCACAGCTGTCACATGAAGTGACTTTCATCTCTTGCTTGTAAAGAGCACACAAGTCCTAAATAGTGTTTATGTTTTGCTCTCCCCTGCTATACTGACTCCAGTGCATGCAGTAAATACATGGAAAGAGCCAAAATGTACATAAACAGCTTGGTGGTGGAGAAAACCAATGTGTGTGGGCATAACTACATAGGGTGCATGGGGTGAAATTGCAGCTGGCTATGCCCCCTTTTGAGGCCCACCAGAGCCATGAAAAAAGGAATATTGTGGGAGGAGGAATTTCTTGTCCAGTACATCTGGTGGGCGAATGGCACATGTCTGGAGGGTGGGGGGCTTGAGCATTAAAGTAAAGTATTCCCTATTGCCTATTAATGCAACTTGCTGTGGGTGCCTGGGGATAGGTGCATCAATAGGTGTGTTCACCCATGATTCATTGGCGGAGACAGGACAGATGCAATTCTGCTTAGCCAAACTACTCATAAATACAAAAAGCCCTTTTGATCTCATGTTCCTCTAAAAAACGCTGTCAACAAGGCAAACATCTTTGTCCATTACAGAGCAACCACACTTGTAACCGCGCACATGTGGTGTTTATACAAATGGCCTGCGGGTGTCACTGTGCACTTGTACTGTGTATACACAGGACTTTCTGTACAGATTAAAAAGTGAAAGAAGGAAGTGCTACAGTTGTGTATGGCCTGTATGAGCCTGTTAATAAAGCATTGTTATACTCTCCTCATCCTATTATACTCTCCTCATCATATTATACTCTCCTCATCCTTGGCTACCAAACATAACAGCACATACATGACCCTTGAAATATTGTTCAGTTCAGTGCAATAGTTCTCTTTTATCAATCAATCATACTGGAGGGTTATCATCATACTTAAATTTCAAGAAAATTTCTTTTAGTGCGTCCAGAGAGGACAAAACAGCAAATTTAACTGAAAAGTTAAAAGGAAAATAAAATATAATCTGCCGCCTTAATATCAAAGAGAAGCATTTCTCTGCTGAAGAAGCTACTACTGCCACAGGCTATTTGGCTTAGTAGCGTGCAATGTGAAGAAATAACTGGTAAAGAAAAAATAAAAGATTTTATTTGCCTTAACTTTTGTGAGAAGTTCCAACAGGATGTGTGATCCTGTTGGTTCATTTGAGATGAAAATCTTTTCATAACGCCTGTCTGTTCCACAGAAGAATATGTTTAAATTATACTCCAGGCATGAAACAATATTATTAATGTACATATGGGCGGAATAGATTACTTCCATACCTAAGCATGAGCCATTCTGGACAGATAAAAGATTTGCCAGGTTCTTCTTTTTTTGACACAATAAAAACTTTCAGTGTGTGCAATAAATTATTGGTATATTTCAGTGCACCAGAAACAGTATCAAAAACTTTTTTCCTGAAATAGAATCATTTAAAGAAGAACAAAAGCCTCGGAAAAAAGGTATTATTTTGTGAGATGTAGGGGGCTGCATATTGTCACCCTTGCTTTGGGTGATAAAGTTTCTTGGCTTGGCTCTGATGTTACTGCATACCGGTTACTGCATGCTGTCAAACACATATGGACCAAGCAAGAGACTCTGGCAACATGCAAAACATGGGAAGGGTGAGGATAGACATAGAGCTAGTCTAATGATGAGCCTCAGAAAACAGTGTCCTGTTATGCATACCACAATAAATATAATTTCTGGAATTGTGACTACTGCCTTTCTCCAAACTAACTCTGTCCTAGGTAGGTTCCTCTACTGCCTTCCCCTACTTCTGGGTAACATTAACATCTGTGAGCAGCTATCAGCTCTAAAGCCTCTAATATTAGAGGCTCATTATCATTATCTGGCACAAAACAACATCCTTTAACTGGAACTGACTAGATGTGAACTTAGTAAATGTAAATCTTATTTTCCAAGGACCAACAGATAGAACTGTCTATATAACCTGGTGCATACCTAATAAACCCAGTATTTGTTTTTTAAATAATTTCTCAACAAAACCCATTATTTTCTTCCATGAAGGACAGTCCATCAAGCTCTCCTTCTTAAAGAGGCATAACACAGTCATGTTAAAGCCCAGAAACCACTACTAAAAGAATGTAAAGAACACATTATAGTGGGAAATAATCAGTTGTATCTGGTTCTCAACAAGCAGGCCAATATGTATGGTGTGTTTCTGTGTAATGGTAGGTTCAAGAAGCTCCTCAAGGTTTCATGATTTAATATAATTTTTACTCAGAGCACATGTCCAGACTTAGTTATGGCTTACAGCTATGAAGAACCTCTGGGATCTGTAGATCATAACAACTCTGGCAGTCCTATCTTAGAGGACAAAGGTATATAAAATACAATAACAAGTCATTCTGGGTCTTCATCTTCATTCTACCAGCACTGAAGACCAAATAGGCAGCATGTGGGTGTCCATCAGGCCCCAATTGGTTTATGAGCTGAAAAGGCAGACTTTAACTAATTAAGGAATGTTGGCCTGGAACATAGTATTTGTACCTGGATAGAGAAATGTCTAAAATATAGATTACAAAAAGTGATGGTAAATGGAACATTTTCTAATTGGACCAGTGTTGTTAGTGGTGTATTGCAGGTCTCTGTACTGGGTCCCTTGCTTTTGACTTGTTTATTTCTGACCATCCAGGTCAGTAATAAACAAGTCAAAAGCAAGGGACCCAGTGGCCATTGAAAGTACAGTTTCTATTTTTGCAGAACTATAGGTTCCATGCAGGATGCTGTCACTCTGCAGAGTGATTTGTCTAAGTTGGGAAACTGGGCAGCAAACTTGGAAATGAGGTTCAATGTTGATAAATGCAAGGTTATGCACTTAAATTATGTAAATTTAAGTTATACACTATACTGGCAGTGTGTTTCCTTAAATGAGAAGGATCTTGGGGTTTTTAATAGATAACAAGTTGTCTAATTATGGGTAGTGTCATTCTGTAGCTACTAAAGCAAATAAAGTTATGTCTTGCATAAAAAAGGGCATAAACTCAAGGGATGAAAACATAATTATACCAATTTATAGATCCCTAGTAAGACCTCATCTGGAGTATGCAGTGCAGTTTTGGACTCCAATCCTTAAGAGGGACATAAATGAGCTGGAGAGAGTGCAGAGACGTGAAACTAAGCTGGCTAGAGGGATGGAAGACTTAAATTATGAGGGTAGACTGTCCAGATTGGGGTTGTTTTCTCTGGAAAAAAGGCGCTTGCGAGGGGACATGATTACACTTTACAAATACATTAGAGGACATTATAGACAAATATCAGGGGACCTTTTTACCCATAAAGAGGATCACCGCACCAGAGGCCACCCCTTCAGACTAGAAGAAAAGGACTTTCATTTGAAGCAGCGTAGGTGGTTCTTCACAGTCAGGACGGTGAGGTTGTGGAATGCACTGCTGGGTGATGTTGTGATGCTGATTCTGTTGATGCTTTCAAAAGTGGCTTGGATGATTTTTTGGACAGATATAATATCAAAGGCTATCTTGATACTAAACTCTACAGTTAGTATAGCTATGGGCATATATGGTTTGTGTGAAAGAGTGGAGGTGTGTGTGTGTATATGCTGGGTTTTCATTTGAGGGGTTGAACTTGATGGACTTTGTCTTTTTTCAACCCAATTTAACTATGTAACTACCCACTGGTACACTATGCCCCTTATTGCTTGTAATTGTATCTCATTTGTGTTACTTACAACTAAACATACAGCCTCTAGGAAAGCCTTTAGGGAAATTCATCAAGCACCTAACTGCATTTGTGTATAGTGAACTATGTGCAAAGTGGTTGCTCACTGTAGAAAAAAAAAGAGTTGTGAAGCAGAGTTCACAGATGCAATCTTCTGTCTGGCTTCTGATCTTCTTCTGTAGAGCAGTGACAGATCTTGGAGGAGCATGCACAATTAACTCTATGTCCTGAATCAGCTTCTGCTGTGCAATGGCCCACAAGACCATATCAGCAACTGCAGAGAAAGTGAGAACAGTGACAGAACATGGCCCCTTTGGACTCCACTGCATGGTGCTACAATTGTATAGCAGGTTAGCAGATGGGAGACATTTACAAAGAAAAAGTACTTCAAGCAGGGAACTTGGAGCAGGGGTAGTTAAGCAAGCAATGGAGGGGAGTGGAGAAGGTCACAGGTTTAGTTCTCCTTTAAGGAGGCCCATCTCTGCTTCACATATAATAAATGATCAGGAAAAAGGAAAAAACATTTAGAAAAACATTGAACCTTTAGGCCAGTAGTCCCCAAACAGTTGCTCAGGAGCAATATGTTGCTCCCTAACCCCCTGGATGATCCAGAATTCATTATATCTTAGTTGTGATCAAGTACAATGTACTGTTTTACTATTACAGACAAAAAGAAAATCATTTTTAAAAATAGAATTATCTGAATAAAGTGGAGTCTATGGGAGATGGCCCTTCCTCTAATTCAGCACTTTCTGGGTAACTTGTTTCTGGATATTGTATACCATACCTGTATAATATAGTCTATAGTAATTCACATCAACAGGTTTCTAATGTAACTTATTATTATTAAATTGATTTAAAAATCACTTTTTAAAATTTTATAGAGTACCATAAAAATATAAGTCATTAACACTACACGGCTCTTGGCTACTCTTATTTATACTTATAAAAGTTTAAATGAGTTTCACATTAAGTTTCAAAAGTTACATTTCATATTTGTAACTTAAAGGACACATTAGATTTGGAAATTTTACAAATGACACAGATGACAACAATATATAACACCATCAACTCATTTATCATTTATTATATCTTACCAGTGGAGATGAAAAGTGGCGAGATTTGAAGAACGGATAAGTTAATTTCTTTTGATCGAAAAATCTATTGTTTTAATTCATTTCAATATTGCCTATGCAAATTTTTGTATGACTGAAATGAGGCGATTCTGTAAATCACTTTGTAGAAGAAAAAAACGAGAGTTTAATATCAGAAGGTATGGAGGTCTTCCTTGTTTCAGCTACATTTTTAATGTAAACTGACCTGTGATTTTTGTAATTTATGGTCTGTGTACAAGCAGTCAAAAAACTTTCAAGGATTCCCATTTTTTGGTCTTCAGACCTGAGTAAAATATGAAATTCCAATGGTTGACTTCAAAGAGAATTATAACCCAGCGTATACCAACAGATGGTCTAAGGAGGAAGGCATGAAACAGATCATCCTTCTGAAATCTCTGTCAGTGTGTGGAATACAGTAGGTTTGCTCTGGATCTAAAGCTCTGCATCTGGAAAATTACTTTTAAAGCAATAAATTCTGTTATATATGTGACCTCTGTTTTTTTTTTTTACCTTAGGGGCATTACATCAGAAGCGCTTGCACTGTAACACTGTAGTTGTTGTTGAAAACAATGACCATTACCTTTTCCCATCACTTAAAGTGTAAAGTCAGCATATGTTTAAATTGACTCTGCCATTCACACACGCACACAAAAATTGAAAGATGAGGTCATGGGTTACCCTTTGAGGATTACCAGACATCTGTATTTGAAATATGACTCCTTTTTAAAGTTTTGAAAAAATATTGCTTACCATGTTATTAACTCATTCCTTGTTAAAGAGTTTTTATGAAATCCGCTTTCATTGAAACATACAGAATTCAATACAAATACAACTTTCTCCTGTGTACTTTTATATTTTTTTCACTATGGGCACCCCAATCATTTTTCTTCTCCATGCTTTATGAAAATAAATGATTTCAGAAAAAGCAGATATATATATATATTTTTACAGTTTATTTTGTGTCAATTTAAAATTGCAACCTTTTTAAAGGCAAATGCATAATGTATTTTGAACAATGATTCCTGGAATATATTTTCAGTATATATAACAGTTTACATCACATTAAATTCACCCAAAATGGGTAACAAATAACATCATAACTGGCAGGATTTTTTTCTTAGCTTACAATTCCTTATTCTGTACAAACCGCAGTAAGAGAAGCTCCACCTGTATATTCCATAATGCAAGAAACCATATGAAGAAATTCAGGCACTAATACTGGATCTGTCTGGATTTATTGCGACTGGGAGAATAGATAAAGAAAAAAGATTTTTTTATTTTTTAACCCAGTTTTTTTTTAATTAACTTGACTAGGTATTTTATATTGTATTTGCATTAACAGCAAAGATTGTATACAGTGACATAGTAGGCCTTGAAATATAACATTAAACAGGTAGGGGCAGATTTATTAAGGTTCAAATGATTAATTAGAATTCAAATTTTCAAGAACTCACAAATTCAAGTTGGGAAAAATCCAAACTCAAATTTTATCATACCTGGAGACCCTGGAAGTAACGCAAATTCGATAGGTTGCAGCCTAAAACCTGCCAAGTTCATGTAGAGGTCCACTGACCCATTTGAAGAGTATAATAACCTTCCAGACATTCATGGTTTTTTTCAGAAATAAACTGGATCCGACTTGCATTCGAATTCAATTCGAATTTCGGGTCTGTAATATTCGTTCAAATTTTATACATTTGATTACATCTACCTCGTAATGTTAACCACATAATTTTTTTCCACTTTCATTACATTTTATTTTTCAACATAGAGATATATTTATAAAAGTTTTTCTCTGGTCACTAGTTCATGCTTGCATGGAATTGTACAGCAGCTTAAGAACACATTATGGATACCATATAAATCTGGTGCGGAATTCTAACAAACTTGAAAAGGCCTCGATGGTTCATGGTTTTTGTAACGCCATTCATTTATCACACTGTTCGAAAATGTCACACTTTGTAGTACTTGTTTTTTTTGTTACAACATATTTGTAAGTTTTGTTCTTGTCGACTAATTTTAAAACTCCAATTATTGAGGCAGTGGTGTATATTATCTTCTGGGTTAATGTTTTCTACTAAGGGGGAAGGATACTACACAATTCTGTTCTGCTTCCTTAATTTATTTTGCTTTGTACAAGTTCAGCATAGATTTGAAGTGATAAAATACTGGCCACCTTCATTAAAACAACAGTATGTTAAATCCCAAAAACATTTTCCTTGGGCATCTGCAATAGAATCAGAATGACGGAGACAGCAATGTGCTTTGGGCATTCCTGCCTGGTCCATTGGCCAATGCTATTTAGCTAAACCTTTTATACAGAGTTGAAGTACTTTACTGCATTTACAGTTATCTGGCCTTTTCATTTCAGCATGTTTGTCTTCTCTTTCTTCATCTTCTCCTCCAAAGCTAGATGTGTTAGCTATTTCTGCCCATAGTGGTATGCATATTTGTTAACACTTTTGCATATCTTTTCAGACTTCTTGCCATATATATTTGATTGTTCTGTCCTTAGATTTAATGATGCTGTATTTTCCCCCTAGAAAAAAGGGATACAAATCACACTCTTAGTAAATAAAAAAAGTATTCCCGTAAAGACATGGGGAAAAAGCAGGTCACAAACCATTAGGCATTAAAAAAAAGAGGACAAAAAGCATATTTTTGAGGCACATTCCCAACCATCCTTATGTAAATCTAGCTTCACAACAACAAAACCACCAACTCATATTTACATATGTCCAGAAGCCATACAAATTCTCAAAATGTGCACAGATTGGAAGATGAATAACAGAAATCAAGTTGACAAAAGAAACCGAAACTGGTTTGGGTTAGAATGTAATGTAGACGAATAACCAGAGATGTACAGGCAATGTACTTATGAGCAAAAGAAGAGAAGCGAGTGAAATGTAGTCGATGTTGTGGGATTGCTACTGAAAGCACTGGGGATGCAAAGAGGTTTCAACGCATTTCACAGCAATGCAGGAAAGATCTCTTCCAGCAGAAGGGCTTTAAGTTCATGCTTATTGTTTAGCTTGCTGTTATTTCTTTTTTTTTTGGCATTTAACAATTGATCTATTGATAAAAAAACTTTGACAGTTCTATATCAATTTGTCATTCTATCAGGTTTCTAAACCATGTGTGGGAGGAATCATTTCTGACCATTTTACTTTTTTAAACACTATGTTCAATCATGAACAGTGAAACGAATATGTATACTTCAAATCCTTTCTTTAGGATTTTAAGCAAATTTAAAATATGACAAATAAGGGCACAAGAGGCTTATACTGTGTACTTATTTTTGTTTTATTTTTCAATAAAGGGACAAAATGGGTATATGAACAAGATAATGCAGACAACTGCCAAAAACACAGACAGTGGTTTATCCAATAGCAATAACAAAGACCAGAAACAAATACCATAAAAGCAAGGTTTGTATGACCTTTGGTCATAATAATTCAAAGAAAAAAACAGTAAGAAATCATATAAATTCAAAGGAAGAACATAAAAAAAGTCCAAATGTGCCTCGGTATTAAACAAAAGCACATAACCAATAATAAATAGTGACTCCCATAGTAAAAGATAAGATTTCAAGTTACGACAAACAGCTTTTTTGTTAACAGGAATAGAAAAGGCCAATAATAAAATATTGTACATTGCCAGTTACAAAAAGCATATCGACTTTTGCCATATTTCATCTCAATTTGTCTTGCATATGATTTTTTTTCCCCCATTCTAAATATAAAGCACCATATTTAATTTTTTGGCAGTGAAAATAAACTCAAAATGTGTGTTTCTTTCTTTTACTGCATATGAGGTTTTGATGCTGGAATGTAGGTGATGAGAAGAAGAAAAAAAGAAATAAACCATTAGCTTGCAGTACTGCATTAAAGTATGGCAGCCAGAAAAAAAGAATTTAAATAAAGGATATGTTCAGCCCTCTGTATGACATTCTAATAGGTTTTTCTTTGACTTAGCCATCATATGGCGTTTTTACTGTACAATGTCAGACTTTATTTTATTTTTTTTATTTTTGTTGCAAATTTTTAGCTATATTATCCTGCCTAATTAAAAAAAAACATTATATATATATATATATATATATATATATATATATATATATATATATATACACACATATACCATGGTAGCAGGTGTGTTTTCATTTCACTATCATTTAAATTTAAAAAAGGTAAACTGATACCTTTCAAAAGAATGAGCGACTGTTAAAAATACAAACTTTAATATAAATACTATAGTTCCTACACAAAAGGGCAGATTTACTAAATTTGTTTGAATTATTCAAAATTCGATCGAATTTTAAAAAAGAATCAAATTCGAATTTTCGAATAGGTTTTCTGGGCACTTCGACCATCAAATTAAAAAAATTCAATCAAATCGAATGATTCGAATAGATATAAAAATCTATTCGATTACTCGAATATTCGATGGTCGAATGACTTGCCCTTTAAATTTTTATTCAAAATGCCTAGTTCGCCAGATTAAACCTACCGAATTTTTTAAATTCGATCGTTTGATTTTTCGAATTCCGTTAAAAACCCTTTGAATTCGAATATCGAATACAAAGGGTTAAAATTCGGAAAAAAAACCGATGGTCGAATTCGAGGGTTTTTTAACCCTCGAATTCGACCCTTAGTAAATCTGCCCCTATGTGAACATTAAGTTCAAATCCCAGTCTAGAAATACAGAAAAAAAAGAAAGCCCATAAGTTTGTTTTAGCATAGGAATCAACATGGGTGTGCATTTTCCTATATTTAAGTACTATATAATCTGAAAACTCCCCCCCCATACACATTTTTTACAACCTGAAAGAGACAAGTTTATATCCAATGCAAAGAATTCCTCTACCGTTTTATTTGCAATGAATAATACGTCTTGTACAAGACAATGGAGTCCTAAATACAGTTCCCCTTAATAAAAGTGATGACTTTATTTAAAAAAAAAA
>CM044440.1:27109014-27128504 GCA_024363595.1 Xenopus borealis | reverse complement strand
GGAAGAGTCAAGTGCTATCTGAACACAAACCAGGGCACATAGCAGCTAAACCCTTTGAGGACCATCGGGGTTTAGAATGTATTGTTCTACGATGACCCTGATGCTGAAAGGGTTCAAAATGAGCGAATGGGTGTAAGTTTTTGCATGTTTGCTTTTCTTGCAAGGTTTCTTGTGCCATGTTGTCTTTCTAAAATGCTAAAGTTTAATAAACATTTTTCTTTTCAATTCCTCCACCCTTTATCATATACGCATCTACCTTTTCTCTACAGTGCAGAACTGGACAGTAATATCAGTGCCTGTCAGATAGACAACCATATACATTAACAATAATTTACCCTTCTTTCATTAATTTTTTTTATTTTCCAGCTACATACAAAAGTAATTCCATCGTTATAAAAAGGAAACACCTGGCTATTATAGTCTTCATTAGCTGAAATTTGGGCTTCAATCACTGCAACATTAAGTAAATTGAAAAAAAGGAATCAAATCAGCAGGAGTAATGAGCTTACTAATCTTTAAATAAATAACAAGGAAAATGATGATTAACTAAGACCTACTGGATCATACTTTAGGTAGACTCTGTTATGAGATATACAATATATCATTAATATTAGCTATACCATGGAGTCCTATATATTTTAATGTGGAATTAAGCTACAAGCTCATTGACACAAAGGAAGAACCATTTATATGGTTTCAACTAGAAAGAAGGCACTCAGATACTGTTATTTTATCCAAATTATAGTACAAATTCACTTTTTTTTTCTTGACTTCAAGGCCTTTTTTATTATCGCTTTTTGTTTTCTAACTACTACAGGTAACCCCTAGCATGAAGATAATGAAGCTCCTCTGGTATTTTGCAGCACTAGGATTCCCAGTCCCCAGAGGTTTGAAAAGATGTTCCCTGTGCACATCACAAAACAAAACTGTACATGATATGAATTACAAAAAACTTATGCAGCATGGTCACTTCTCTGAACGGTACTGGAAAACAGCAAAAGATTTTGCTTTGCAAACTCAGGGAAAGTAAAATTAGCTATAACATATCATACATGCTGTCTATAAAAAAATATAAAAAAAAACAACATACACAACATTTAAATTATTGCACAAGAGAAAGGCTCAAAGTTTGCGTAAAATGCAAGTAGTATTGCCCCAAGAAAAAAACATGCATTCAAACGGTGAGAACAACAAAAATAAAAGAAAGTAGTAAAAAAAGTGTGCTATTGACAAGCACTGTCTTGTATCCTTAGCTTTCGTTACTTTTATCACAAGGGACTAGAAAAAATCTATAGGGGGAGTTATCAATATACCTCTATTCAGTTTTTATATCATTATTCAACACTCGATCACTGTGCCATTTTTTCATGTGTTTCTCCAGGGTACTGTACACGCTAAAAGGCATCTGACAAATTTCACATTTGTAAACGTCCTTTCCCACCTGACCATGTGTTTTCATGTGCCGGGTAAGTTTGCTACTCTGCGCGCAGGCGTAGTTGCAAAGCTCACACTTATATGGCCTTTCACCTGTGTGGCTTCTCCTGTGAACAGTGAGGTTACTACAGTTCTTGAAGATTTTTCCACAGTACTCACAAGTATCACTGCGCCTGCCCTCTTTTGAACTGGGCCTTCCAGGCCCTGGCCCGCTTATATGAGGAGTGCTTCCACCACTTCCCGTACCACTGCGGCCTGATATTCCTCCATCCATTTCTCCTGGAGGTGTGGAGAAGCGTAAACTGCCATTTTCAGATGAATGTTCTGAGGAGGAGGCAAAAGGCGATTGTCTGGAGTCTCCAAAAGTTAGGAATGGATCTTTTAGCTGCCTTGAAGCGGCATAGCCAGCAAGCCATTGGGAGTAAACATTTTCTGTGTTAGGCATAGCTGACGCAGGTAGATCAAATTCCTTCTCAAGTTTTATGCGTTTAGAAAAAGGACTCAAAGAGCTTGGGCTTCCAAGAAGTAATTTTTTGGATAAGCCTCCTAAAGCAGTTTCACCCGGGGAACACCCCCTCCCATTGACTGTGCCACTTTCAATGCGATCAGATTCTCCTGCTACTGAATCTTCATCGCAAGTGTCTCTTTGCACTTCTGGTTCAGATAAATGCCTTCTTTTATGCTTTTCCACCAAAACCTGATGAAAAGCATCACTAAAATGATGCATTCCACCAAGACCTATGCTTTGCATGACTTCAGGCATAGACCTCTCCTCGATGGATCTGGAGTTATTTTCATGGTGACGAGCTGCCTCTAGGTTAAGGCCAAAACTATAATCAGGCCTACTGTCTGTTTCTGTTAAGTCTTCCTCCTCCTCTTCTTCCTCCTCCTCCTCCTCCTCTTCTTCTTCTTCCTCCTCCTCTTCTTCTTCGCCATTCTCAGGAATCATATTTGCATCATTTTCACTTTTAAATTTGGCTACCACAGACTTTAGGACACTACTTGCACTGCCCAGTAAATCACTGGTTCCTGGTTCAGGAGAACTGGCTGTGGAAAGACCATCATCTGATTTAACAGTCATAGGGGAAGATTTATGAATGTGTGTTTTCATATGGCGTTTCAGTTTACTGGCTTGCGTACATGCATGATCACACAGGTTGCATTTGTATGGTTTTTCTCCCGTGTGACTTCTGCGATGTACTACTAGATTGCTCTGAAATTTAAATGTTTTTCCACAAAACTCACAGGACTTGGATTTGACAGGAGGTTGAGAAGGAGGAGGAACTGACTGAAGAGGAGGAAGTGGTGGTGTTGCCAAAAATGGTGATTTGTTGCCTGACGGGAATGGCTGCATTAACCTTTGCATAGGGCTGGGCCGATTTGGCGACAAAGGAGGACTGGAACCAGGATTGTTTCCAGCTAACTCTCTAAGTCTCCTGGAAAAATCCATAGCTGGTGGCTCCATTGCCAAGGAGTTAAGTCGCAGCACCCTGTCAAAGGCACTCGGGTGATGTGTTGCAAGGGCCATTTCTTCTGCACCCAATCGTTCTATACGGTGAGGATCCAAATGATGCCTTGGAGGGGGGCTAAATAAAGGGGGTGTTGGTGGGAAACGACCCTCTGTAAGACCAGAAGCCTCTCTTGACACAGATCCAGGGATTCTCAATAGATTAAAGGGATTATTGTCTGCAATATGAATCCCATGGAGTGGTGGTTGTGAAGGACATTCTGCACCCAGTCCTGATGGAATGCCTACCCTGGGTGTAAGTGGGCTGCCGTGTTCACTTTCCAGGTAGATTCTGAACCCATGGGTGTTCTGGGCATGTTGCAAGAGAAACCATGCACTAGGGAATGGCTGTTTACACGTTGTACAGGTGTAGCTGCTGGGCTCATCTTTACCTAAAAAACACAACACAAGAATAAAATCAATAACTGAGCATAAAGGAATTGATAACACATGAATCACAACATTTTTGCCTTTCTCCACAAACAGAAATTTTACACATGTAATATGCACCTAGAAGTACAAGCAATACGTTATACTGTATATAATAGGCTTGGCCTATTCTGCCAAGATAGTTTAAAGGAACAGTTCAGCGTAAATGTAAAAAAACTGAGCAAATAGATATGCAGTCTATAAAAGCTGGAGTGAATGGATGTGTAACATAGCAGAACAGAACACCTGCTTTTCTGCTCTCTAACTTTGAGTTAGTCAGTGACTTGAAGGGGGGCCACATTGGACATAACTGTTCATTGAGTTTGCAACTGTTGCTCAGCTAGGGTTGCCACCTTTTGGCCCGGTTGAATCCGGAGAGAATTCTGTATGGCTTTACTAATTTGGAAAAATGAGCAGGTAGTTTTGACCCAGGCTGTCCGGGTCAGAACTGGACAGGTGGCAACCCTATTGTCAGCATGCAGAATTAAAAGCAACAGTTATGATCCATTTGGGGCTGGAAAGACGAAATGACATATCATGTAGAAGAGTAACCATGGCTTTTATAACTAGCTTGGAAATCCTAATCCTAAAATATTTAGTTTTTCATGCAGAAAATATCCTCGGTGCAGCAAACCCTAGTGACCTATAGATGTCTTTTTATGCCCATGTTAGTAAATAACCATGATAATCATTCATGCACAGCGAATACCATACCTATATAGCTTCCAATGTAGTTATTAATTGGTTGGGGTACAGGCAGATAAAACCTATACCTTCCATTTTATGTTACACACAGTTGTTCCTATGGCCAATTTTACACTTTGTGTCATTTGTATTGTAGACACAGTTAGAGAAAACCTAGTTTTCTTATGTGGATCACATAATGCACCATCTATTTAAAGGTTTATCAAAAGGTTTGTGTGCCAGTGTCAAAATAAGGTGAGCAGAAGCTGTAGGCAAGTCTTGATAAGATGCATAGCCAGTGTAAGGTTGTATAAAATATAATTTTAATCAGCAAAATAGATAAATTGACCAAATTCTACTAATACGATGCCTTTATTTAGGTGGCTCAATGTGTGCATCTTGCTAGATCTTCAAACAGAGATGAGAAAGGAACTGAACTATATGGGCTAGTGATTCAAACTACTAGCTACCAGCAAAGATCTCTGGGACAAATATCTGACATTGGGATGTGGCACATTTGGCAAGGAGAATGATTTATATTTTCGGCCAGAAAACTAAGGGTGAAACAGTGAAGTGGAAGAGGTACACAGCCTTTCTTAGGGATATTTGTGTGTGCGTGTCAAAGAACAATTAATAGAGATCGGCATAAACAATAATGATGATTTTGCCTAGAAAAAACAGCAACAGAATGCCATTGTATGATTTTTCACTGCAATATTCTAATACATAGACAGTGAACAAAATACCATCTACTGTAAAATATAAGGATGTTATAAGTCACCAAGGCATTATATGGAGACCAAAGGCTGAGTGCTTTTACACAGGGCATGGAAATCCAAGGTGATTTCTCATATTTTACAACAGGTGGTATTTTATGCATTACAATACACACCTTTTACAAGTTCTTACTAGTGTAATTTAGAAATGACATCACAAAGCACCATTTATAAAGATAAAACTTACAGGATATTCATGGCACTTGTGTATTATAGTGTTTATAAACTTGTAGTGTACTTAATAAACCATCATGAGCTGTATATAATAAACCATCATGAGCTGTAAAAATATATATATAATGTATAATTAAGTCTTTACTTAAGTCTTTACTAACCAAGATTTGAAACTGCACCATCGTAGTAACCCACATTAATTAGCTTAATTGTCTAACTTGTTGTTGATCAATGCTATGGTGACAATGCTATGTCCAACTGCACTCTAATTTAGCAAAACACTCAAATATATGTAAACATACTGGCAGATACAATATCTATAGATAGAGATCTCATGGGACCTCATGTTTTGGGGTTACCATTTCAGCCAAAATTTGCAAAATTCAACATTAGCCTTAGTCATTGCCCCATAGTAGCGGCAATCCTATTTAGATGCCGGAGAAGAAACAGTCATTAACCCAAAGTCACAAGGATATGGTATTGAGGCCAGTGATATAATCTAGTCATCAGAAACACAAAAGGATGACAAAAGTCAACAACTACAAAACAACAGACTGTCAAGTCTAAAGCCTTGCACTGCCTTTAATATAGATGAACATCATAAAAAGTATGACATGCTATTAAGTCTTATTCAATCTCATCAAGGCCCTGATTGCCACATACAACAACAGTTGTCTTCCTCATAAAGTCACCTGATTGTTTCATTTGATGATCAGCAGATATTGGTACAATTTAGCCACACATGTGGATAGCAAATAGGAAGGATCTGACAGATCAGCCAATCAGTTGGTTCATTTGGAGGAAGCGATGAGATCAGTCAAGACAGGATATGAACTTCTTAACTTCATTTATTGCAGAGATAGTCAATCTTTTATTTATAAAAGACTATTTCCAACCTTCAAAGTGGGTTCCTAAAAGGATGATAAAGAGTAAATTTAGGGCAGGGCAGGCCAGTCCCTTGAACTCCTAATAATTAATATGCTATTGCTAAAAGATTTTATGGACTGCAAAAAAAATCCCTGTGTTGAATAACAAAACACCATCCAGTATCTGAGAAATAAACTACAGTTCTGGACCATTTTATTAAGAAAGCAAACATTAATGGACTAAAACCAAATCCCATATACCCTGATTAATCATAGCAAAATATATATCAGTATTACAAATGAAAGTCTACTTACAATACGATTGCGCTCGGCTATATTATACACTTCTGGCTTGACTTGTAATTTACTTTGCAATGCATTTTAATCTCATTAAATGTATCCTGCTCTTGGATAAATCTCTCTACAAGATTAGATAATAGACACTGAAATTAGGTTTTAAACATTTCCCTAATGTGAAATGTGAAAAGTAGCCAGATTCGCAAATACAACCTTGCCAACATGAATAGTGCAGGAGCTAACATCTACATGGACATCTCTCTTCAATCATGTTTAAATATTTACAGTACAGTCAAAATTAGGGGTAGAAACCACAAAGCGCACGCTTTGCCATTTGCCTGGAAATTATTTACACTTTGCCAAATTGAATTGTTGTAGGTTGGAAATAAGCTACATCTATCGCAAATGCAATGATTTACTTGTTGGCATTTAAATATATTTGCTTTTTACTGTCAATGGCTAATTTAACTAAATATAAAAACACTGAAAATTAAACATGAACTGTTTTATACAAATAAGAAAAACAGAAGAGCTCAAAAGCTACACGCTGAAACCCACTTACTAAGGGATATCATTTACAAAAGCCACCAATCGGATGTCTACTGTCATTGGTCGAGAAAAGTTTAAGGTAAATGTTGTATTGCTACTATAAGGCACAGCTTTATTAAACTTAATAAACCCTGTATTTCTGAATAATCCAGTATAAGTGTACAGGTATGAGATCCATTATCTGGAAACCCATTATCGAGAAAGTTCCAAATTATGGAAAGGCCATCTCCCATAGACTATGATAATCAAATAATCCAAATTTTTTAAAAATTATTTCCTTTTTCTCTGTAATAATAAAACAGTACATTGTACTTGATCCAAACTAAGGTTATCTTTATTGATAATTAATCCTTACTGGAGGCAAAACCAGGCTATTAGGTATATTTAATGTTAACCTGATTTTCTAGTAGACTCTAGTTTGAAGATTCAAATTACCAAAAGATCCATTATCCGGAAAACCCCAGGTCCTTAGCATTCTGGATATCAGGTCTCATACCTGTATTTATTTTTATTAGGCTTTATTCAGATGTAGATCTTCTAACTGGACCTTACAACTTGGTGTTAGAAGACACTATGCTAATGTCTGAAAAGTGTTTAGTTAGAATAAGGTTTTACACTTTGCCCACCTGTGTTTCTTGAATATCGGTCTCTTGATTTTCAGCATGCTTTAAACCTTAACTGCATGTAATTTATGTCAAATTAGATGTGATAAACTCCCATGACATATTTATTTAGACATGGGTTAATAAGTCGACCTAAGATACTAATAATACACAATATATATTGGGAGCGAGTTCCCTTGACTTCAAAGGAACTGTGTCATTTTACAATAAATTGCCTATAGAAAAGTTAAGAGCTGAATGAGCTGATAGAATGAAGTAGGTCAGTAACCCTACAGGACTCTGCTGAAAATTAGCCCTCTCCTGCCAACATATTTCTCAGGAGCAAAGCCCAGAAGTGACTCTGCCCCTGTAATCCAGAGCACCTCAGCATAACTCATAGCATGTTCTAAAGTTAATTTAGCCAATGATCTGTGGAAAGTGGGGTAAACAAGTCACAACAGTCATGCATGCTGGGGCATAAATACGAGCAAATCTATGCAGACATAGCAGCCACTGATACAAGTTCCTCATTATTTTATTATAGTAAGTTCTTCAAGAATAATCAAATAGTGGGGTTCATTTGTCCGTAAAGTACAACCACAATAAGGTCACAGATTAGAGCCATTATAATTTGTTGAGGCACCAGTAGTCCATGAAAAGCCACACCTTACAGCTATTCCAGTCATTTTCCAGATGACTACACCATGTATAGCCACCATGGATCCATCAGTTTGCCCTGAGGGATGGATGGATGGTAAACTATAGTATTAGGCCTCCTAGAGACCAACAGCAATGCAGGGCTTTGTATAATCCTGTTGCAAAAAATACACAAAAACAAAAAAAGCGAGGAAATATTTCTATTGGCAAATTTTCCTAAATACTCCATTACTTACAACTAATTTGCTTTTTTTGGCAAGAATTTACTTTCGGACTCAGTTGCAGGGCCCATTACTTTATAGTTATTGGCTGTTTATTACAGGCTAACATAACAAACCACTGCAATATTATTATAATGAAGAAAAACTGGATTATTTACACAAGGCATCACAGAGCTTCTGCTAAACACTTTGAAGGAACTTGTTGTTTAGAAGCAATGAATGTAACTGATTCAATATCAGCCACGGGCATGTCCAAAACCAGCATTGTAATCAGCTAGGAAGCTGGGGAGAGAGCCAAAAGAGGAGAAAGGCAACATGCGACTATTTAACTAAAACGAAACAGCTTGTGTGCCAAGAGACTATGGAACCAAAGTAAATTTCTCATGTGCCAACAAGCTGTGGAAAGGCTTTCTAAATACTGCTTCAAAAAAAAAATCTGGCAATCTTCAAATGCAAGAAATATTTTTGGACTTCGTAAAATCTATGAAAGAGATTTTATTAGGCAGGGTTTTTGAAATGTCACAAAGCAAAAATGAATGGTATAAAATGGGATTTGTTTACTCAGCCCTTCTGTCAGAAAATGTTTTAAAGTATTTCTGGGAAGCAAATGATTGTGTTGCTTTCTGGTACATGTATCTCAGGGATGCAGGTTGGTGCAGCAGAAATGCCACAGGTAGATTAGTGGCTTAGATGAAGGATGTTAAATCTACTGACCTCTATCAACAGATACAAATTTTGAAAAAATAAACTAAAGGAGAACCAGTTAGTAGCATGTCCAAAAGAATCTCCACCTTACTAACATCTACTAGTGGTTATGAATGAAATAACGTGAAGAGGAACCAGTAAGCTGGATATTCAGTAGGATCTCCATCTTACTAACCTCTAGTGATGGTTACAAAACTTAAATACCCTTGAGGAGAACCACTGAATAAGATGTCCAATAGGATCTCCAAACTAATAACTTATCAGTAGGATTCAGTATTTGGATGAATCCAAGTGCCTAGCTGAACCAGATCGGCATCCTTAAACTCAACAAGAAAACTGTGATTCTTTTAAGTCATTTTTATTTCTGATTTAGTTCAAGATTCAGCCAAATCCTTGATGAAAGCTTCGGGTTTCAGCTGAATTCCAATATAGTTTATTTGGTGAATCCTTACAAAACCAAAATTAAATGAACTTAAGTAGGACCAGTTAGTAGAATGTCCAGTAGGATCTCCATCCTACTAATCTCTACCAATGGTTAAATAAAATTAAGGAGAACCAGCTAATAGGATGTCCAATAGGATCTCCAACCTACTAACTTATCAGCAGGATTCGTTATTTGGCTGAATCCAAGTTCCTGGCTGATCCAGATTGGAGTCCTTAAAATCAACAAGAAAATTGTGATTCTTCTAAATCATTTTTATGACTGATTCAGCCAAATCCTTGATGAAAGATTCAAAATCCAACTGAATTCCAAAATAGTTGATTTGGTGAATCCCTACAAAACCTGAATTATATGAACTTAAGGAGAACCAGTTAGTAGGATGTCCCGTAGGATCTCCATCCTACTAACCTCTATCAATGATTACAAAACCTAAACTAACTAAACTAAAGGAGAACCAGCTTTTATTGTGCATATCCTTTTCTGAGTGCAGTTAATGTTGTTTATCAGAGGAACTGCAAAGCAATGTTAGTCTATCATCAACTTGGTTCTCTTGGACCACATACAAAGACATACAGTTTCAGTTTCCTGTTTTTCTGAGTGATATAAATGGCAGACATATAAAACACACAAGTCATGGAAGCTACTTACATTTAGTACAGACATGCTTCCTACAAGTCTATGGAAGCAGATGTTGCTGATCAGTTCAGGTCTATGTTTAACACCTCAAGCAAGGAAATCAATATGACAGCGCCCTTATGCTAAGGTGATGGGTTGCTTGCACACACAGTATAAGTGATATGCCCATCATTTATTGTTCAATTATATAAATAAATGGTATATTTAAACAAAGGAAACTAGCTATACATTTTCCCCATAAAAATGAATACTTTGCCCTGTGAGTACCAAACATCTGATCAATATTAATTCCATTGCATGATTGGTTACATTTTATTTTCCTTTTGCAGAACAATATAGCTATGTACACGTATTATTATCACAAAATAATAAGATCTGGGCTACAATGTACATAAGTACATTTTTGAATATTAAAGCGGCATTGACCTTGACCACAAAATTTCACAATGAATCGTCTATAGGCTAAAGCATTTCCTATGAGAACAGTAGAGAAATGTTATAATTGTCCTACTGCCTTCACACTTATTATCACATATTATGAAGCATCCTAATATATTAATTAGCTGAGCAGCATAAGGGAAGTAAAATAAGTAATTATACTTCAGTATTTTCCTTCTGTATTTCAAAAAGAAAAAAAGCAGTACTAAAAATGAAGAGGCATTTACATTTTGTAAAATATCATACTCTTCAGGGTAGTAACATTTATCATGTTTTCCGTATAATGTTTGCATCTACCACAAATAATAAAAAAAAGATTAATTTTCCCTGTATCAAAGCATTTTTTACATCCAGCAAAGTAATCTTTCTATCTAATCTGTGCATGCATACACAAATATTTCCCTTGAGGCATAAATACATAAAACAAATACAATTTTTCAGAGGAACAAATTTGAAGAAGGAACTGTATAAGGCTGAGGTTCGTTATAAAGTATAATTGTTGGAATATGACCCTTTTGTTGCCACAGACCTACAAGAACATTTCCCTTTTCACAAGCAGCTGAATTACCACCATAATTGTCCTTCCTTGTCTATACAGAAACAACATATCCTGTTCAAAATCTTATTCTAAAGCCGAGAATATGGATATAGGTAGGGGATCTGTTTTCCGAACATCTATTATCCAAAAGCTCCATATTTCATCAATTTTTTTTTTTATTAATTTGTTACCATAAACCTCTAATGAGGATAAGAACATTATTTTTTAAATATTTAAATGATTTTATCTTTAAAGCAATTAATTATGTAAACACATGGGGGCAGATTCACTAAAGCGTGAAGCGTCTAATGCTATCGCTAATTTTGCCAGTGTGATGTCAATTCGTACTTCGCAACTTCACTTACGCCGACTCTGGCGGATTTTCACTAGCGAAGTAGATATACTAGTGCAACTTCGCACCCTAACACCAGACGAAGTTGCACACTTAAGAAGGATCGTAATTACGCAAATTCACTAAGATGACCATTTTACTGAACGTTACCACTTACGCTAGACGTTACTTCACCTGGTCAGACCTGGCGAAGTTCAATACAATAGATAGGAGTTTGGAAAAAAAAATGGAAAATTATTCTAAGTCCCAAAAAAACGGTAGCGTGTTTTACCTTTCTAGGGTGATAGTCTGAAAAAGGGCTAAATTTTTTTGGGGGGTTACCCTCCTTCCCCTCTACATTTCCTAACATATGGCAACTCAGCTATAGTGGACACATGTAGGGCAATAGAACAACGTTATTTTATTTATTAAAGGTTTCCTGGGCTTGTGTAGTGGAATGTAGTGGCTGTAACATATACTTCTATTATACTTTGAAATTTGCCCTGAGCGCAAATTGGCATCTTAGTGAATTTGCATAGTGGTGGTGAAAATTCGCCTGGCGAAGTACGGCGAACGTTAACGAAGGCACCGCCAGCGCATTTTCGCAGCTTAGTGAATTTGCCCCATGGTTTCTTGAAAAATTGATATCACAAGGGTTTAAGCTGGAATAGGTCAGGGACTTCACTTTAAGAATGGTGCCAATAGATACAGAGCACTTGTCCCTAAAGAATCACATGCACAGACATAATTTTGATGCAAGAACCAGCTAGTATTATATCCCTACACCAAAGATTTCAAGCGCCTTTGCTTTCAATTTGTGCCAAAACACAAGCAAGATTGCATGTTATTTAATGCATCAGATACAATTTCGTCAAGAACACAACCCACTCTCTGCCGCAATGATGCTGGAACTATGGGTGAAATGCTGCATTGTGGGTAATAAACATGATAGCATATGACCGAAATTGCACTTTGGACTGCACTTGCGCTTATAAGTGAGTCCAAAGGTCTTCCTCTGAATCCAGAGGCTGAATGAATTGTGAAATTGGTTGATACAACAAATTCTAATAGATACATTAACCTCATCCCATGAAACGGCTACATGACTTGAAACAGGAACCCTAATTATCACACTTGGCAGCTTCCAAATGGCAATGAGACAATGAACAAGGAAGCAGGGCATATTCTATAATGCAACCCAAAGGCTTCTAGGATAAGGTACATGCATTAGGAGGTTAATGTAAGTAATGGGAAGCAAGATCATCATGCGTATCGTTGCACCTTAGAAATTCACATTGCAGTCACATAAGTAGCTTAACAGTTTCTCCAGCAGGTTAATGATGCCTTTTTGCCTTGCATACTATCTGCTCCATTTTGTCCTATAATAAAATAAAATTTCCCCTTATATTTTCAGAATAAACATATTAAAACCGTGCCATATGGTTCTGAAGTAGGCGCACAAATACTAATACAAAATCACCCAATTAGGCTTTCAGTCGCTAATGCAATTCTAAAGAGGGCCCTAGAGAAACTCGCTGTAATGCGATGTTTAAGGCTACTTTCATCTCTGTTCACATAAATAGAAATTGCATTCCATACTCACAGCAATCATGGCTTCTCTGCTGGATATAAACAATGGATACAGCTCCGTTAAAAAAAGGAGAAAAAAATGTTATTTTCTGTTGGCTGGAATTCATTCTTTTTTAATCTGACTTCAAAATGTATGTATTTTTTTATGTTGCATAAAAGGTTTTGCAGACAACATTGATTCATCAGATGTTTTGTGAACAGGAAAGCCAACGTGGTTTAAGACAAAATTTGTTTTATGAATTTAGAAACCTGAATGGTGTTATTCAAATTTATTGATATTGAGATGTTGACTATAGTCTCTCTAGAGCAGGGATCCCTGAGATGAGGAGCAACACAAGCATGAAAAACGTTCTTGGGCTGCCAGATAAGGGCTGTGATTGGCAATTTGGTAGCCTCTATGTGGATTGTCAATCTACAATGAGGCACTGTTTGGCAGTGCACCTGATTTTTATACAACCAAAACTTGCCTCCAAGCCTGAAATTCAAAAATAAGCCCCTGCTTTGAGGCCACTGGGAGCAACATCCAAAGGGTTGGAGAGCAACATGTTGCTCACGAGCTACTGGTTGGGGATCCCTGCTCTAGAGCAATGGTTTTAAACATTATCTGTTAAAGCCCCTCTTGAAAAAGTAATCTTTGGCCAGGTCCTCCCTTGTACTTTTGGTTATGGTACCCCTTAACTCAAGATATAAGAACAAAGAACTGTAAACTAGCTTTTCACTAATAGGATCAAATAAGCAGTCACCCCAAATCTCAACCTAACTGACCATCAATCTGTGTTCTCAGGTGTATCTAGGAAAGCAACTAGCTATTCTCACAATCCACACCCTAACTAGCCTTTATACTTTATCCACCATTCTCGCCAATGATTTAAACACCAACAGCGAGCCTTCCACTGCCAAGGACCAAAGAGTCTAATATGTACCATAAAGGTGGTCTGTGCTACAATATGCATGCTTATTAAGTGCTTTATTTCATTTTATTGGTAAAATTTATGAAATAATGAACAAGTATACTGGAGTGCAGACCGCCTTTATTATCTGGTTAGATTACCTGTATTAGGATTTACTTTAAAAAACCTCCCCGCCCCCGTAGACCCCACTCCCGTCACCCCCCAGCCTATTTGCTATTTGCCTGACATTTATGGCCTTCTTATTAAAGTCACATGTTCCCAGCAACAGTCCAAGATACTGTAGCACACTGGCTTGAAGTATATTTCAACTGGTGATTTACTGGCTCAAAACATATTTGCAGACAACAAAGGCAACGTTTCGAGCCTCACAGTGCCCTTTATCAGGCCTATGTAACTGTGCACTGTTCCGTGTTAAATAGTGTGTGGGGATCATAAGGGATAGGGGAATGGGCGAAAACAGTAACGCCTCTTAATTACATATAATTATCTCCTATGTGTCCCATTTGAATTTCAAACCATTCAATGTGAATATTATACACTTTTCATAAAAATGGCAATATTGTTGCATAAATTCATACTGGTTCTTCACCTTATTCAAACATAAATTGTGTGCAGTGATGTGATTCATCTCCTAAGCGAATGTGAACATAATTATAACAAACAGTGTAACCAAAACAAAAGAAGGCAAAAAAAAATGTCTAAAATTATCGTTGAGTCTTCATCTTTTTGGACTGAACATAAATTCTGATCAGATGATCTGAGACGCTGCTGCATTACCTTGCTTGCACATGTTCCCAGCAAAGCTCAAGGTACTGAGCAGTAGTAGGAAGGGGTGTATCTGCTAGCCAATAAACATTATGATGCAAAATACTAGAGAGGGGAGGGAGCAGATTTACTATCTATCTAAATGGTCAAAAAAAATCTGAAAATACTGTTGAATTGCAAGAATGAGAGTTTTCTCTACATGGGTCTTTCTCTGGCACCCACTCATTCAATCTTCAGTAAAAGTGAATATTTCAATGCTAATAGCAATGCTTCTGCAAGGAGACGACAAAGCTGAAAATAAGAAACAGATTTAAAGGCCTTAACCTTCTGCTGGTTTGTTAATAATATTCTGTTTCTTCTAGCAGCTTTTCAGAAAAGAATAGATTTTTAGGTTTTATGTTTAATTAGGGAAAATTCTCTTTTAGTCGCTTGCCAGTACAGTAAATCTATAAAAGATTGCAGCATCATACCTATTCCCAAGCCAAACATTCATGTTTTCTGGATGCATGGTTCGTACAGTCAGTTATGAAGCACTGTGCGCATACTTAAATTCTCCAAGGGATGAAGGGCAATTGAAATTGCATACGATATAGCCTATTTAATAAAAATAATACTACACAGGATTGACTCAGGTATCAACAAATTAGGAGCCAATTTATTAATCTACATTCTCTTACAAAAAAAGGCTACCAGGTAACTTGAACAGAGCAATTATGGCACACAAACAACTTCTAGTGGCTCAAGGTGAACACCTCCAATTTCTCAAATAAAGTCTCCTACAATGATCAGGGTGCCAGAAATGGACCAACTATTCCATGTGAAAGTAACATGGGTTACATTAAAGGGATACTGTCATGGGAAAAAGTTTTTTTCCAAAACGCATCAGTTAATAGTGCTGCTCCAGCAGAATTCTGCATTGAAATCCATTTCTCAAAAGAGCAAACAGATTTTTTCTATATTTCATTTTGAAATCTGACATGGGGCTAGACATTTTGTCAATTTCCCAGCTGCCCCAGTCATGTGACTTGTGCCATCACTTTAGGAGGGAACTGCTTTCTGGCAGGCTGTTGTTTTTCCTTCTCAATGTAACTGAAGGAGTCACAGTGGGACATGGGTTTTTGCTATTGAGTGCTGTTCTTAGATCCACCAGGCAGCTGTTATCATGTGTTAGGGAGCTGCTATCTAGTTACCTTCCCATTGTTCTGTTGTTAGGCTGCTGGGGGGGAGGGATTGATAATACTCCAACTTGCAGTACAGCAGTGAAGAGTGACTGAAGCTTATCAGAGCACAAGTCACATGACTTGGGGCAGCTGGGAAATTGACAATATGTCTAGCCCCATTTCAGATTTCAAAATGAAATATAAATGAAATATAAAAAAGACTGTTTGCTCTTATGAGAAATGGATTTCAGTGCATAATTGTGCTGGAGAAGCACTATTAACTGATGCCCATAACATTATCCCTTTAAAGTAAATATGAAAAGGGGTGTTCTGTTGCAAGGCCCCTTGTTCATTGTATGGGTTTGTGTGAACTGACTACTTTTATTTCCGAAACCTTAAATCAGAGACTGTTAAAAAGTTTTAGCTGAAGGTCCACTTGAAGGTCCAATCTTTGGCCAGAGCTAACCATTAAGGGAGCCCTTTAACTTGTAAACTAATTACAGGAAAATATTAGTGCATCAATCATATGGAGGCTTATTAAAGGTCAGATTTTAGTGGTTTTAGAGGTTTTTGAAACCACAATTAAATTCACAAATTATTATTGAATTTATTAAAAGATCCGATTAAACAAAAAAAAAATATTGAATGATGCAGTAAAAAATATGAATACCATGAAAACCTCAAGTTTTAGCTTTTCCAAAACCTCTAAAAGTCCAAATTGATTTAAAGTGGTCCCATTATAGAAATCCCGCTGACTTCTACAACTTTTACTTGGCAGACTTTTGCATTAGATTTGAAGTATTTTACTGCTTTTCAATTTCTTCATAAAATGGTACGATCTAACGATTTTATGGAAAAATCTTAAAATTTCCTTCGATTTCTTTTAAAAATTGTACTAATCAGTGTTCCATCTTATGATTTTTATTCGATAAGAAAACTTAAAAAAAAAGCCTATGGGAGCTTCCCATAGGCATATATATCAATTTGGTAGGTTTAATCTGGCGAATTGGACCATCAAATAAAAATTTAAAGGACAAGAACTTCGATCATCAAATGGTCGAATGATCGAATAGATTTTTATTCCATCTTTTTGAATCATTCGATATGATCGAATTTTGCAAATACAATGATTGAAGTGGCCAAATTTAAAATTCGAAAATTCAAAAAATCGTAATTTTACAATTCGATTGAATTTCGAATTTAGTAAATCTGCCCATAAATAAATCTTAACTTTTTAGAGCTGTTTAGAAATATACAAAAACCACAAATTTTTCAAGATTTGTGGGAAAAATTACAATTCGATTGTGGGTAACTGCTCAAAGAAATAATCGCCTGCGCCTATTTACACGCAGCACTGGCTTTTCCGAAGTTGCTCGAAGTTGCCTCTTTAGGCCATTTCGAGGGATTTTGAGAAAGCGCAGCACCACGTCTGACTAGGCACAGGCAATTATTCATTAAGCAACTGGAAGGCAGGGGGAAGCGGTTCGGAGAGATTAGTTGCCAGGAGACAAAACTCCCTGAATCTTCCCGTCTGACCTTACCCTAATGCTTCAAGCACAGGCCAGGAGGACCAAAGTATGGAAACCACTGCTTTGAATCCTATCCCCTAATTTATGTTCAGGATACGTTTTCCTACTATGTTTACTCTTGACAAAAACAATTTCAGACACACAACACTCTATAAAGCAACAACTCCTAAAGCTGCAATATGCTGAAGTGTTTCATTGTACAATTTATTACACATATCATCTTACACTGTATATTATTTCTACTCTGAAAAACCTCACCTTTAGGGTAAGGACACACGAGGCGATTTATCGCCAGCGTTTTTAAAAAGCAAATCGCGGCGACATGTCGCTCGTTTTGTCTCAGCACAAAACCATATGAAAGTCGCCAGCTACTGTGCACACAGCGCGTTTGTGAATCGCCTGTAGCTCCAAAACGCACTGAGACCCTTTTCCGAGCGATTCATCAGAAATAGCATGTACTTAGAAAAGCACTGAAATCTCCTAGACACGCACACACATACAGATAAGTAGCAGCGATTGTATTCAAATTACACTGCGCAATGACGCAAGAACGTAAAGGCGCAGGAATACAAAGACGCTAGGTTACAGAGGGAAGCACAAATGCTCGAGGAGAGACGCCGAGACAACACGCCGAACAAAACTCAGACGAAAACACGCTCGAAAATGCCTTCTTTGAAGCACTTTTTTGATACGGACAGGAGCACGTACCGCACAGAGCAATGGGATACAAATCGCTCTGTGCCAATTGTCGCTGGGAATCGCCTGTTCGAAAAAGACGATCGCCTTGTCGCCGCGATTTGCTTTTTAAAAACGCTGGCGACAAATCGTCTCGTGTGTCCTTACCCTTAAACTTTGAAAAAGTCCCCATTGCCTTTTTATTTTCCTTCAGCGAGTGATTCATGAGTTAGTAACTTCAGTACTGAAACTGTCCCTTGAATTGCCAATATGCTTTCATGTCTTATTTGAAATGTATTTATGCAATGTAAGCCTTCCTGATTGCATCTATCTGCCAAGCGGCAGCTATCTGATTACCTTCCCATTGTTATTTTGTTAGACTGCTGGGAGAGGAAGGGGGGGGGTGATATCACTCCAACTTGCAGTACAGCAGTAAAGAGTGATTGAATTTTATCAGAGCACACATCACATGACTGGGGGCATATAGGAAACTGACAATATATCTAGCCCCATGTCAGATTTCAAAATTGAATATAAAAAAATCTGTTTGCTCTTTTGAAAAATGGATTTCATTGCATAATTCTGGTAGAGCAGCACTATTAACTGATGCATTTTGAAAAAAACATATTTTCCCATGACAGTATCCCTTTAAGCCTTGCTTGCCTTTATAACTGCCTGGCTACTCTATTGAACAACATTCAACTCCCTGGCACCACGTTATATACAATATTCATATACAGGTATGGGACCTATTATCCAGAATGCTCGGGACCTGGGGTTTGCCGGATAACGGTTCTTTCCGTAATTTGGATCTTCATACCTCAAATCTACTAGAAAATCATGTAAACATTAAATAAACTGAATAGGCTGGTTTTGCTTCCAATAAGGATTAATTATATCTTAGTGGGGATCAAGTACAAGCTACTGTTTTATTATTACAGAGAAAAAGGAAATAATTTTTTACAATTTGGGTTATTTGATTATAATGGAGTCTATGGGAGAACATTCTGGATAACGGGTTTCCAGATAATGGATCCCATAACTGTACAATGTATGCGTCATATTAACAATGTATAATGCATATTTCAGCAACCTATAACCTGTAACCACCAAAAACGGAAACCACTTAATTTGTTTTCTTTGTGCATTAGCATCACATACCATACAGCGGTCTAGAGTTGCGTGTGTGTATAAAGAAACAGTGACATGATATTGAGGTATGAATACAACAAAGTTACACACATCAGCTTGAGTCAGGAATAGAGCTTCTGACCCTAAATACTCCGGCAAGTGCCAAGGTTAAATAGATTTTCCAGGAAAGTGCACATGGAGCTATTGTCTCATATATGGCTTTGGAATTCTGATTTAGCTGTGTTTAACTGGATTCAGTTCATCTGATTATACAGTGCCTTGCTTTCTAGAATATGTAATCATGTCTTTTTGATGACATTTTAAACATCCAACTAGACAAATAATTGCAGCGGTAATTGATAGCCCGGTCATGCTTGAGGTTTATTGATTGGCAGACTACCCAATGAAAGAGGCGCTCATCTTTCAAACTGTGCAGCAAAGAT
>CM044440.1:27060256-27074570 GCA_024363595.1 Xenopus borealis | reverse complement strand
TTTTTTTTTTTTTTTGCTTTATTGCTGCGCCCAACAAAAGGCAGGGATCAGGGCATTCGTTTATTAAAATTAAAGCACTGCATATCCTGTCAGCACCATATAAATAAATGATGATGATAATTAAACTGGAACAGTAACAAAAAAAAATATTTTAAAGTAAAAATATAACGCAGTGTTGCCCTGCACTCATAAAGCTGTTGCTTCAGAAACACTACTAAATAAGCTGCTGTGTAGCAATGGGGGCAGCCATTTAAAGGATAAATAGCTCAGGTTACACAGCAGATAGCAGATAAACTCTGTAGAACATAATGGTGTTATCTGTTATCCACTATTTAACTTGTGCCATATAGCCATTTTCAATTTCCACCATTGCTACTCAGCAGCTTGTTTATATAAACCATAGTAGTGTTTCTGAAGCAAACAGGCCAGTTTTACCAGTGAAGAGCAGCAGTACATGATATTTTCATTACTTTAAAATACTTTAATTTCTCTGTGTCACTGTTCCTTTAAGCAGACCACAGTCCTTAGCATGCAAGACTGTATTTGCATGGAAGTAAAATCCATAGGCAGTCTTGTAATCAGTAATCATCCACATAAACACTGAACAAACAAATAAATAAGGTCTCATGGTATGGTATGGGATGCCTGAATTGTTAGTAGAATATCAGGTTTCTGCACTACAGAATGGAGTATATCACAGGGCTAGAATAAGATCAGAAAGGTTTTGAACGCATGCAATTATCCTCTGCAAATATCTATTCCCATTCCCTTAATTTATTTGTCCCTTTTTCCTCTCTTTTTTCTTTTCACTCTTTTTCCCCTTTGTCTTTTTCCCACTAACAGAGTATCCTTGGCCTTTGTACAGCAGTTTATGTTTGGCATCCTCCAGTCCCTTTTGTGTAGTTAGCTTCTGTGTTGTGCATGACTCTGATTAAGCTCAGACAAGGACAGTGCACACATACCCATAAAAAAAATCAGTTTACTGCACTGGAGTAAGCACCACCAACTTGATATCTTTTTGTGTTAATGCCATAGAAGCTGCTGACAGGCCGAATCAGCAGCTTATTGGCCCGTGTGTGGGGCCATCCGATGGGCTTCCCCCGATCGAGATCTGGCCAGGTAATAACCAGTGCACATGTGGTGTAGACAAGGCGACCAATATTGGTAAAAAGCCATGAATAGTGGTCTTCTCATTGATCAGGGCCAGATTTGTGGAGAGGCCACCTAGAGTGGCAGGAATTTAGGGGGTGGCATGTAGCCCAACCACACCCACATTGGTTCAAAAATTTTAATTTCCTGTGTGCCAATTCCCATTGCGCCATCCCGATGATGAAAATTTGAGTGACAAACGACAGTGGGCCTAGGGGCGCCCACTATGTAAATCCGGCTGAACGCAGCCAAACGCAACGCAGGGGAGCGCAGGTCCAAAACGCCCGTGTGTACGGGCCCTTACTTATCCATAAATGTGACTTTCCATCAATATGACTGACTCCCCCACACGGGGGTGGGGCAGCTGAAAAGTAACCTGATGCCCCTACATTTATCCTGCCTTGTTATTCCCATCCTGTCATAGGTTATTTGGTGGACGATTAATGCTATTATCTTATTGAGAAGCAACGCTAAACCCAAATAAGCATATTAATATCTCTTTATGGCACACTGCATTTTCCTGCAATGCTTATACCTATGTGTCATAAGCAATTCCCATAGATTAGCATGGTAAGCAAATGGTATTGGGTCAAAGCTTTGGTTTTCCACCAAAAAACAACTTCTAACAGATATGGAATTTGTGAAGTTCATTAGACTATCCCAGTTTGCATAGAAGTTGCAACTGCTAAAATGTTGAATCTCTACATATTAATAAGAAGTGCTTTTTTAAATGCTCTGAACAATTTCTTACTTCATAAACTAATTTTATACAAATATAATATATGGCAGCATTAGTTAACTGTTTATAAGGTTCAAGCACAATTTTATCATGAATTACTGTCCATTCCGCAACACAGTTCAAACAAACACCAGCAATTAATTAAACCACCTGTTCAGATTGCATATCATCTGATTTCATTGGCTTTGATAATAGAATATACGTTAACGTTAAATAATTGATTATTTGGAGATATTCCACTGCTACCACACAGCGAAACACTGACAAAGAGACACCAGGAGGTGAATAGAGAATGAACAGTACTCAGCGTGTGCATTATAGATCCCTATGACAGGTGCGTTCCCTGAACGTGTTTTTATAAAACTCTAAACCAACTACCCTAGTGTTCATCCGGCATTTCACATCAGTGCTTTGTATATGAACAATTCTATGGTAATAAGGACCTGTACCTCTGGGTGAACACACAGCAACACAGACATACGTATAAAAATGCCTGTGTTTATATTCAGACCTAAGCATTTAGATTTTATTGTTGATACATTTTTGTATCAATAAAGTGGGGAGCAGTATTTATTATCTTTACACACAGCGCTTTACAGAGTAAAGGGATATAATACAAGACCAAGCAGTTAACATATACAGCCAATTTCAAAATGTGATTTACAGTTAAAAGTGGATATTGTCAGTAGGTGGAGGGCCTTGCTAACCACAGTTTACGCTGAATACAGATATGGGATCTATTATCTAGATGGCTTTAGGCCTGGGTTTTATCAGATATGGGGAGGGTCGGATTGGGCCATCCACCCTCTTCCAGGCACCTGGCATCCATCCTAGCTCCTCTACCCCCCCTGGGCCACTTGCCTCTTTTCCTTTGTGCTATTGGGTCCATTGGATCAGGGATCTCTCTCTAATGTGGATCACCGTAAATTAAATCTACAAAATCACTCCTAGAATAAACAGTAAATGCCAACTGGGTTGTGCATAACAGGCAAAGTATAGAAAGTGTGTATATTTCCTTAATTTTTTATATGGTAAGAAGGCAGGACAGTGTGATGGAAGAAGTATGGCCTTAGATATACCTTTGTACCCATTTTCGCTATGACACTAATACTCATCTGCTCGGTCAAAAAATAAAAAGTGCACCACTCTACATCCATACAGATTATCTATTCAAGGGAAAGAAATTGCAAGAATGTCTAAAATTCATGACACAAAAACAAACATCTATTTGAAAGTTATAGCAGCCATGTCTGCACTTTTTAAAGGCTGGTCTAGTAAAAGGTGTGAAGACCCTGGTCTTGTTTAGCAGCAGATTCTCTATGTTTACCTATCAGTCTACATGACCTTGGGGAGCTGTGCATAATGAAACAACAAAAACCCCTTGTGTTGATTTGTGTTGACTCTCAGTCTCCTGCAGTGCTACATTTTGACTTCATACTTCTATACAGAAAAAAACCCAATGTGGTTAAGCCCAATTAATCCATTTTACCAGGCTAGGACTGAGGCTAGCTTCTAGGGGGCCAGTCAGAGAATATACGTTTGCAGAAAAGATTTTTTCTACAATTTTAAGGACACTTCTTACATCGTAAATGAATACTCCTTGTTTGTGAGACCCTGCCCCTCTCTATTAAAGGAAAACTAAAGCCGCTGAACAATGTAGGTCTCTATATATTTATTATATTTTTGCATAAAATATCTCATTAGTAAAACCTTGCTTCATGTAAATAAAGGAAAAAGAGGAGAGATTGATCAATGCACATTCCCTGGTCCCCTGTCATATAAGTAATCTATGCAGTTGCATGTGTACAAAGACAGGGGTTTTTTTAGTTACAAAATTACAAATGTATGATCAATTTCCATAATAATATACTTTTTTGTAGTATGTGCCATTTGGTAATCATAAATAGAAGATTGCCATTTTAAAAAATAAATGCAGCCCCCTGAGATCGTATGACTCATGGTGCACACAAACAAACCATACATGTTCGGTCACATGAGCCAATGAACAGACAGAGTTGTGTCTTTTGCTTCCACACTTCTTCCTGTTACAGTTAGAGCTTCAGTATTTCTGGTCAGCTGATCTCTGAGGCAGCAAACAGACCATCACAAAATGGTGGTTCAAGGCAAGAGATGTAAAAGGGCAATATTTACTTAAATATATATTCCAGTTTGATAAGATTCTTTAATATGCCACTTAATTTGATATAAATTATCTGTTGCTTAAGTATCCATTTTGGGGTATAATTTTCCTTTAAACAGACTACTTTCCTTTTGCTGCAATAACCTCCAAGTAATAGTAGCTAAGCACCTGTCATGCACAGGAGTAACATTGTTTGAGCCAGGAAGAAAAGCCATACAAAGCCTGTTTTGTTGTGCAGATCCATTGATGGTAAGCGTAATGGCCTTCTAAAGCTACACCCAATGCACCCAGGGAAAACAGACAGATGTACTCAGCAATACAAGGCAGTGCCGTGTGGAATGTTGATCATAATTAGTGAGAGTGAATTCATAGTTGGAAGACTTATGTACCATTTCTGGGGTTATCATGTGATTTCACGCTGTTTAATAAACATTTTGGACAATGTGACCAGTTAATAGAGAATGGCCAATGACTCCAACGAGTCAACAAACCCTACAATTGTATCATATCACAGGATTCATATAGTCATGAATTATGTTTGTGCAATCTGTGAAAGACGTGGAGCATTGGCGAAGATGTTCAGAGGCATCTTTGCAGATATTCACTTGGTAGAACCAAGAACAAAATGTGACTTGCCTAGAGCCTTCTACCAAAAAGTAGTTAAATTTTTACATATTAGCTTCTATGGGGGAGCAGAATGTAGACTAAGCCTGAGCGACATGAAGAGAAGGAAGAAAGGCTTCATTACACAGCACAATGCCCCAGGCCAACTTCTTTACAGTAGAGTAGCGTAGGCCCAGCAGTGCAGTCAATAGCTACATAAAATCTGACATTTACGCAAACAAGAAGGGATGCTGGCTACTGCGAGACAAACATCTATAACACACAGTTTCAAGGAATACATCTGTAGGGTTATGTAACACCCAGCAAAGAGCTATTTTTTGTGTAGGACCTTAACTTTTGCAGCAATGAAACATTCTAAAAAGAATATGAAAGTCCACCGCATCTTTCAAGGAGTTCAATAGAAAAAGCCCTTGGTTTTCTTTTTGTAGTCTAAGTGGCTTAGAAGCTCTGCTCACTCTTTGAGAAATCCGTGAGGTCTTTTTTTTTTTTACATTCTTTTTGTCACTTTCAGCCTGACCTGCCTGGCTCTGTTTTGGGACATTTTTGTACCAATTTCAAGGCCACAAAAAAAGTTGAAAAGATTCCCTCAAATGTTTGACAGGTTTCAAGATTGTAACTTAGAACTGTAACATGGGAGTGCAATTGCGGTCAAGTTTTCTAATATGAAACAATGTGCTTTCTAACTAAGTCATTTCATTTTGCCATTTAACGATGGAAAGTAAGAAGTGACAGGCAGCGGGTTTGGTGCCCATGTCACCTCCATAAAGTTTACAACTCCTACGCCAAACGTCCTGGATGGTTCCAGCAACTTGTAATGGGTACCCAATCACCCCAAATAAGCCTTAGTTTCAACATCATCGCCTGCCTATAATATACATACAGTATATAGCAATTACAATTCTACTGAGTCTATTGTAATATAGAGGAGGATTAATGTTGAGGATGCATTTTCAAAAACAAAACAAGGGACGATGTTAGCTTCACTTTTCTGCTTGCTTATGATGCTTTCTGGTGCAATGTGATACAGTGAAGCCTTTCAAAGCCTTTCAGAGGTGTTTGGAATTACAATTATGGCCTCCTTTCCACTCAAGGCACTTTCACTGACATACTGCATTATTATCTCAGGCCAAGGTAGGCAATGAGAGGGATCTAGAAGTCTCTTTTCTGCTTCCGTTTGCAACGTGCTCAAGAAAAGCTATGGAGAACTAGAGAAGTTTGCAAAGGGCTTCTGTCCATGGGAATCAATTCACCACAATTAAGATATCGTATGGGATCTGTTATCCCAAAACCTGATATGCAGAAATCTCAGAGGTACGGGAAGACCGTCTCCCATCGATTCTATTTTATCCAAATAATTAAAATGTTTTTAAACAATTTCCTTGTTTACATTGTACTGATTTTTAGTAGACAAAGTATGGAGAAACAAATTACAGCAAGATATGTTATACTGAAAACCACAGCTTCCGAGATTTCTGTATAACAGGTCCCATACCTGTAAGGCCTGGCGACTGATCGCCTCTTCTTCTGGGTGACAATCACAAGTCACCCAAAGTGCATTGCTGCAGGCGATTTTTTCATTATAGCAGTTCGGGGAGATTGTCGAACAGAAGAAGAGGCTATTAGTCGCCAGGTTACTAAATCTGCACAAATCTGCCCGTGTGCCCCTGCCCTTAACGTTTATGGCTTTAAAGATATGGAGCAGGAGTGTCAGACTCACTTTTCAGCTGTGGTTAACGGAATTCCCTAATACTATAAAAGTGCTTGTGGAATAGGCAATAGTATGAATTAGGCTTTGCATTGTCAATTATATTCTGTAAATGCTACTGTTAGCAATTAATATTTTAGCATTAGCGCTGTGGCTTTAAATCTTTTGAATATCGAAGGGGTTCCAAATAAAAACCTCAAAATGAGTCCATATGATCACTTATTGCTGCAAAACACAGATGTACAGCAATCTAAAAAAAAATAAAAATAATACTATTAAAATCAGCCATTACTGCTAGTGTGATAGGTGATAGTCTGAATAAAAATAACTTGCCAATTTGAAAATTAATGCAATTTTGCCCGGCTGCTCTCCGTTCCATTACCAATAAAACACTTAAAGATGCTATTCATGCAGACATAAAGTGCTAATGGTTACTTGTTAACATGTTTATCATGCAAATATTTTCCTCTTGTTCGGGCGATTCTCTTTTAGCTATATGAAAGACATTCAAACACCGATCTGATGGTGAAGACATAAACAGCTTCGATCGGCATAATTCTGTACTTTTAATGGCCGCTACCTCATTTTACTACGGCTATTATTAGTATACATGGAGTTACTTCACTTCTGCTAAATCACATTTTTCTGAATTGTCAGAGAAGTCACTTGTGATTGTATTTTTTTTGTCTTGAGGGGTGTATGTTATAATGTCCCCCCTTTGTCTGTTTCCCTGCTTACATGGAAACTGCCTGGTGCACAGAGCTGACGCTTTGGTGTCAATGGCTTACCTATAATCGTTATCTACATTCTGTGTATGTGCTTTAATTGCTCTCTGTTATTTCATTATTTACATTTTGTATTTGTTTCAGGGTAATTAATAGTTAAAGGAGAAGGAAAGGCTTTTTATTGCCAATAGATTAGCTGCAAAAGTGCAAGCTAGAATGCCATATTTATTCTGTAGAATGTTTCACCATACCTGAGTAAAACGCTTTAGAAGCTCTCTGTTTGTTTAGGATAGCAGCTGCAGTATTAGCTTGGTGTGACATCACTTCCTGCCTGAGTCTCTCCCTGGTCACTGAGGTGCAAATTCACTAAAGTGCAAAGCGTCTAACGCTATCACTAATTCGCCAGCTTGACATCAATTCGCAACTTCGCCGATTCACTAACAGTTTCCCTGGCAAAATTCGCTAGCGAAGTAAATAGACTTGCGCAACTTCGAAGTTGTGCACTGACGAAGGGAAGTAACTACGCTAATTCACTAAAATGACTATTTTTCTGAACGTTACGTCTTACGTTACTTCGCCAGGTCAGACCTAGCGAACTTCAATACAATAGATAGGAGTTTGAAAAAAAAAAACTTGAAATTTTTTCCCAAAAAACGCTGGCGTCTTTTACCTTTTGTAGGGTGATAAAAAAGAGCAAAAAAATTTTAGGGGTTACCCTCCTTCCCACCTTCATTTCCTAACATATGGAAACTCAGCTATACAGTGGGCGCATGTTTAGGGCAACAGAACAACTTTATTTTATTTATTAAAGGTTTCCTGGGCTTGTGTAGTATAATGTAGTGGCTGTAACACACACCTCTATTATACTGTACTTGAAGTTCATGCCGTATGCAAATTAGGCATCGCTAGCGTAAATGTGCTTTGCTTGGCGAAGTAACTGTAGCGCTACTTCGCTACCATTCGCCACCCCAAGCACAAATTCGCATCTTAGTGAATTTGCGTAGTGCTGGTGAAAATTTGCCTGGCGAAGTGCGGCGAATGCCGGCGAAGCCCTCGCTAGCGCATTTTTGCGCTTTAGTGAATTTGCCCCTTATAGCTCTGGGGCTCAGATTACAGCAGAGAAGGGAGGGGGGGGGAGAGGAGCAAACTGAGCATGGTTACGCCAGGGGGAAGGAGGTTTAAGTTGAAAACAGGAAGTCTGATACAGAAGCCCATGTGCACACAATAGAAGGAAAGAAATGCTGTGTTTCTTTTAACAGAGGACTCAGAGCAGCATTACTTTGAGGGTTTACTAGTATGTTTAGGTGGCCTTTCTGATGAGGCTTACTTAGATTTAACCTTTACTTCTCCTTTAGGCTTAGGAGACACGGGAAGATTTCAGGGAGATTAGTCGCCTGGCGACTAATCGCCGCGTCTAATCTCCCCGAATGGCTTGCTGGTATCGCGCACCCGCTAGAGATAAAGTCACCTGCGCCTATTCAAACACGACTAAATGTTTTTCAAAGTCGATCGAAATTGCCACTATTGCCACGAGGCGACTAATCTCCCTGGATGTTCCTGTGTGGCATAAGCCTTAAAGTGGTTTTTGAGGACCTTATCAGTCCTTTGAAAAAGCATGATAATATTCAGCAGCGAGCATCACAAGCCTGATTTGGATTTAATTAAATTCAACAAGAATAATTAAAGCCTTTACACAAATCCATGTAGGTTTGTGGACCACTAAATAAATAATACATTGGACTAGACAGACTGCATTGAATACTTATGCTAATTTACACTGATAGATGGTCAAGCCAAAAGTGAGTCTGATTTGCAACTTAGAGAACAAGCAAGTTTATTATATTAAGAGCAGCAATTTTGTCGCTTAGGAACTCAAAAAACATTGTTTGGTACTTTCACAGCTGTAGTATATTTAGGCATGTGTGCAAGCGAAATAAATAATTGAGATATTCGTGTGATAAATATACATTCTACTGAATTACATCTTTAATGTGCCCATATCAGCAAACTTCTGGCTTAATCCACCCCCTGCATTAATACAACACAGGAGAACATACTGTTTGCATATTCATCAAGTTGAATTACCTGCAAATTACACATCTACTGATGTTTCACTATCGTGAAAATGAAAATTTTATGTAAGTGTCAGCATACTGAAATATGAAACTTTCTAAATACAAACAATTAAATATTCAGAAATATTCTGAAATAATCAAGTTTAAGTTCACTATTCCTCTCTCAGCATCTGTTTCTCTTCATTCTGTCTTCTTGCAGCAGTTGGGTGTCAGATAATCATTGACAATTAGATCCAATATAACTTATAGGGGGGCTTCCTTTCCTCTCAGATGTATTAGAGCTCACTCAATGATGTGATGTCTGGTAATTTTAATATCATGAGCTCTAATATATCTTCTAGGCAAAAGGAGCCCCCCCTATAAGATTTATTGAATCTAATTGTCAATGAATATCTGACACCCAAGTGCTGCATGAAGAGAGAAACAGCTATTGAGAGAGGAATAATGGAGATTAACTTGATTATTTCAGAAACAGTACAGAATTTTTAATTGATTATATTTAGAAAAAAAATATATAAAATTTATATAAAATTTTCGCGATAAGCTTGGGATAAGCTGTCAGTACCAATACCTCAAAGGTATTTTCTGTGGTTTTTCTAGCTATGGATCTATGTAGTATGCCCTTTATTCTCAAGGTGACTTTACTAGAAAAGGCAATCATATCCTATTGAACTGACTCCTTGTATCTATGTCAGTAGTCATTAAAAAGAAAAACCCTTTCTTTGCCATTTTTATATTTTAGCCTGCCATTAGCTGTAGGCAATGCCATTGATTTAAACATTCTTATAGCCCAATGATTATCCTACTTTAGATCTATACAGTCTTAGGACCGCAACTCTCCCGGTTAAGGGCTAGAGCAGACGGGGAGATTCGGGGGCATTTTGTCGCCTGGCGACTTGTAGCCGTGACTTGTAGCCCCCGAACCTCCCCGAATAGACAGGACCTGGGGCGTAACGCCGGTGCGCCCCAGGACCTGTCTATTCGGGGAGGTTCGGGGGCTACAAGTCGCGGCTACAAGTCGCCAGGCGACAAAATGCCCCCGAATCTCCCCGTCTGCTCTAGCCCTAAGAGTCAGTACATAAGTGCCCCCCATTAAGAACTTATTAATTCTAAAGGAGCATGCATGGTCATGTGGTGTCTCGATTCTAAAAGCAACAATGACATCATTCTGGGTGCTCATGAGGACACCTGACTGACTAATTGGAGAGGCCACAGCAAATCATTAGAAAAGTGAAGGCAGCCATTATGACCACATTCATGAGTGACCAGAGCTTGCAATTCAAACAATAGCTGCATTATGCACCCTCTAAAAGCTGCTGTTTAAATCAGAGGCTGAATGACCCGGCAAACCATTCCCATGAAAATTCCAGAGCATGCCAACAAGTAGCCGAAAATCACACGTTTATGAAAATGGCTAATGATTTAAAGGGTCAATACAATCTTTATAAGCTGGGCTAAGACTGTCTGGCTTTGATTCCCTTGTCAGATCTATTTGACTTTCTACTTATAAAAATACAGCGTGTGTCCTACAGAACCAGTTATTGCTTTGCCTGTAATGTTCTGTTCTCTGTGTACTATAACGTGGACTCTATAATTTTTTAGATTCTTTTTTTAGATTATTTTAGATGCTGAGCCATTACTCAGTCCATCTAGGACACATCATCTCATCTCATGGTTGAGACACTAGGGACTGACGGTCCATTACTGCACTTTTTGTCTCTAAGGTTTTCATACCTTTAGCCTTGTGCTTTGCCCTTTTGCTGTCAGGTGCTTGTTGTCTTCTAATATCTAGTTTTTGCCCATGCATACAACCTAATTCATAAAATCACTTTTGTGATTTACGTGCAATTTGCTTTTCCTCATTTCCTAAATGTACTTATTTATCAAACATTTGTGCGAAGGTTACTGTGCCTGTTTAAAGGCCACACAAATGGTGGTTTATGATTATATTTTGTAAAATCTTCAGCACACAGCACAAAGACTTTTTGTTACTTGTGTTTATTTATACAGTGTTGACATATTTGGCAGCCTTTTATAGTTTGCCAGATCAGTTCTTGCCCCAGAACAGCTTACACTATTACAGTTATACAATCAGGGTCAACTTAAATCATAAGTCAATGCCCCTGCCAGGATGTTTTTGGACTGTGACAGAAAGCCGGACCACCCTGAGGAAACCCACAAAGACAAAGGGAAAACACACATTTTCCGTGTAGACTTTTCCCTGGTCAGACTCAAGGCTAGGACTCCAGAGCTGCAACACTAACCACTTGCACCCATGTAACAGTTAAAGAATCTATTCATTAACAGTTACATATAAAATTATATTTTATAATTGAACACTTTCACCTCTGTGCAATATTTTGAAACAACCAATCAGAGTTTACATCAAGGAAATCAAGGAGATCAAAGAGAAACTTGGGACATTTTGTGTAAAAAATAAGAATGTACCAGTTTGTTATACTCATTTAGGTATAGAAGAATGTAGTGTTTCAGGCTGATTTATTGAATATTTCTGCAAAAACCCTAATAATCCCTCCCTTCCCTTCCACTTCCTGCTCCCTGAATTCCCAGGCTGTGCAAGGGCGCTGGCAGCTCTCAGCTCACTGCACTGTAAGACAGGAACCAATCAGCAGCTAGCTGGACCTGATAGGGAACTGAAGCCTGTCTGTGCTTGTGTGACTGCAGGGCTGTGATTGGCTGTCCCCCTCCTACTGTGCTTCTAGCAGGGACTGTTAGGACATACCCACCCCTCATAAGAAACACAGACAGGGACCAGAGAACATCTATAGGGAGCTCTAATAAAGGGGCTACTTTTAAAGATAATATTAATTTTTAGTACCATGTAAAAGCAACACCATATATTACTTATAACTGCCTACAAAATGAGGGTTTTCTTCATTTATCCTATATGTCTCCTTTAAGAAATCCAGGACTGCGGTTTGAGCTGTCAAAATAGGGGACAGTCCTGCAGAAACTAGACAGTTGGGAGGTATGTGACATTGCAGTGGGCCAGTACAACGCTATATCTATATAGTAACCCAAGATATATATATACAGTATAGTCTCCCAAAAGTGGCCAGGGATTACCATAAAGTAAAGTTTGAGGCTGATCAGGTGAAATAGCTGGGCAGTCCTCTATTATTGAATCCAGTGTTGGAAGTGTTTATATAAAATTTTCTCAGTTAAAGAGTTTATACACCGTTAAATTAAAGGAAAACTATACCCCCAAAATGAATAAGCAGCAGGTAGGTTATATCAAATTAAGTGGCATTTTAGGGCAGAGATTAGTCGCCCGGCAACAAATCCCATCTTCTCCTGGCGACTAATCTAACCTAAATCACCGGCGGGATGGCACTCAGAGTGCTTCGTTTTCGGAAGTAGGCCAAAGTTGCCTCAAGAGGAAACTTTGGGCGACTTCGGAAAACGAAGTGATCAGAGTGCCATCATGCCGGCAATTTAGATTCCAGCCAGCGGGGAGGAAGTTTGGGGAGATCAGTCGCCAGAAGAAGAGGGGATTTGTCACCGGGTGACTAAATCTGCCAGAATCTTCCTATCTGTCTGTGCCCTTAAAGAATCTTATCAAAATGTAATAAATATTTAAGTGACTATTGCCCTTTTACGTCTCTTGCCTTGAACCACAATGTTGTGATGGTCTGTGTGCTGCCTCAGAGATCACCTGACCAGCAATATTTCAACTCTAACTGTAACAGGAAGAAGTGTGGAAACAAAAGACACAACTCTGTCTGTTAACTGGCTCGTGTGACCTAACTTTATAGTTTGTTTGGTATGTTTGTGTGCACTGTGAATCTCACAATCCCAGGAGGTTGTCCTTATTTTTTCTATTTATGATTACCCAATGGCACATACTATTAAAAAAAAGTATAAATATTTTATTTACATGAAGCAGGATTTTACATATGAGCTGTTTTATGCAATATCTTTTTAAACAGACCTACATTGTTTGAGGGGTATAGTTTTCCTTTAACTTTGAGCATGATGCAAAGAGGGATTCTGAGAAAATTTGCAATTGGTTTTCTTTTTTTAATATTTTAAGTTTTTTAGTTATTTAAGTTTTTTATTCAGCTGCTCTCCAACTTGGAATTTCAGCAGCTATCTGTTTGCTAGGGTGCAAATTAGCAACCAGGCACTGATATTAATGAAAGACAATATGAATATGAGAGGGACTGAATAGGAAGACAAATTAAAAAAAAAAAAAAGTAGAATTGTAAAGCCTACATTTGCATTAAATGTTCACTGATGCAGTCTGTGACCCCTATTTGATAGCTGGAGAGAGTCAGAATTAGAAAGCAACTCATTAATAAAAACTACAGAAATGATAGGCCAACTGAAAATTGCTTCAAATTACCCATTCTATAATACACCAAATATTGAATTTACAGGCCAACCACCTGTGGTGTTTATACACCTCTTTAAGGGCGATGTTTATCGAATGATGAAAAGGCCATGCTTCACAAAATACTCTTAGAGCAGAGACACACATGGAGATTCGGGAGATTTAGTTGCCTGGCGGAAAATCGCCTTTCCTTCGGGCGATTAATCTCAACTAACTGCCTTTCCGCCAACTAGAATCCAAAACGCAGGCGGGATGGCACTTGGAGCGCTTCGTTTTCCGAAGTTGCCTCAAGACGATCTGAGTGCCATGCCACCGGCGATTTAGATTCTAGCCAGCGGGAAGGAGTTCAGGGAGATTAGTCGCCCGGCAACTAATCACCTCTTCTTCGGGCGACTAATCTACCCGAATCTCCTTCCTGCTGGCTAGAATCTAAATCGCAGGCGGGAAATCTCCATGTGTGTCTCTGCCCTTAAATGCTATTTGCTTCTGCATGCCTGTTTGTTTTGTCATTTTTAACTCTATAAACAGGGGCAATCTGTGCTGCCCCCCGTGTTGGAGCGGGTCAAAAGGGGCTGCATCGTTAGTGCAACGAGCGCGTAAAACGCTTTCTGCACTAGCAGAGCCGAATTAGATCCACAAGTGCCTTTCTGTTCTTGCTATAAAATCAATTTGCAATATTGTGCACCTTTGTGTCAGCGGAGGTTTGGAAAACAGAAAGGCAAAAATAACCTGTTCACTTGTAAATATCAAGTGAGGGAAAAGCCACAGCAGTGGTGGAACAATGGCGGCTATTTTATGATCCT
>CM044440.1:27028697-27040997 GCA_024363595.1 Xenopus borealis | reverse complement strand
TGGGCTTTTCAGGGCAGGTCATGAATATGCATTATCTTTGGCTGTGCTGAACACAATACACTGGGTGGGGCTTTGTTCAGGCCACAGATAAAATATTGCTGAACATTGAAGGACTCATAGCAAATACACACCAATAAAACTTGAACTTCTGCTTCGACTAAAATATTTTATGTGCATAGGATAAAAGAAAATAATAATAATAGCAATAGTAACATGCCATGTAAAGTGAAGAATTACATTTTTACTGCTGGAATGATAGTCCACAATCATCCCATCCAGCCCACAGTCGAAGTTTATGGCAGTTGTAGTTCAATGTCAGCTAAAGGGGACATGTTCCCTATCACTACAACAAAAATGCATGCTCATGGGAGATAAGATTTTTTTTAAAAAATCCATTCCACGCAATTTTAGTTTCATGTATGGCATCTAGTTGCTTTCAGAATGGTTCTACCATTTCTAAAGCTGGCCATACACAAGTCAACAGCTTCTCTGCCCATGTATGGGGCCTTCCCATACATCAGTCAAACGAGCAGTGTCGGACTGGGATGCCAGGGGCCCAACAGAAAACCTTAGACCAGTGATCCCCAACCAGTAGCTTGTGAGCAACATGTTGCTCTCCAACCCCTTGGATGTTGCTCCCAGTGGCTTCAAAGCAGGTGATTATTTTTCAATTCCAGACTTGGAGGAAAGTTTTGGTTGTATAAAAATCAGCTGCACTGCCAAACAGAGTCTCCATGTAGGTTAACAATCCACATAGGGGCTACCAAATGGCCAATCACAACAGTTATTTGGCACCCCAAGAACATTTTCATTTTAGTGTTGCTCCCCAACTCCTTTTTATTCTGAATGTTGCTCACAGGTTCAAAAGGTTGGGGATCCCTGCCTTAGACCATGGGCCCAACAGAAAACCTTAGACCATGGGTCCAACAGAAAACCTTAGACCATGGCCCCAACTTTCCAAACTATTATTCCTTCTCTCCTCATGTAACCTCTTTATTCTCCTATTCTTTTAGATCTAGTTACTCTAGTTACTATACTCTATTCTTCCATTATTAAGCCTCTTTTTCCACATAAAAAATAGGGAATGAACATGAAATAGGCCAAATTGTTAGAAGCAAGAGGGCCCACTGAAACCTGTGCCCACTGGGAGTTTTCCTTGTATCCCTATGGGCCAGTCCAACACTGCAGATGAGACTGCATCAGAAAGGTCAGCCTCGGCTGAGATATTCACCAACAGTTGCGCAAGTTGCAAGGACTACAACAGATTCTCAACTGGAGGTCAGTGGGCCATTGTAGGTAAATTTTTGTTAAGTCACTCAAAAGTGAAACTTTTTGGCCATACATATTTTCTTCTCCTTTAACAAGATGTCCAGTTCCTGCTGATAAAAATCAGTCCTTCAGCAAGATGTTGCCATTGCCATATTTCAGTCTAGATATGTGCTCTTAAGTGGATTTAGTGTTAGATTTATGTGACAAAAGGTATTACACTTTATACAAAAAGCATTGTTGTGGTCTCTCTGACCACAAAACCTTTTCCCACATTGCAACTAGGTTATTCTTAAGGTGGCCATAGACTTAACAATTACAATCTTTCCAGGAAAGATTGTTTGTTTCAATACACACGCATAGAGCTGAATTGTCAGATATTTGGGTAGAAACAATAGATTTCTACCTGTATTTGATGAATCAGCACTAACAATGGCTCATGTTCGGGTGCCTTCAAAGGTGAGCCCAATCGATGAGCCGACTAATATCCAAGTCTTCTACCAATATTGGTATGGCTCGATATGGCTCATCTCCCACCATACACACTCTGAATATCATGCAAAAATTTGGTTTGTACTATATAATTGGTGTGTCTATGGCCACCTTAATGTTTGATGGAAAACATCACATACTGTATGCTTTAACACTGTTGGTTTTAGGCAAGGGCATTTAATGCACCACCCTCCCCTACAATGTTATGCAGAGGTCTGCCATGGTTGTGTATTATGCCACTACATTCTACTGAAATCTGCAGCTCTCTCTTGCACAGAGTGTATTTGAGGGACACTTTTTCTAATCAGCATCTGGGGTGATTTGATTTGGTGATTTTAAACAACAATGCCCATGCAGATACCCTCTTCACATATTACTTCTAGCATCAATGGAATGATTTTTTTAGTTTTAAATTTTACAGATGTCCTTTAGATTCACCATCTGAATAATAATCCCTAATAGGCACTTACACATGGGTGTTCATACCTATGTGGGGGATTTTAAGTTAAGTGACCCCAGTCTACTCTTTAGGGACTTTATCAACAGATAACACTGGGTATGTCCAATTCTATGTGCTTTCAGTGTTTTAGTACCTTTTCTAGAAAATAAACGTGGCAGCTATTTTGATGATTCACTAATGAAGACCAATTGCAAGGGGACTGTGGCCACGTTACAATTGTTTTCACCCAGGAAAACGTTGAGCTTTCACAACACAGGGATTAAATATTCCAGCAAATAACATTTCTATTCTTTCTTTTTTCTTAATACAAAACACAGTCACGTTAACAAAATATTCTGCGTTTCAGTGCTTTGAACTACAAATATGCCAGGGAATAAAATGTTAGTGCAAGAATCATTATCTAGGGAAATGAAAGAACTGGTCAAGGGTCTGAACACTTTTGCCAGGCACTGTATCTTACTGAAGCAATTATATCAAGAAAAGGATAGTGCGTGTGGAATCAATTATGCATGCACTTGGCCAGAGACCAAAGGCTATGGAGTTGGAAAGGGCAGAATAGTTCGACGCACACACAAATAAAAAGCCCCTAGATCTCACAGATGGACCCCATCAGTTCATCTTACTGCCTAAAAAGTTCATGCACTTAATAATTTATTTGTGTTCTGGATACTGTTTCCCAGCTGAATATTAACAACTTTGAACTGAAGCGTGCTTTTACCACAATGCTGAGCAGACTTACAGAAGGCCAGTACTGGGTCCCTTGGAGGTTAAAAATGCACTTGGTTACAGAAAAAGAAAATCTTCTGTCTTCAGTTCAGCATTTGTTTTACTTCATGGGCAATTCTTTGCTTTTTAGCTATGTGGCTGCAAGGTTCAGGTAATGTAAACACTGGCCTTTCTGGGTAAAACAGACAAGTATGTTCCGGAAATACAGCAGCAGGAATGTTTACTTCCGTGCAGGAGACTGAACAAGCAACAAATTAGTATTTTGGATTGGTGTATGAATAGAAGAACAATGCAGTTTAAAGGGAAAATATATCTTGGTCATACGGAGTATTTATATACTTATTCCATTAACCTAAATACATAGGAATGTTTATATGAGTGTGAAAAGATGTGTGTGCCATACCTGCTTGTCATGTTCAAAGACTCTTCCATATACTCGGATAATGCAATTTATATAATAGAAAATTTATTTATTTTTAGTGAAGACTCTTCAAAAGTAGTTGATACAGCAGCACCTCCTCAAACAATGGAAAAAATATATTTTCTGCACACACAATAACCGTTGCCCTCCGTGTTTAAAGAGGCATTATATAAACCAAATACTGAGTTAGATGGTTTTCATGGCTTTTCTCACTGATTGAACTAAGGGTACTCTTTGGTAAATGCAACCTTGCATCCTTGCCTTTATGCATGGCAATCTGGTTAGCCCCGTTTTTGGATGAGGCATCCTCACCAGAACAAAAGCTGGTCAACAAATGAATAAATGCTGATAGGATATGCTTTTTGTCTTTTTAAAAATATTCAGATATTTTGCCTTTTAGACATTCCAATATTTAATCATAACATTTTTCATATGGGGATGAAGAACACTAAGAATTTATTTATTAAGCAACAGGTAACTCAAGGTTATGTCTATGCTGTAAAGAACAGAATGGTAGGAATGTTGCCCTTGGAACTCTATTATTCCCTGAAACTACCTTGAACTATCCACAAAGAAGTGCTGTTCGCTGCCATTGTTCTGTGTGGTTTAAACCATCTAATTGTTGTTGCTTTCCATTCCTTCAGAGATGATTTTCTTTTCCTAAAAGAAAATGATAATGGAATAAAGTCGGATTTTCTTTAAGGCAAGCCTGGCATCCATTGGTGCCCGGTGGTTCTACATGACCAGTTTTACATTCCAGAATACGGTGAAACAGCAAAAGCACTAAACTATTCTATCTTGCTGTTGTCAGATTGTTTGCAGCTTAACCTCTCTGCCTTTTTGCCAAGATCAACTTTACAGAAGCAGTGAAAAAGGAGTGGGGGGGGAGCAAAGAAAAAATGAAATCTCAATTTTTTGAAGGAACATCTCCCCCAAATGGGATCAGTTTCATTGTGCAGTCCACAAACTGTACTTAACATAAGAAAGAAAAACTGATAAAACATATTTAATTACTCGAGGTTAGGATCCTAATTTCTCAATTCACCAAAGGAAAGTTGGCAAGGAGATGCATCAATTTCCTGCTTTCTCCCTGAGCATCTGAGGGGAAAAAAGCAACTGAGGCAGCTAATACAGAAAACATGATCAAAAGTGATTAACAACAGCTTCATATGCAAATTGCATTAATGAAGGAGTGCAAAGTCATCATGTAAATTAAATATGTCAAATCTCTTGGTGAACTTTCACTCTTGAGGAGGAAAATTTATTTTTCACTCTCTCTCCCCCCTGTCTATTTTACATCATCCATTTTTCCAGACTGAAAAAAAATCTTAAGAATCTTGGTGCTATAAACAATTTTCACCTTTTTTTTTCCCTCCTTCAGCAGCCTGACAGGCCAGGCTGATATGTGCCGAATGCACATGTTAATAAGCCAATCAAAAATGCAAAACAATTCGCAATTACTGAAAGGACCTAATGGTCATTAGAATTTACAACTAGGTAATGAACTAAAGTCTGCCCACACCATGCATATTCATAAAGCAATTTAGCCTTTGAAGATTAAAGAAGTGCTTAAAATTCAAATGAGCTCAAGCAAATTATCAGTAAATTTCATGCAAAAAGCACAGTGTGTTTCGTGATTTTTTTTTTGTCTTCCTTCCCTTTTTTGTTTTTTAAATGCAATCCTCCAGGTTATATTTTTTTTTAAATGGTATTTTAAAGAAGCGGGTGCACATTTTCTCAGTGTGTTATATAATATTAGGGGCATGGGTTCAAATGTAATTTCAAGACAAAGGTTATGTACTATATCTTTAAGTGCTACATATACATGCCATGAATGGTAATGTAAAACAAACTGCGCCCACAACCAGAATGGTAGGAAATATTGGCCATCCATTTGGACAGACAAATAGTACCTGTGTAGTTCACAGCAGATCTGAATGGATACAGTAGGGTGGTGCCGCCCATAAAAAAAATGTTTTTTGCGACCCAATGATGTATCTGCTCACCAAAGGGAGGCTACAGGTGGCCATAGATGTAGGCCTACGGCCCAACAATCGGTTTATAATGCATATGATATGGGCGGTCAGATCCGACGGGATTTTTCTCATTCAAATATTTATTGAATTTTCAAAGAAGAAATTAGGGGTACAGAAAGTAAAAAGGGTAAGGGGGAAAAATGTCACATATATTCACAATAGCAAATTGAAATGTGTTGATGACAAAAGAAAATATATTCCATATATCCATATTGTCAAAAGGGTATATAATAACACAACAGTAAGATCCATACAACCAATATCTTAATTAATAGTTTGTTTATAATAGTCAGACTCCTTAAATGAGAGCCAATCGAGCCATTTCTTACTATAGGTCTCTTTTGAGTCTAGTTTGAGAAGGGAGAGCTCCTCAAATGTGTGTAATTCATCGACCTTTGCATACCATTCTCGTATCGTCGGGACCGAGGTTTGCTTCCATTTTAACGGTATAAGCATTTTGGCAGCATTTAGTAAATGTGGTTCTATTGTTGAGTTAAAAGTAACGTATGGTTTATCCATATAGAATAATAAGATGTATGCCGGGTCATCAGGTATATCATAGTGTAGGATTTCTCCGATAGCTTGTTTTATCTCCTTCCAATAAGGTTCAATAAGCGGGCAAGACCAGAAAATATGTAGTAGGGAACCTGTGCCAGTACCGCATCTCCAGCATCTATCACTGGCATTTTTAAACATATGTTTTAGCCTACTGGGAGTATAGTACCAGCGTGAAAAGATTTTGTAGTTGGTTTCCTGTATTCTGCAACATCTGGAGCTTTTAAGTAATTTACACATGGTATCCCCGAATTGACCTTCTTGAAAGTGAAAGCCTAAATCAGTAGCCCATGAGGTGGCCGACGGGATTTTTTAACCTGCCCGATTGAGATCTGGATGACTGTCAGCCAGATATATTGATCAGGGAAGCCCATCGCATGGCAGCACACACGGGTCGACAGCTGTCGGTCGGCAGCTTTTAACCGCCCGTGTATGGGGGCCTGTAGTCAGACTAGACAGATTGTCTCTCTAATTAAAGTACCTAGATTCTAGGCTTCTATTTTTTAGAACAAGATAATGTCACTTCAATTAATATTTAAAGGGGACTTGTCACCCTAAGAAATAATTCAAAATCCTTTTCTATCATGTTAGCTGAACAAAATAAACTTTACTCAGACTATGAATATTATTTAAATTCTGTTTCCTTCCGTCTTGGAATTCACAATCATAGATGCCATTTTGTGATAAGGCAAGTTATGTATCACCCCAAAATCTTGTGTATGCACCAGAATGTGGGACTTAATGCCCATATATGGTACCCTGAGCAATTATAGAGTGTGAGGAGGGAGCGGGAATGTAAGGGGAGCAGTAACATCTAGGATTTACTGAATGGAAAATGAAAGTAAGTGACTGCCCCGCCTCTATGCCTGAGGCTAGAGGAGGGGCAAGCAATATATGACTGACAGCTGAAACTGTTTAGCAAGTTAATAAAAACTATACTCATTAAACACGTAGCCACTGGATCAACCGCTGTTAACGTAAAATCTTTATTGATATCCATTAAGATCCATTACACTTAGGCAAATGGTGCCATGCTTACAATAAACATGCTGCTGACGCGTTTCGTGACCTCAAAGGGTCACTTCCTCAGAGTGGCGAGGAACCAGTGTGTGGGATTGTTGTGTGGAGACTCCTTCCTGCATATGGGAGAGGTGATTAATAAAAGCTATGCATGTTTTAAAGAAAAAAAATGGGTTTCATTTTTAATGTGCACAGGATTTTCATTATACAGCTGTGTTGATGGCAGGTCCAATTTAAGCAATTAGCTTATAATATAACTGCATCTTTGATGTTGGGCTCACATAGTGAAGCAATTACACTTTTACTGATCCTAAGGAATCTCTCAGTAACTACATGTATAAAACATGAAGATGATCTCAAAATGTGTGGGATACAAATCTACAGTATACAGTAGAACCCCCATTTTACATTTTTCAGGGGACCAGAAAAAAATGGTGTAAAATACAGGAAAATGTGAAAACACATGGAAATGTATTATAATTAATATATAGGGGGGGGACACAAATGAACAATGTAAAATGAGGGGAAACTTAAAATCAGGGGATGTAAAATTAGGGTTCTACTGTATTATAATTTTGGTTGCGATATTACCTGAGGTTTTACTTTGTAAACTGGAGTTTTTTTAGAGCGTATATTTTACAAAGACGCAAGAAGGCACACAGACAAACATGGGAAACTTACAAATACAATTAGATGTGAGTTGTCTCAAATAACTTGTGCCAAATGTATTGGATGTTAATGCTGGATGCCAGAATTGATGCCATTCCCATATATGATAGAAGGAAAACATGCTCCACAGCTAGGCCTAAGTTGCCACCCTGGCCAGTAATTTGCTTCTATGTTGGTGTATTGCTCACAAGTTGTGGTGGAGACTTAAAAAAGTACAGTATTACACTGGAATGCTGAGAAAAATTGCTGGTTGGTAAAAACATTTCACTTTGCACAGACATTTTGCACATTTCAGCGTGTTTGTAAAGAAGTCTTAGAATACACCATAAACTGGCCTGCAACACACGACTTTCAAAAACATCTTTATTATTTCAAAGTCTAAACAAGGACAATAACTTTGTTTATGTCATGTTTCATAAATCATTCCAATAATACTTGGGAGACCACAGAACATTCAGAGGCAAATCTGAAATTATAAGAAAACAATAAGAATGCAATCGTTCATGTACTTGCATGCCAGACACAAGAATTTACAGACGAGTAGCTACATGAAGTAGGATTGCTTTGGTCATTTTTTTTCTAAAGCTGAACCATGTCTGGACCACAGATAGCTCTAAAGCAGAAGCAGTGCCCTGTGGCTTTCTGACTTTTGCACGAAAACTACCCCCATCTGGGTCTGGCTAAAGTTTGTAACATTCAAGTCATTCATCAAATATCCAAAAAAGTGACCAATATTATTGCTAACGTATCACTACATTTATCCAAATTATACTTTATTACCCAAAATGTCTAAATCTGACAGGCTATATAGCAGTGATCCCCAACCACTGGCTCATGATCAACATGAGCCTTCTGTAGGCTGGCAGTCAACATAGGAGCTACAAAAAGGCTAATCACAGCACTCTAGAACACTTTTCATGCTTGTGTAGCTCCCCAACTCTTTTTACAATAGAATGTTATTCACGGCTACAAAATTTTTGGGACCCCTGCTGTACGGTTTCTGCTGTTCTACTGCCACCTCAACAAAACCGTAACTATTATTGCTTCTATGTTTTCAAACCTACATCAGTTTTGTTTCTTTTGTGCTAAGAACATACAGTATTTATGCACTGAATAGTCTACTTGTGTGCCGTTAGTTGATTATAAATAACCATATTTCGCCACTCTGGTCTATTTCAACCGTACTTCATGACCATCTAAACATGTTTGCCAACTCCAGGGCCCAGTTTCAACAGACTATCTTGCAACCCTATTTGGATCTCTCCTAAGTGTCGGCAGGTGAATTGGCAGAAGAGGAAGTGAAAGGAGCCGGGGCTCTTCACTACTTGCCAGACCCAACTGCCAGGACATATGCAAAAGAGACTGTGGCTATAAACATTAATGGCTGCATCGACCACAAATGTCCAACTGGCTCACATGCAGATCAGTCTCATTTATATTGATTTAATCACTTAAATGATCCTGTGATCAGTGTGAAGTAAATGGAACTAAAGTGCAACACGGTTATGTTGTATACATTTTCACAGTGAAGACAACACATTAATTTTAGCAGTAAGGAAGAAAGAAGATTTTAGAGAAGTGAAACCAGGTTATTTCATACTTCATCTGCAAACATTGTGTGTGGTGGCTCATGTGGCAAATGCAAACCCAAGCCTTAAGCTGCCTTTTCGAATCTGAGATTTGCATGTACCAACCAAATCATGCGAAACGAAATCAGCTATATTAACCATTACCTTCTTTACTTGAGGAAGCCGAGTATCAGTAACACACTTTTAAAACAATGTATATGCAATTGACTGCTTATTGACAAGGCTGCATTTTTCTATTTAACCAAAAATATTTTAAAAAGCTGAGGATTTTTTAGTTGTGTATTAAAACCTGTATTGTGTTTACACTTCTAAGTGTGCAAAAAGGTGGGCTTCTACAACCACGAATGAGACATAAGAGAAATCACAACAAAGCAACATCAAAAACATTATTTCGGATCAGACCAAATAATTATACTGTAAGTGGTGGGCATCTCCGACAGGTTTACTGTATGATGCTTCACCTTACAGAAAAATCTTTTATCTAAAAACCCCCAGCATTCAAGTACTCTGTATAAAAAAAGCTCATACTTTCATTAGAAAACTACTTTGTATAGCTGCACGTGTATAAGTGCTCTGGGAACACCCTCAACCCACTACTTTAAAGGCAGCTTTCGGGTTGACTTGGGTGAAGGTAATATGGGTAAGGGAACTGGGCAAACAGATCTCTAATGGTTGCACTGACCACATTGGGGAGGTGACCATATTCCACACACCAGTGAGTGAGTGGTCTTGTGGAAATCACAGAAGAAAAGGTCTTCCCGCATAATATGTTGTATACAACAGATAGTTGTTGTAAAGTCAATAGTGCTATGGAGAAGGGAGGACTCATGCTGAAATTATGCATTATATTATGCAACTTCACTGAAACTGTACTGCTTCCCACTTCCATAAAGGAATGAAGAGCCTAAAATCGAATCCATCCCCTCCCAGCAGAGAACTGCACCCCTCATGTTTTATTTTATTATTACACTGACCAATTCATTTGGAAAGCAGCATGCACAGATGTGTTTCTCTGCAGCAGGAGCCATAGGATTCTCTAATCACACTCAGTAGCAGGCAATCTTACTCATTAGTGGCCTCAAATTTGAATCTTACACTTGCACATCATAACATTTCCATTAAAATGTGATTTGTTTGATACAGAATTCCCACATCTCATGTCTCTGGATCATTAATACAGTTTCACAGAGCTGGCTAAACCACACAATAAATTGCTGCCTAATATATGCCAAAACAGTCCTTTCTAGTTCCAGTCCTATTTGGTGTGAAGAATCAATACCTGAAAATGAAGCCATTTAACGGAATGTGTTGGTAACTATACATGCAAAAGTATATTATTATTTTTTATAATTCATAACATTTTCCTATTACTGCAGTCATGTCATTGTACAGAATAATGCAGTCAGTGATTTGACCATTATTAAGAGTGGGGATAAGGTTAAAAAACACAGGTCCAATGCGCCAACCAGAAAGGGGTGCAATTAGTTGTAACTGAACGATATTGCTTGTGGGCAGGTCATTTGCACTTGACTTGTACATGGCACCTCTTGGGACCCCACATGCACACCCCCTTATCTGTGAGTCAGTCATGCTGAACAAGTAGGAGCATAGGGTACATCCAGAGGCCTGTGCTTAAAAACTACTCAAAGCAGGCATTAAGTATTATTAAAAGCATTAAGCTTTATTAAACCACTGGGTACAGCGTTGTGTTTATTTTTATTTAGCCGCTTCCATTCGTTACAGATTCTAGACTTATATGAACTCACTTATTAATAAAATATAAATGCATTTCAAGAGAGATTGAACTCTTTGGCTGATAGCCATAGGAGTGCATTACAGCCAACTGAAAAACACCCAAAAATGATGGCTGAAACATGCTTCATGTGCCATCAGACTCATGTAAAAACAGTCAATAAAGGTGAAAATTTGTAAAGTAGAGCCTACTGTAGGGTTGGCATTTGTTCGATTATGACCCAGACAGCTTGTTGTTTTGAAGGGCTGTCCGGGTCAAAACTGGCTGCTGGTTTTCCGAATTAGTAAAACTGGGCAGGATTTCCTGAGATTGATGTGGTGGTCAGCCAGTCGCCAATCACCACAGCACAGTCCCGCACTGGTCACAGCCCAGACCATGTATGTTGCTGCCCCGCCCCTGACACATCACAGTCCCCACCTCCCCCTGGAGTTTATCGGGGGAAAGGTGCAGGCAAGGCCACAAAGATTCGGGCCTAGGGTGGCAGAATTTGAGGGGCGGCATGCCGCCCAGCCGCATCATGCCAGTCTCCAGTGCTGTGCCCAATTAAGAAGACTTGCGCGTGTGCCTGAGCACGCATGCACAGGAATGGGACAGCGTCTAGCAGTTGGAATGGGAGGGGACGGGAAAGCTCCTAGCAGGGGGGAAGGAGAGGGGAGAAGATGGTGCCTGGCAGGAGGAAGGGGAGGGGATGGCACCTAGAAAGGGAGGGGACAGCGAAGAGGGGGGAGACGAAACCTGAAGGGGAAGGTATAGCGGAGGAGGGGTGAACCAGGAAGGGGAAGGGGTGAAAAGCGAAGCTGGCCTAGGGGCGGTAATCTACTGTCTTTGTATAAATCTGTAAAAATTGTAAAATTAGTAAAATTTACTAGAAGAGTATCTGTATTAGGTTTAAGTAATGTCATAACTCCTTTTCCACATTGTAAATCAATATTAAAAAAAATACTCATTGCTGCTGAAGATTTTCCCATTTTCTGTTTTGAACGGATGATTCAAGTCAAGTAAATGACCAATGAATTTAGCTTAAATCTATGATGATGAAAACGTCTCCTCTTGAGATCATTGTCAGCAACAGGTCCGCCTCACAAACAATACCTTCCCATGGTAAAAGTATTGCACAAGGGACCAGAGCCAAGGAACAGCTTACATGGAATCTATGAGAGGCAAAATAAAAGGCCCCAAGCTAGACAATAGCAAGCAATGCAAATATATTTAGAAGGGCCTCACCATTCTTGACCTGCCAAAAATAAATATTTTAATTTTGTCTTTTTGCAGCCTCTGCAGAAAACTATAAAAAAAAAAAAAAAAAAAAAAAA
>CM044440.1:27015366-27027577 GCA_024363595.1 Xenopus borealis | reverse complement strand
AAAAAACAGAATAAAGAGAGTATTTCTGGTAGGATGACACAATAGAGCTCTGTTCCTTTAAATATTTAATTGCATTTTCTAAACATTCAAAACATGGTCTTGAACAAATGCACCATATGTAGGGCTCTGATTGACAGCCATTTGTCCAACTAACACTCTAAAGCACTGCAGCCACAGACAGGTTCCATTATGGAAGATTGTGGATTCACAGGAGCATAAGACACTGTAAAAACACTGTCAACGCTTTTTTAACTAAGCAAACTGGGAAGGGATGAATTTGTTCAAGTGTGTTTTATTATAAGCGTGCCTCTTTCTTTATACACTCTGTTAATTTGGTCCATCTGCCAACAAAGATGTTCCGCCTGCAAAATGGGCATACAGTTAAAAACTCCTTTCTACCACCAAACAAAGGAAAGAAAGGCGTGTACTGAAAATTCGGGGCATCGTCTGAAACAGCTCTTGGCTGTAAAAGTTTTAAATGAATGCAATACAAGAGCTATATTCTAATATTCCTGTTTGATATGTATTTCATATTCAAAAGGATACATGCCAAGCAAATTGGTTAGATTTAAAATATGATCTGAAGAATGAAGATCCTTTTAAAAAAAAACAAAAAAAAAACAAGTGATTATGAGAGGCCAATGTACGCATATATATCATCATCATCATCAGTTAGTGATGAAGCCAACGCAAGGTACATAGCAATTATGCAATAATCTAACATTAATGGTAACACAACAGACAACATCTGTTTTCTGGGGATCGGTACAGGTGTAAGTTTTATTTCAAAGAAAATAGATAAAAAGGAAAAACAGATATATCTGACATTTTCACACTGTTTCCCATTCTAAGCTGAGGCTTGTACAGTTCCCTGGGCTGGCTGATGAACTTGACTTTGGTATGTATGACTTACCTGAAACCCCCAGGCCGGTGCTCTTATCAGCAGAAAACTGCACCGGCCCGGGTTATACCAGTGAGCATTCCTCATTCTGCTCATGGTTGCTCATGCGCAGTACAGCGAAAAGCCAAACTAACTTAAAAGCTATTTCATTCTACTGTGCATGTGATTTCCCTGGGAAATTTAAAAAAATAAGAAGACCGAAGTGGTGATCGCTCCATGGTGCTCACTGGTATAACCCCGAGCCGGTGCAGTTTTCTGCTGATAGGAGCACTGGCCTGGGGTTTCAGGTAAGTCAATACAATCACTTGGGGATGCCTAATATTTGGAACCCCCATGTGGTCCAAGCCTTTCCTTCTTCTTAAATCAGTAAAAAAATAAAGACCATCACTGATTACATCTCATAGTAAGTGGTGGCAATATGCAAGGCAATGTCCAGCCTAATGCTAACTGTCTTTCATTGCACAAAAATGGTACCATGGCATACATATGCCAACTACATCATGGGTAAAACTGTTTCTAAATTAGTAATAGACAACCCTTTTCTCCCCCTTTTGGCCACTTTCAGATTTTTTAATGGCTTCCTATAATAAATCTTAGACACAAGCACAACTTTATCTGTTAAATGTGCAGATTAGTGATTTCCTTTGACCCAATTTTCTTGTAAAACACATGAAAACATATTCTTTATGTTTCAAATGAATTAATTCTGACCCCGAAGACTCTGCTTGCACTGCCAATTTATTCATTACTTGCTTAACGATGCCTCTTATGAACACTCTTATCAATGAAGCAAACAGAAGGCACTATGCATCTTGCTCAGTTACGAAAATGGTTATTTATAGTTATAGGTAAAATATGCAGCTTTCTACCACAATTTTTTTCAACCATTCACAAACACATAATCTTAGTCCCCTCAATTACAACCATTAAAAATGAATGGAAAAACTGTACATTCAAATTATTTTTCATGAAAGATCCTTAAAAATAAGGCAAAATAACTTAAACCCATATTGTACAAATTTTTCATATTTGATGCCCAAAAACGCTTCAGATTATTGCACAAAACCCAGTGCAGATCAGGATATCTGTGGGACTTCTCCCATTCACTTCTACATGAACTTAGCAGGTCTGACTTGGAGTACTTTTTATTCAGACTTTTAACACTCCTGGGTTTAATTAAAAAAAAATAGAGTCTTTTTTCCCCGCTAAAAATTCAGATTTTATAGTTTCAAAAATGAAAATTTTTCGAGTTTTTGGCATTCGGAATTTTATAAATAACCCCCTTATTGTTTTCAGACAGTATAACAAAAGGAATGAGGCGCTTTTTGCAAACTACTGTATATTAGGGTTGGTGATATTTAACGTGTGACTATAAACATTCAGAATTCTTGTACAAGAAACTCCTTAGAGAGGAAATATTTAGAAATGGCATTTAACATCTTTTATAATCTAACATATTATTTGGAGGAATACTAAAGAAATTCTTGCAAACAAAAGGTTACGGTCTCCACATTCTTTGGCCTTGTAGCTAATAAAAAGGCTGCTGTTTAGAAATTCAAAGATTGAGTTAGACTTATGTACAGTATTTTATTTGAGTTTAACAGACATCAAAGCCCACAGGCCTTCCATGTCATTTTTACAAGGTAGCAGCACCATAAGAATGGCCACATGTTAATGAAATCATTTTGGCTTAAACCAGAAACATATTATTTGCAGACAAATTTTGCATGTTTTGGTCACTGGCTAAAAAGAAAGGGAAATTGCTCTATAATTACAGGTACTGGCTGTAGAGATTTTACAGATATCACTGGGGATGTTGGATAGGAATCAAGTATTTCTAAAGATGTGTATAATTTAAATTGCATACAGTACATAAATTAAAGGAGATTTAAAAAACAAACCCTCCCCCCCGCGTAGGCCCCACTCCCAGCTTACCTCCCCCCGGCAAATGCCCCTAACTTACTACTTACCCCTCCTTCCAGGTCCTCTCAAGCGGAGTTCACGGCAGCCATCTTTTCCTGAGTGCTCTACTTCCTGGATTCATCTGCGTTTTGTTTGTTTTTTGGAAAGTTCGGGTGCATACGCAGCAGGAGTCATTTGCCAGTGTGTATCTACTGTGCATGTGCCCGAAAGTCACGAAGTATCCAAAATAATAATAATCGGAAATTCCGTGACTTTCAGGCACATGCGCAGTAGCTCCATACAGGCAAATGCCTCCTACTACGCATGCGACAGAAAGTCATGAAATATCCAATCTTTTTTCGGAGAGCAAGTGCTCTCAGGCGCATGCCCAGTAAGAGGCATTTGTCGGTACGGAGCTACTGCGCATGCACCCGAAAGTCACAAAGTTTATGATTTCTTTTTTTAGAAACTTTGTGACTTTTGCCGCATGCGCAGTAGATCCGCACCGGCAAATGCTTCCTACTGCGCATGCACCAGAAAACACAGATGAATCCAGGAAGAAGAGTGCTCGAGAGAAGATGGTTGCCGTGAACGCCGCTGGAGACGACCTGGAAGGAGGGGTAAGTAATAAGTTAGGGGCATTTGACCAGGGGGAGGTGGCTGAGGGGGCCTACACAGGGGAGAGGGGGAGGGATTTTTGCACCTATGAGGTTGTATAGTCAATGTTAGATTGTCTTTATACTTCATGAAGAATATAGAATATATAGGTAGGTTAAAATATAGTTAAATGATTGGACTTGACGGATGTGTGTCTTTTTTCAACCTAACTCGCTCTGTTATTATATTACTATGTAATAAAAATTCTAGTTTGCAATTATTTGGCTACCGAGATTGGGACTTCATCACTCTTTGAGTTTAAATAAAAAGTGTAATTAGAGGCATAACTACGGAGGAAGCAGACCCTGATTAACATCAGCATGACCCTATTAACATCTAGTTACACAACTGTAAGTAGTCAAGCTTTTCAGCTTTTGAGGTATTCTCAGAAATAGCCAATACTCGTAGTTCCTAAAGTGATATTATCATCTGTATAGTAGAAAAGCAGACATATCTAGACTTAATAGACTTTAGAATTCATGGTCTCATCAAAGCTGTGTCAAGTTCAAAAAACAATAATCACGTTCTCATTCACCATAGCTAAATACTATCCCGTTCTCCAGAGTTTAAGGATAAACTGAAACCAAGAAGGTTGTTGCTTCAGTCAACATATTATAATTATTATACAGTTTTGACCAAATAGTGCCTGTGTCAGAAGAACACTAGTGGGGTTTTTGCAATGACCCCAGCAACCAGATGCATCCACCAATCAACCAAGTGATTGAACTTGGTGTCATCCATTAAGCCCACTGTGGCTTCCAACATGTCCCAGAACTGTTACTGGATTTGTCTAAAACATTTATAGTATTAAAGCAGAGATGATGGTTTGGGATACTATTATAGGGTGCACTATTAATTTACATTGAATTAGCTCTCAATTTAACTGCAGCGAATTGCACTCACAAAAGAGGCCTAATGGTGAAGCCTCCATTTATCTGAATACTTTCAATTGTCATTTTCCCAGAAATCCATTTCCCCAGAAAATTAGCACAACAGAATCCCACAATAATTTTAAAATAGTACTAAGGATTTGCTTGTTGTTTGAGCTAGCATTTAATCATGGGCCACACCAGCAATAGAGGATGTGGCATTGAAGAAAGTGCAAAGCAATTGGCTGCACCAATGCCAGTCATCAGCACTAGCCAATGGGAACAGTAGCCTCCAGTGCAAAAACAGCTTACACATTTTCCAGTCTGGCCCTATCTTTATTTTACTTTCCCCATACTCTATATTTTGTATATTTGTCAAGGTATCTGGGGCAATGCTTTTGCATTATTGCATGTTTTCTGTCTAGATTTTTAAGTGACATACCCTAGTAATGTGTTCTATTGTGAATACAAAGTAGCCCCTGGATTAAAGAGCCCCTTTCCTTCTCTTAGCCTTTGACTAGTGCTCTGAAGCTGGGGCCATAACTATATGCTGATATTTTCTGTCCATTTGGTAAATAAATTTGTATAAAGTACACCATTTATTTCACTGAGCAGTACACCACCCAACATTTCACTAGAGTGAAACATAGCAAGGGTCTGTTTCACTTTGAATTAGGTCAGTAATTTCTCTTTTAGGTATAACAATCCAAAATTTGTGTATAATTTAATTAATCACTGAAAGCTCCCTTGCCCTGTACAAATTTGGCTGCAGACATTGCCATATTCTGGATCTTTCTGGGTAATGGGCTCTGAATAAGTTATCCTATACCTAAAAATCAATCTTAAGCAATTTTAGAATAAGTCTCTTAACACAATTATGAAAACAATTAAAGCAACAAAAATATTTTATGGAAAATTGATTCATTTAGGCCTTGAAGCCAAAGGTATATTCAAAGGCAGCTTCCACAAAAATAACGTAAATATTGTACAATTTACCTTGTACCACCTGAAATAACTTCCGCACAACATGCTTATAAATATTAATTTAGTATAGTGTGCCTGCTTCCAGCAGAGGTAACAGTGCAAAATAATAGTGTATGTAGGATAGCCTGTGGGTTGGTTACGCTTGTTCTAGACAATTACTATTCTGTGGTGCACTGTATACAAATTAGTAAAATAATTTTATAAATATCCTTATTGAGGCTATCATGGAACTAGCTTTATAAACATTATCCTTGTTTAGTTTAACACCATTACAGCATGTAAATCATTTTTGTTCTGCATTTATGAAAAAGTCTATAAACATTAATTACTGCAAGGGCGAGATTCCAAATATGACCATTAATATCAGAAAGAAATGTGTGTTTCCCTGGAGGAAATAAATTCAGACAATGAAAGTAAAAGGTAAAAAAAATATATATATATATGTATCCTATGATATATCTATTTCTTTATTTACATAAAAGCATTGGCATTTTTATAACACCCCCCCCCAATAAGACTTTGATTGTCTTAAAGTATCATTAACAAATATCTTTTGAGGTGCCATAATCAGAAAGGTAAAACACAGGCTCATAAGTGTGCTCCATGAGGAATTTGTCAATAGGATGACCTATATGAGACCAAAGCAGGACGTCTGGTTTTAATTCCTCCTTGACAGATACTGTGTTTTGTCTTTTAAACAGAGTGCTCTGATATGTAAATATGATGTTACATCACACTAGCGTTACTCCATATTTGGAGATTTAGCATGGCTTTGGATCTCTGAAGGCTACAAATCCCTTCCACCAAGCTCTGACTTCATTAATCACGTCTCGCTCTACTGTTCCCTGTCCTTCAAATGAAAGACAGCACATGGAAATGGTCATTGCTACAGGTCCTTCAGAAAAGGAACAAATCTTAACTCCGAAAGTGCCAAAACTTTTACAAATGAACGGCACACAATTCCACAGGAATTTAACGCGCACGTTTCCTTTGCCCTTTCACTTAGGACACATACTACATGTTAAGAAATAAGAATGATTACAAGATACAACAACCTTAACTTGCTGCAAAGATTTCAATGGCCAATGATAGTTAGGTAAGAGTACGAATCATGTATAAAACAGTAGATAAAAAATATTTTTAATAAAAGTCTTAGAATTTAAGTCCTGGAGTGTGACTTACAGAAATTATTAATCAAAAAGGTAGCAGGTAATGAGATCGGTTAGACTTTTCTGATAAAGGACTAAATAATGCTTATTTTCAACACAAATTTTTACTAGAACACAGCGAGCCCAACAACGGCACTGCAGATCAGACAAAGATCAATTTAAAAATAGCCACGTGGTTCATTTTCCACTCCTCTTTCCTAAACAAGCTTTTCCACTTTATGACAAAGGCTGTTCTTCCTCTGACCTGCAGAAAAGTGCTGCACAGACATGAAATCCTAGTCTTCTCATTCTGAGGTTACATGCAAAACATTTAGAACGACTTCTCTGATCTTGTCTTCTAATTATGAAAAAATATGGACTCAATAGAGCAGTGAAAAATAATAATAATAACAACATATAATATGTATATATATATATATATATATATATATATATATATATATATATATATATATATATATATATATATATATAGATAGAGAGAGAGAGAGAGAGAGAGAGAGAGATGGAAATTCAGAGAGCAATTCAGACTGGCATCTCTTTTTCCTAAAATATTAAAATATGCAAGTCTGCAATGAGCTCAAAATCTAAAATTAAAAGTTCAAATATTAATGCTGTGCTTCTCGTTTCAAACAATACAGGGCTATGCAATCCAGAAAGAAAATAAAGATACATCTGTCAAAGCCACATCAGAGACATGGGAAAGCTCAGGAAAGCATTTATCATTTGGCTGAAGAGGCAGGCTACAGAAAGTGGCCTTCCTGTCAAACCAACCTTTTGAAATTTCCAACATGCCCTTAAACTTTTCGAATAAGCATGTCTGTTCGCTTCAGCAACTGCCCTCTCTACACTGGTCTGGCCAGTCGAAAATGGCATCTTAAAGTCAAGGTCAGGGGTGTCACTATGCCATGGGGCTGTGTTTAATTACAGTCTGCATGCTGACAGCCAATATGGATTCCAGGCCAGCTAGAGCACACTTTAACCCCTGCAGCGCTCACTTTGGAAAAAGCCACGGTGCTCCTCATTCACACTGGAAATTGATGGAACGGATACAAAATATATGCACTGCAGATATACATAAATGAATCTGGTTTATAATGGATTATATATTTTGCAGATAAATTCTAGATTGCAATTTAACAAGTCCCCCATCAATGATCTGCATCCATACAAAAATGTACACAGGAATGAATTTAATAAAAAAAAACGCACACATTTCTAGAAACGTTCCACGGACAATGATTCCAAGAGTCTAAACGTGTGTACATTTGTGACCATAATAAAGAGAAGTGTATACTAACTTTCCCGTTGTTGGGATTTACCTGCTGCATTTTCCTGTTTCGGACAAATTCCTCTGGATGACGTTGACAAACAATCGTCATCCTCCGGCGTCGCCTGGATGCCAACTTCCACAGGATTGGATGCTTTCTTGAGTTCACTTGGTGTGGGAGAGGGTGGCTTATCCCCAGCCTTCTCTAAGCAAAGGCTACCATTGCATTGTTTCCGTTTGTGCTCAATAAAAATAAGAATGTCCCCCAATGGGAAGTTCATCTGACACTGGCCACAGGTAAGGAGATCATGGTCCCCTTCTCCAGCTCCCAATGTGCTGTGGTCTGGTTCGTCGTCTGTGAGAATGGCTTCGACAGGTTTGGCTGTAGTTTAGAAAACAAAGGGAATAACATCAGCTCTCTTTGGAAGGGAATTGGAAAAAAATTTAAAACAAATCGCTAGCAAAGCTTAGTTTACACCCCGCTTATCACTTTTTTTTTTACACCCATATCCTGTCAAAGAAATAATGTAATAAAGGGATCAACACATGAAAGAGAGAAATCAAGAGGTTTGCATCAGCACATACTGCCATTGTGAGCATGCATTTATTGCTAGGAACGATATTTTGATAATAAATGAATGTATAACTAGTTATGCGTTCCGCATCCCCCCACCTGCACCTAGATGTAGCCTGTGCACAGCCGTGAGGCAAATAATGGCAATCAAAAATATACATAGCAAAGCCGAAAGAGGGGTTTAACAGTCTGAGAGAATTCTATTTCGACACCTACACTAAATCAGTTTAATTGCTTCGGAAAATAAACCATTTGAGAAGTATCTTTTCACTGTGGGAAACGGGAGGATTGCCTCAGGTACAGTTTGACTGTATCCACTTGTGCTTCCCTATCAAATCAATATAGCCTGATCTACAGTACAGGATACTTTTTAATACACTGTATCTGATTAAAGCCAATTCTGTAAAATAATACTATATGTGCACCCATGCTTTTTCTATAGCATGTGAAAGTCCACTGTTCATTGGCAAGATGTTCAAGGCACTTTTGATGGACATCTGTATAAATACACTATAAATTGTAATATCAGCGCCCTTATTATTTCATTTCGAATTGTTCCAGCGAACATATAACTCATATGAACAAAGAGCAGCAGTATACATTGTTCTGATGAACAAGACAGTGGCACATCAGAGAAGAGGCTATGAGAGCCAATGAAAAACATTCAAAAATATCCGGGTGCCCGACAGAACGATCAAACGGTTAATCAGTGTGACCTTCTTTAGCAGACTGCCAATTTCACATTTTAATGAAATTAAAGCCACAGAGAATCAAAAAATAGATTTTAATTTGGTTTCAGACTATTGGAATAGTTCTTGGTGTAGTGCAAAAAAAAAAACCTGCTGAACTCAGGTTACATTTATTTCAACCCCACATACAGGGAAATTTGAAAGGGAAGGGGGGGGGGGTCTGAAGAATAGTCCCAGCTGAGCAGAGTCAAATAATATAGAAACAGCACCTTCTTAAACCCGAGTTTCAACTAGGACAAAGTCTGACATCAGAATTCCAAGCCTTTCGGACCCTTCTTTATATTAGGTCAACTGCAATATTTATGAAGGTTGCAAATGACCAAAAAAAGATAATTTAAGACCCACTGCTGCTTTTTAAAGAGAAACCTTCAGGGTACTATAATAGAAGGAAAAAGAAGGTGTTTTTATTTGACAGGGAAAGCAGATGCCAATGATATGAGAGCAGTTGATTATAGAATATATATGTCGATATACAGGTATGATCACACAGGCATCTAAATGAAAGCATGAATGATATTTTTAAAGGGAAAACAATATTTTCTATTGATATGAATGAAGAGCAAGGATACACACACTGACCTACTATAGCTTGGAATGGATAAAAGAAATCTGAAGAGGGAAAAAAGTCTTGGGAGTGGGGGTGACTGGACTGATTTACTATCAAAACCAGGAAATTAAGTGCTTATTCAGAGGTTGCTGATTGCCCCTCCGCATTTCATCTAATTAATTCTATAGGTGGCAAAGTTCTTGAAAATAACAAGATGATCAGATGTACAGATATAAAATCCATAACCTTAAAATTTCTGACGCTCTCAACGTCAATTATTCCCAATTAGCCGGGAAATACATCTTGATAAATATGAAGATGCTGCCGCCTTCGTTTCATATGCTGGGCCGTCGGATGTATTGAAATAACTGAAGAAAACTATTTCATTATTCAGTCCTGACATTATTATTATTAAAATCAGCTGCAGCACTGGCTGCGAAAAACAAACAGCTCAGTCCATTCCATAGACACGTACATACAGGACATGTATATTAGACACGTTTGGACATATCTGATGTTTTACACAAGAGAATCTCATCGTCTGAACTGGTTTTTGTACCCTCTTCTCCTTTTAGATTGTAAGCTCTTTTGTGCAGGGCCCTCTTTACCTCCTGGATCAGCAAATATTTGTATTGATGTATTTATTGCTTGCATAAACCGTTCTTTTGTACAGCTCCTCGATCTATGTTGGTACTATATGAATACATGTTATTTATAATGTTTATAATAATAAGCATACACTGAACTTTGCAGGAGGAGGCATTGATGCAATTTACCCTAAATAGCATTTTTTTTTGTACAATGTATCGACTTTAAAATGATTTATACTATTTTTTCTTAAAGAGAAAACTCTTTCCCTCGTTCATTCATACCCTGCCAGCGTGTATGTCACAGTGATAATGTTATCTGGTGTCTGGACTGGCCTTGGCTTTAATAGAAATAATAAAGATCTCGCCCTTGGTAGCATTGCTTTTCAAATGAACTTTTGCAAATAATAAAAGCACAATGAGAGCTTGAACAGAGGACTCTATCCCTCCCTCTTCCTCTCTCTGTCCAAACACGTGGATAAAAGGCAAACATGTCAGACAGTCAACAAGGAACCTCTGTTTTAGGAAAAACCTGTTTCCCTCCCCTCCCCCTCTTACAAAAGCCTCCTTGCTTCCTTCATGTGGGTTAATGGAGAACGAAACATTGAGAACCTTAAAAAAATGGACGGCAAATAAAAAGTCCCAGCTAAACCTCAATATATTAAAAGGTGCTCCTCCAAAAAATTATTTGTGTAAATGAAAGACATGAATGAATTCAATGATCAATTCAAATGTTCAATAGTTTTAAAGTTAATTGTAAATGTAACTGCTACTGAACACAGTATTTGTCTGTTTGCCTTTCTGATTTCTGACTCTTGAAACAATGTAGCAGAAGCCAGTTCTCCTCCGGGTCTGTTAAGCAGTTGGTTTCTGCTACAAAGTTCCAAGAGTCAAAACCAAAAGTGCAAAGAATGTAAACAGACTTTTAACAGCAATTCCATTTCCATATGAATGTATATAAGAAAGTTGCTTAGAGTTGCATTTAATTTCAGTTTTCAGGTGGGGGGGAGAAAGGATTATTACACAACTGATTTGATATAAACTGATGAAATTATGTGTTTACATGTACTTCTTACATTCCTAACCTATTTATGTTGTTTATTTATAATGAGGTAATTTTTAGCTCCCTGGGAAAACAGTTCTCACTCTGCAGGGCAATGTTCTTGTTTCATTGTGCCATATAAATAAAGGGGAGTGAGGATATAAAATAAAAACCCATCATCAATATAAAACTATAAGACCTTAGAACTGGGTTGCTCGGTGCAAATAAATAAATGAATAATAAGAGTGATATGAGGGAAAAGACAAAGAAATGAATAGGAGAAAATATATTCTACCCAGTCACCCCCACCAGGAAGAAAAAGAATATGAAAATGAAGGAATATACATTGAATGAGTTAAAGGTTCAAGATGGTAGGTTTCCTAATCTTCCTCTGCTCCCTAGCGGTCAGATCTGGTATCTCTAAGCAAATCTTAAGTGAAACCTCATGTTGGTGATCAATCCCCTGGAGCTCCCTTGGCAAGGGATGGGGGTTGGTTCAGAGAAAAAAAAAAAGACATTATTGCTAACAAGAATGAGAAAAGTAAACTGTGAATGAGAAAATAATAACCCAACATCAAATAAAAAAGCAAATCTGACCATATAACAAAGACGAGGAACTATAACTAAAAATATGAAATGCTATTCCTACAGGACTGGGTTAAGCTATGGGGTCGTGTAGGACATCCTGCACTGTGGATGTGATAAGCTGCTAATACCTATATATACACAAAGAGTTAACAGACAAAAGGAAGCAGAATCTGAACCAAAGAACAACAAACTGATCGTACTAAGGAAAACGGAAGGTAAAACTATTTTCACCTATAGTCTGGACAGTGCCTGAAGGGGTCGAATAGGTTTTTGGAGTAAGGGAAATGCATCATGGGGAATCCATAATTAGTGAAAACAAAAAAAAAATGTAAATAAGCACGTTTTCTCCACGATCCATTAATGTTGCGACAA
>CM044440.1:26965379-26988547 GCA_024363595.1 Xenopus borealis | reverse complement strand
GAAAGGGGCGAGGGTGAGAGGCAGGTAGACGAGAGACACCTATTGATAGATAGATGTAGAGGAAAGGGAAATATTCCACATCATTCCATGTTGATGGCAAAACAATCTTACTGGTTAGTTTTCATTTTATCTGATTTTAAGTAGCTTTAAGGCATGGTGCCCCCAATTACAGATAGACCTCTTGTCCGGAAACCCCCAGGATAATAGATCTCTCTTCTGTATTTGTATGAGAGAAAACATTCCTATTCTAGTTACTAAACCTGTAAGTAAAGGCAATGACCATGTGCTCTTTATTTCCAGCCATTATTAAATAAGAGCAAAGCCCTATCTAGGTATTTCTATGGCTCTAGTGAGATCTCCCAGGAAAGATAAAGGGCAATAGATGAATTCAGCTCCAGTTGGTTGTTACCAAGCATCTGGGAATTCCTCTGAGGAGTCAGGCTACTTCCAAGTACTGCACCATTTAAGGGAGGGAACAGAGAGCATTAGATCTTTAAAAAAGAGTGGCTCTTTAGTGAAATCTTCCAAGTCTTGTCACTTTCTTCCCAGATCTGCAGTCTATCCATTCTAACCATTCCATCTAGAGGCTGTTTGATCGTATCTGCATCTGTGAACTGACTGTCAACCTGCCTAAGCTGCATATTAAATCATCTATAGTAGCTATATCAAGCTGAGATGTTAATTCCAAATTTATTAACCCTTTGGGTGCAATCATCCTGCTTAATCTAGTGTATCGGAAATTAGCTTTAACGGACTAAACCTCTTCCAGAATATATGAGTGTGGCTTTAGGTTAAAGAACGATTAAGGAGCATTACATTCATGATAATTGAAAAATGATAGCCCTTGATGAATAATCTCTGGTTGTAGAGAAACTTGGTCAATTCTGAATGGAGAGGAAAGGTGAGATCATTTGTCGTGGCCTGGCGTAGCAATGGTTAACCCGCAAAGAAGCGAAATGTCGTCAATCTGGAGTAGTGTGGAAGAGAAGTCACCAATTAGTTAAATGAACGTGGCATTTTTCCCTTTTCAACTTTGAGATCAATAAGTGACACCAACTGTTCATTTCCTTCCAAGCCATTGTCTTGCATAATGAAATCAGTTCCTGGTCCCTTTTTCTCCGGAATATAATATATGCACAAAAATGTATATTGCTATCGTTTTGTGCGCTGTCCAGTTAATAGGCTCTCCTTTCTTCTATTTATCCATTTCTGAATATGACACACACACACACATCTGAATATGTTTATGCACAGATGCACATAAAAGGCATTCTGCATTCCCAGCAGTGAACTGGGTTAACCCAGGCAATTTCCATGGTCACTCCCTTTCCCATAATTAACATGAAAGCCTTACAGTATGCACATATGTAAACCCCTACAGATATCCACCAAAGATACCTCCCTTCCTCATAATGGCAATATTCCTTGCCTTTGATTTCAGGCACAAACTGCTAGGCATGTTTCCTTTTTTGGTCATCACGTGCCTGATTTGCCTCTAATGTAGCCTAATAACAATTTTAGCATTCAGATGAAGCGATTTCATTCTGTGACTGCCTTTTCTATTAGATTTGATTTTGAGAAGCCCCAGTGGGTGCCTCCGAGGCAGAGATCTATCTGTGAGGCTGCAGCCAATTCAATAGCAGCCTGAGCTAACCTTGACCTTTCCCTAGACCCTGCTCCATCTGGTGCCAGGCTGGGTTTTTTTTTTTTCCTCCTTGCTTTATACATTGATCACGGCGGAATCGAGCGTCTCATCTTCTCCAAGGGCTAGGGAGACTCGAAAGGACAGCACATTTCAATATATGGAAATAATAAAGTCTCTTATGCAATCATAAATCTACATGAAGCCTTGAGATTTCATTCCCCTCCATCTATTTCCCAGGTAGTAGCTCAAAGCTGCCAAAGCCAAAGATCATAGGACAATGTAGATGGCATATTGGGGGGGGGAACACTCATTTGCTTCAGACTTTATCCTTGCATTGATTTGTTTTTGTCCATCATGGAGAGAGGACAGACAATGACATAGGTCAAGATCATGTTAAATAAAGAGTAGGCATATTTTAATATGTCTTACCACGCTGTCTAATTTCCATAATATACATACAGCAAATAAAGAGCATATAAGGCTCATTCCAAAAAGCGAAAGGTAGTGCACATTGAGATTAACATATTTGTTTCGTTTTTCTCCTCTATGGCTGACATTGATTGCCTGCTCATATCTTTAATATGTTTTTGTCTTGATCAAAGCAAGAGATGCAGAATAGGAGAGAGGAGGGAGTAAGGAATGTCACATGGGCAGCAGCAAGCTCAAAGGAAATTGACTGACTGGCCGCTTGGGCGCATTTCAATATATGGAAATGACCAGAGGCTTCTGCAATAAATCAACACCCAGCACTGTCATTTTCTCAGTTTTTTTGTTTTTTTTGCTTCATTTTTTTTTTTCTGATTTCTTTTTCCACCTCACCTCCGGAAGCATCCCCCCCCCTTTTTTTTTTTTTTTTTCCAAACAAGACTTTTTTATTCTTCCCCCACGTAGCATTAATTGGAGCGCAGTGTCAATGATTTCTAACACTTGCAGTGTACTCATAGAGCTGATAGTGTTGTTTTTGTGTTTGATGTCTCCCTTGCATATTGCACATTGTTCCGTGCCTGTGACACATGCTTTTATGTATAGACGGCACAGAAGTGTGAAGGGATGCTCGTGTAGGAGCCATGTGCAGGTGAACACCATCCCAGCACTTTATGTCTCTCTCTCTCCGTCTGTCCGTCTGCGTCCACCCATGCAGATGCGCCTGCACATACAGTATATAATCTCCCAGCTAATTACAACATGAAGCGACGTTGTTCAGTAGCCTTATTTTTTTTTTCTCTCCCCCCCTTCTCTAAATCACTACTATAAGGCATTTGTCTTCTAAGAAAGATTCTACTTGAGTAACCTTTTGCGGCATCTTGTCAATGTAAATAGAAGGGGAAAAAAATTCCTAGAAGAAGGTTTCTATTTAATTTAAGCTTTTTGATCTTTCAACTTGGTTTCCATTTCTAAAGCAGAAGCATGGTCTCTCCTAGCGGCTGTGTGCACAATAGGCATGCACAAGGGTCAGCGGTCACCACCCTATGAAACTCTGAACATAATTAATTGCATTCAGAGAGATCTGTTTATGCAATATGACAACCTTGAGGAGTTAACTATTTCTCTGCTATCTCCCAACACTAACGCACAATATATCCCCGCAATGCCTTCTTGCCAGACAGGTAAAACAGTGGCAAGCTCATGGCACACACAACAGGTTAAACTGCATCTCCAGGAAGATTCTCTTGATCAGAAAATAAATGTATTTTTCAGCAACAACTGTCAAGGTGATAGAAAAGAAGAAATGATTCCGAGTTATTAGTTTTATTATATTTTTCATCCACTGCCTGCACTCAAAAAATACATTACCTAATAACCTCCAGCAAATTTCATATTCAGTCAGGCTTCCATTCTCCCATCCCAGAGTTTATTTCTTAATTATAAGAACACATTTTTGTATCACTTATATGACTAAACACTTTATTCCTCTTCTTTTTATAGATTGCTGGAGCCAGAATCACAATGGTTACCCTGTTTTTTGGGTGATCTTTCATCATTTATTTTTGATGTTCTTTTTTTATTTTGCACTTCAGATTGGAAATCAGCACTGTATCACTGTTTTTCAACCCTCGGCCTTTCAGCCAAGGTGTGGCACTTAAGTTTGGGTGTTAACATGACCCCCCCCCAAAGGTAACAGATGCAAGTACAAAAAAATACCATGTTTGGGAATTTTATCAAGGTCCCATATATATTTGCCTACTGGGGCACTTGTACATATAAGTGTTGTGCTGGCTGACATGCTCTCTATTGGGCAGGCATATTTAGTGGTGTAACTATTTGGGGGTGCATCCCCTTTGGGGCCCACCAGAGCTATGATAAGTCTTATCTCGGGGGGGGCTTTTTCTGTGCACTGCCGGCACACATTTTGTGGGGGGGTAGCAAGGGCCCGGGTGTACTTCCTGCACCAGGGCCCGGGTGTACTTCCTGCACCAGGGCCCGGGTGTACTTCCTGCACCAGGGCCCGGGTGTACTTCCTGCACCAGGGCTCAACTGTAACTAATTACCCCACTGTGCACATTTACTGAAGGGTGAAAAATTGGTATAACCAAAAATGAAGATTCCACTTAATAATGCCAGTTTACTAAAAGGAGAATTTGGCAATCAACATAACCAATTCATTAAAAGGAGAATATAACAGTTTTAGAAAATTACATTTGCAGTGGTGAAAATTCTCTTTGTAGTGGTATAAATTCTCATCTCTTCTCCAGGTATAATTCTTCAATCTATTAAGAAAGGGCTAGACTCTGCGTCCCAGTTCAGGACTGTCCGCTTCTGGGCAGCGGCACGGTTTTTGGTGACCCCTGCTCTAGAGAATTTCCCCTACTACAATTTTATGGAAGAGTTTACGGCAGGAGAAAAGTCTCCCTGTTTCTCTTGAAAAAGTGGACTTACAACTTATGAGGTGTGCAGTGAAAATACACTTGGCAAATGAAGATGAACTTTGGTGAAGTTAGATGAGAAGAAAATTCACACTTTAGTAAAAAGGATCCTATCTCTCTCTCTATATATATATATATATATATACACACACTTTTAGTCACAGGAGAACATTGAGGGCAGAATATAGACAATGAAAGAAAAAGCCCTTTCCTATAAGTGTTTATTCATACTGATTTTGATGTTATTAGAAAGTGGCCACAATCTAGCTTACAAAGTTACAAACCTTTTTGATACTAGATTTGTTGTGACATTAATTGGTGATATGAAACTGTAGCTTCTTCAGATAGAAGCATAACCCCAGGCAAGTCTTCTTCTGTCCTGTTTCTAAAAAAGGAACATATTTTCCTCATTTCCATGGACAATTTCAGATGTGCCTTACTTATAATGATTGATCTTGTCCTACATACAATATAAGCACAATTTCACTGCATTTCAGCCTTCTTCATCCAAGGCTGGGCAATTAAAGCTTTTAACAAATTCAGCTGAGCTGATGATGCACAAAAGTCATTTGCATGTGCAAATCACTTGTGTTATATTTTTCTACTCCCCCCCCCCCTTTCACGGTTGATGGGGGGGCGCATTTCCACATTAAGAAACCTGCTGTTGGAGGCTTCTTTCACTTCTCACACCGTCCATTGCACAGCTGCAAAATAAATATCCCAGAATTCTGCATATGTTCGTCAGACATCAGCGGAGGTTTGTGGTTTGCCTGTGAAACCTGTCAGCACTTGCTAACTAAAAATGAGCATTGGTTAATAGGTTTATGAAACAAACTCCGTCTTATTCTCACTCACTTTGAATTGACAGCACGGAAGAGAAGATCTTTTCCAGTTGTGAACGTAGGAAGAAAATGGCATTGCTAAAGACTTACATCTGTAGAATTCTGGATTCACAAAAATGCAATATTATTCCTCTCTACTTTTAAAATGTGGCAAATGGAATAAATGGAAAAAAAATACCAGTTTCGGTGAGCAGTCAATACACTGGCTTTTAGCTTCACCTTCTGACTTCAACAGTTCTGAATTATTTTATAAATATTTAATTGTAGCAGCGTGTGTGCCACAAACAAAGGAGACAGCAAAGTGACATTTGTCTGATCACTTGCTCATCAGGCTGATGTGCAACTTCAATTCATTAAATAATAGGTTTTATCTAGAAGGGAAAGCTCCCTCCTGGCTCAAAAACAGAAAGTGGACCAGCATCCATCCAGCTATTTTCCCCCACCCTTTATAGATCTATTAGTGCAGGGGTCCGGGACCCCCTGGTCCCCAACCTTTTTTTTACCTGTGAGCCACATTAAAATGTAAAGAGAGTTGGGGAGCAATGCAAGTATGAAAAAGTCCTTTGGAATGCCAAATAATGGCTGTGATTGGCTATATGGTAGCCACTGTGTGGACTGGTAACCTACAAGAGGCTCTACTTGGCACTATACTTAGTTTTTATGCAATTAAAACTTACTTTCAAGCTTGGAATTCAAAAATAAGCACCTGCTTTGAGGACCCTGAGAGCAACATCCAAGGAGTTGGAGAGCAACATGTTGCTCATGAGCTACTGGGGATCACTGTAATAGTGTCTCCTTTTCAACCCCTCCCTTAATCATAAATCTTTCAAGATCAACAAAAAATAGTATATAATCTATCTATAAAAATGCAATATAGACTATATATATATATATATATATTTATTTATTTTTTTAATTATTATTTTTTTAAAGACTGTTTCCTGATGCCCCAGCTTAAGTTGGTTGCCCTAAGCCTTGGCCTCTGTTCTTCTAATCTAAATGGATAACCACACATGCTCTGGAAAGATCTTCCTGTGAATAATTCAACATAGAGATCATTGTATTGTCTACTTATTGTTTTATACATAGTAATCATATCCCCACTACTCAATGGAAACAATACCAGCTTGTCCAAATGTACTTTATAACCGAGACCTCCATACCCTTTATTAATCAGCTGGTCTCCTCTACTCCTCTTTTTTAATAATATTCAATTTGAGCACTGGAAACCAACATGTATATGCCTCTTCTAACTACCCATAGGTTCAGCTTTCCATAACTCCATTGCTTTCCATAGCTCCCTAGTAGAGATGTGCGGGTTGGGTAAAATCCAACCTGCACCCAACCCTCAGCCCCCGCCTGATTTCCAGGTTATTGTTATAGACCCGCTCCACAGATGACATCACAAAATGGGCGCGGCGAGCAGGAAAGGAAGTCGGAAGTCAGCAGTGCAAGGTGGCTGCCGGAGAGCAGGAAGAAGAGCTCAACCCAAACCTGCAAATGGAGGTGCGGGTCCCGCAGGTATCTGGCCAGCCCACACATCACTACTCCGTATGGCGGTTAGCTCCACAGTCTGGAAACCACTAGTATAATTTGTATGCATATATTTAGTTACCTAACCCTTAAAGTGATGCTACAAATAAAAAAGTAAAAAATAAAATCAAAATATTAATGTGCAATAAAGGTTACCTATAGGTCATGTTGATGTTCTTTTTACTCTGTCAGGTTTGCTTTTGTAAGTAAGCCTCAACCTGACTATTTAGCCAACCTGACTGTCCTTCCTCAACCTGTCAGTTATATGCTAACTAACTACTCATGCACACATATGGCAGCCCCTCATAGGGGAACAAGGGTATCACATAGGTTGTGTACAATCATCAGGCAAATACCTTATGGTAACATTTTAATTAGCATGCAAATACAATATTATTATATATGTAAAAAAAAAAAGGTTTAATTTCTGGTGTCAGTATCCCTTTAAGGGGTCTGTACACGGGCTGATAAAAGTTGCCAGTCTGACCCTTCCAAACCAAGTCAGTAGCTTATTGGCCCATGTAAAGGCTACTGACAGGCCCACCTGACTGATATTGGCCAAGTTCGATTTTCTCAGTCATTGAGAACCACATCAGTGTGTTGGTGTGATCCTCATCAGATAAGACTATAGGCTCCTCTGTACAATACTGATTTGTATCATATTAGAAGTGAACAAGGGACCATGGCCAAAAGGGTTATGTTTAATTTACCTTTATGTGGAAAATCCATTATCCAGGAAGTTCTGAATTACAGAAAGGCCATCTCCCATAGACTCCATTAAAAATAATCCAAATTTTTATTTTTTAATTTCTCTGTAATAATAAAACAGGAGCTTCTACTTGATCCCAACTAAGATATAATTAATCCTTATTGGAAGCAAAACCAGCCTATTGGGTTTATTTAATGTTTACATGGTTTTCTAGTAGACTTAAATTCAAATTATGGAAAGATCCATAAAACCCCAGGTCCAGAGCATTATGGCTAACAGGTCCCATACCTGTATTTATATATAAATATATACATTTATTACCCATGATGCAACATTTTCCCCCTGAATATAATAGAGGGCAAAAGTTGTGTCAGCTGGAACTTGCTGGTACCAGTTTGGGTGCAAATTAACATCCATTTTGGCAAATCATGCGCAGGCCATGGTGCACATTTTCCTAAAAAGGCATCACTTTAGGGGTGTCATATCCATAACAGGATACAATCAGTCAGTTCACCCATGGTTACAAGACAGAAATGGAATGGTGAGACTACAACAAGATCCATATTACTGGTAATTCCAGGTTTCACTGCTTCCATGTGCTCTATTGCACCAATTCATGGGAGCACGCTGAACAGGCACTTGCTGCAGTTGCTACGGAGCATGTACGAATGCAAGTATGTTTGTGAATAACAACAATGCATGCTCAGCTTTGTGTCTAGTTTAATGCTTTGCACTTGCATTAGTTAGGCCTATCGAATATCCCACACTGGTATCTTTATTTGACTTAATATTTTTGTCTATGCAAAAGTTATAAAAACCATTCTTATTTATGACATCATAAACCAAGTTGCGGCAAATAATTGCATCTATTATTATGCTCAATGCAATGAAGGTGAGCTGCACGCTCATTCACACACACTGTAGCTTTTCAGCCGCATTCAGTCATTTGGTTCCCTTGGCCCTTGCAACAAATGCAGTTACCTAAGGTCATATGGGGTTGACAGATAAATTGAATAGGGCTCCCTGGGGTCAGTGTCATTGTCTTAGCCTATTGAGCAATAATGCCTTGTGATTTCAATTTCTCAGGTTTAACTGAACTATGGGCTTTTTGTTTTTGAAATAAAGATATATTATTTATTATGACCCCCAAATGCAGTGGTTGTGCAGCTTTAGGTGCCATTATTTAATGTGCCTAAAACCACTCCTGGCATGTCCACATAGTTTTTCTCAGTACCTTTACTTCAATCCACCTCCTCTTGCGAATCCAGCACAGCGTGTCTATTAATGCAGGGCAACCCTGGAAGGAGCTATTGCCACCTTCAAAGGTTCCCACAGCGACCTGTCTCTACTGATGCAGCAAACGTTCGGCTAAAGGTTCAGGAGTTTGATACCAAGCAACAGAAATGACAACACCCAATTGTCAAAGATAATCATGCATATGTATGACTCTACTCACTTTAACACTGGCTGCAACTGGGTCAGGCACCAAAGATCCATGGAATAATAGTTCATCAGCAGCTGGAACGGTTTGGAGATCCATGTTTAATGTAGTGGTTTTCTCAGAACAAAGCAAGACTTGTCTTGGTGGCACATGTTTCTATTAGAAACAAGAAAGTTCTTTCAACAAGTTTAAAGGGAGACCCACCAGGTCACCAAATTAACAAATTTCGGATGATCTGATTGTTTGGCCCATGGGCCACTGACTAGATCATAATGGGGTCTAGCGAGGCCCTTCAGGAGACGACAATATCAGTACAACCTGACTTGGTTCTTGTCGGTATGCGAGGCTACGATTTATGTTTGAGAAGGTTTGCAATAGATGATTTTCTATGGCACAGTTAATACCAACCATATGGCAGCTGGTCTTATAAATGGAAAAAAGTTTTCTAATCAAATACTTTGTAGAATGTACAACAAAGGGGAAACAAAAACACTTTGGTGCCCCCTCCATTCAATACATGCGTATTCTCTTTTTTTTTGCTTTTCCTTGTATGTTCTAATAACACAATTTATTACATATTTACCTATATGTGAGAAAAAAGGCAGGGGGTCCATTATCTAGAACAGTGGTTCTCAACCTTCCTAATGCTGCGACCGTTTAATACAGTTCCTCATGTTGTGGTGACCCCCAACCATAAAATATAAAAATATTTTTGTTGCCAGCCCAGAGCGGATTGTTAGGAAAGTACAGGAGACAGCGTGGCTGTGTTAAGGTTTGTTTTCCGTGCATAGTGCAGCAAAAAAATGTTGCCACACCCCAATTACCATGTTAATTTTACAAATTTTAAATAGGCAGGGAGAACCTTATGGCAGTCCCTACTAAGGGGATATAGAAAGTTGTAGTGCAACTGCCTTCCCTACACAGGTTACTGAACTACAACTCCCAGCAGCAACACCCGGAGAGCTACAACCTTGGCCCAGGGGAGAGAGATGAAGCTGCTCCTGGAACCCCTTAAGTGACCCCTGTGAAAGGGTCATTCGACCCCAAAGGGGTCCAGACCCCCAGGTTGAGAACCACTGATCTAGAAAAACAGAGCCATCGCCATAGGCACTGGACCAACAAACAAGAATATAGGGTAATATTGTTTCAAACAGCACCACTTTTGTGCTCAAAAGTAGGGTTTAAATACTCCACCACTATGTGTGAACCCTTGTAGTTCTCTCCACCAGGCCCGGACTGGCCATTTGTGGGTTAGGGCAAATGTCAGAGGGGCTGCTATAAGGTCCCATAGAAAGTCAGTGTTTAGTGGGCTGGTGGGGACTGTTTGGGCCTCTATGTGGGCTGATGGGCCTCTTGTGTACCTGAAATGCCAGGGCCTATTTTAATTCTCAGTCCAGTCCTGCTCTCCACCACCTTATGTAGTATAGATAGAAAAGATTTTAAAACTTTCCTTAATGGATTTCTAGGTGGGTACTCACAGACATAAATTTTCAACTTGCATATAGAAAAATCTTTCCAATGTTTATCCCGGCTCTCCTTTCTGTATGGCTGTTAAGTGATATGCAGCAGCAAATAGTGTAAAACCGTTTTATATTAAAACAAATAGTTAAAAAATGCACTCACATGGCATCTCATGTGCCTTGTGTCTTTTATATCTTGTGCTGTCCGATAGGGGTGCTTTGCACACTGCACTCCATAAGGCTAGAGCCCTGCTGCTCTCTTTCTTTTCCCAAGGCAGGGTGGATATCGATGGGAAATTCAAAATGTCTTGTTTCCGCCACGTCTGCCTTCACTGAGACAATGCTTTCGGGTCCAGGCAGAGTAGGATTGGAGAAGCAGTGGGGGAGAGGATTTTCAGCCTATGTTTCTCTGCAGGCTGAGATCCACAATAATCTGTCCATAGCCAAAGGGCCAGTGTAGACTCCATACACGAGTGACCCCATCCATTCTATATCTAACCACAAGATGGTGCTTTTCTTTAGGACCTAGTTAGAATACTAAGGAAAGCAATGTGACCAGTGACCTGGTGCAACCCTTTGAGCCCGCTGAAGCCAAGCTATTATATTGCAGATGGAGGAGGGGATTTCAGTGGTGCATTCTGCAGCCACTAGTTTGGTGGATGGTGGGGCCTGGCAGGGCCTGGTGATCCTGCACTAAGGGCCCCACCTCGCTTAGTTACACGACTGAATGTGACAGCTCATGCTTATGGATAATGTGCAGAGAAAGAATGTTTTGTGGACAAGATATGTCCTCAATGTACTGCATACTGAATGGAAAATATATGGCGTATCAACAGTACCATAAATGTGTGCCTTTAAAGCTTGCCTTCCCCCATGAATAATCCAGCGATATCCTACTTGCATAAATAAAAACCATTTTGTTATGTAACAGATGCTTCCAACCCTTCCAACAAGATATCACATTACAAACAAGTGAGGAAGAGACATTCCTGTACTACTGTTCACTCTCTCATTTCCCAAATCAGATTAATCTCCCTCTTTCTCTTTTTTTATTTAATTTTATGCCATTTTTATTTAACTGCTTTATAGACCTTTATAGAGTCGTTTCTTATTTGGACGGTTGCAGGTTCACACGGTGGGATGACCTCCCTACCCCCCCCCCTCTAAAAAAAAAGGCATTTGCAGAAATGTGATGTTCTCCTTATCAATGGCATCTGCAGCACTTTGCAGATCCCAGTGGACTCATGGATGGGGTTGAGGTGGGGGGAAGCACTGCCTGTTGTGCATACAAGCATTAGTTAATTTGCAATAACAAGGGAGGTAGTTAATTGAGGATTAGAAGCAGAAATTAGAAAAGAGAAAGGGAAACAAAGGACGCTTTTTAGGTCAGCAGATTTCATCATAACTATCATAGCTCATTATTACTGCATATATATCGGGAAAATAAGGGAAAGTTCCTGTGGACCCAGTGAGCAGGGTGATGTCTCCCTTATCCATCAGCAGCTGTATTGTACCATAGGAGAAAAGAGAAGTGCAAATGGTAATGGGATGAGCAGGGAATATGGGACTTTGTCTATGGTGAGATAGTTGGGTGGCTGGCAATTTGTCACCCAATGCCTTTTCATGGTTAGAGCCTGTTACCATTGGGAGAAAAGATTAGCTCTTTTCACATGGAACCCAGTGAAAACACGCTGCATCATTTCAGCACAGTCTCTTTTCACTATTTCCAGCCTGCCCTCTATTAAAGTGCTCACTGCAACAAAAGTGTCTCAGCTCGATGAACTGCGTGCCAAGTCTTTGACTTGTGATCTGTCTGTATTTGGGTGTCTCCTTTTAAATGGTCTGACATTAATTACAGCCGTTCAGATTCTGGGATATAATCAAAAGCAGAACCAGCAAAAATCATATTGCTCTGCTTCGCTGCACAGAGAATGTTTCCCTGGCTGTCCCTGTTCCACAGAGCTTACATTCTAGTTTGGGAAAGCAACTTTCCCACAGGTTTCCAAAATCACTCAGATTTTTATTCCTTAAAGGGATTCGTTGTGAATTTGAACATGAATGCAAGTGTTTTCTGGCTTTTTTTCTGTCCATTAAGATAAAGTTACCCGTCTGCCTATGTGAGGTTTAGTTTTATCATAATCTATTTGTAAAACCAGTGGAGAACACTGTTGCATTGCTGTCTATGGGTCTGATATGCAGGCAGTATGGCTGCTCACACATGTAGAAATAGATAATAATAAGAATGTTAAAGACAAATCTATCGAAATAAAGCAAATGAATCTAGGTCTTTTAGTTTAAAATAAAAGAATTCACATGAATATAATTTATACAGATATGAGATCCATTATCCAGAAGGCTCTGAATTACAGGAATCCCAATCTCCTGTAGATTCCATTTTAACTGAATAATTACATTTTTCAAAAATTATTTCCCTTTTCTCTGTAATAATAAAACAGTACCTTGTACTCGATCCCAGCTAAGATATCAGTAATCCGTATTGGAAGCAAAACAAAATGTTTTTTTATAGCCATCAAAATTTTAGAAAGATCCCTTATCAGGAAAATCCCAGGTCCCTAGTATTCTGGATAACTGGGCCCATACCTGTATACTGTATATATTATTATTATTATTAATAATAATAACAAAAATTGTTTGATTGCATTCATTTCAATCTTCATATATTCAGCATCAATATATTGTGCTGAAAAGAGGCAGAAAAAACAATATATCATGCTGAAAAGAGGTAAAAAAATCTAAAACATGGAAAAAAGGATATATATATATATATATATATATATATATGTTTTTATATATGAAATATAGGGAACAAAGACAATTTATTTCTCCTGATAAAAGAAAAAAATATATCCTGGCAGTCCTTTAAATCAGGTAGGTCCATGAGTGCTGTGTATAGCTTGGGAACTACTGGTCAGTGTAAGCAAACACTTTAGAAGGCTCGGGACTGGAGATTACTCCAATTTGTTTGTAGCCAACAGAGAGCACACAAGGACCTATTGAAAGTGTCTTGTTTCAAGTATAGACAGATGGAGAGCACAAGGGTTAGCATAGCCAGGCCTGAGAATGACCTTTCTGGAGAAAATTAAATCAGTCTGACCTCGTTGTTAGGCCTAAATTATAGCCCCAGTCCCCCAAATAATGCATCTTTAATACATCACTGCCCTCTTTTTATCAGGCTCCCTACCTCGAGGGTATTTTGTTCACTAACCACTAATGTAAAATGGGAGCTCTTTATACTTGCGTTTGTGACCTCAATGGTCACCTCGTAGGGTCCTTAATTGAGAACACTTCAAAACATAAACCCAAGCGTCTCCAAAATCCCGCATTCTTTCCAGCAAAGAACAAAAGAAGACAAGTGAAAAAGAAAGGAATGAATCTTTTAAATTAGGAGGATTAAGATGCTTGCTGCAATCTAGTTCTCCCACAAATTAACACCAAAAACATAGAAGCCATTGTCCAGCAGTTGGCCTGGACGCAAATTCTGCTTTTTGTCATCTGGTTTATTAGCTGGTCAGAGGGGGGGAAAAATAAAAACACAAAGTAGTTGAGTCTGACCTAAATGCACAGAGCTCTGTTCCTTTCTCCTCTCTAATATGTTTCACTATGGGCTTTTAGCAATCAGGAGGATTTCACATTTATTGGTATCCGTGTAAAAACTACAGAGCACACAGATTTCACAGGTTTGTCCATGAGTTCAAGCTTATTTTATTCCTTCTAATAACGTCAGGAAGGTGATCTGGAGAACATACCTTGTAAACCCCTGGTACTTAGAAGGGAATGATCCTGACAGCAGGTGGTGTTCACTTTCCAACTGTAAACATGATGGAGACAAACGTCCATTCCCCCAGACACTTGATACTTGGTGAAATATAAGGGAATGGTTAGTACAATGAGTCACATGCAAATCACAGCTTACAATGGTTGCTTTAGGACAGATTCAACATCTAGAAAATAGATGGATAAATATCGGTTAGGTAAGTGAAAGATTTATAGATCTATCTAATAAACAGAAAGGAAGAAAGAGTTCATGTAAAAGTGATAGAGGATCTTTTTATCTATCTGATTAGATGATAGATAAGCTAGAACGATGGAGTAGCAGACTGATAAAGAGATACTGGATTGAAAGCTAGATACTGAATAGGATAAGTGGGAGATAATTTGTTTATCTATCTAATGAAAGGAAGGATGAAAGAAAGAGTTAATGGATAAGTGATAGAGGATCTGTTTATTATCTATCTGATACCTGAGTATTTATTACATGACAGCTAGATATTGTATAGGACAAGCGATTAAATTTGTATTAGCGAAAGAAAGAAATAAAGTTAAAGGATAAATATGGTGGCTATGTTTACTATCGGTACCCGAGTATTTATTAGATGGTAGATAGATATATAGGCAGACAAGCACACATAGATACATATATAGAGATAGAAACATTAAGAGAGATAGAAACAGATAGATAAATAGATAGATAGATAAATGATAGATTGATTGATAGATAAATGATAAATAGATAGATAGATATATAGATAGATAGATAGATAAATGATAAATAAATAGATGATAGATAGATAGATAGATAGATAGATAGATAGATAAATGATAGCTAGATTGATTGATAGATAAATGATAAATAGATAGATAGATAGATGATAGATAGATAGATAGATAGATAGATAGATAGATAGATAGATAGATAGATAGATAATAGATAGATAGATAGATAGATAGATAGATAGATAAAAGATAGATTGATTGATATATAAATGATAAATAGATAGATGATAGATAGATGATAGATAGATAGATAGATAGATAGATAGATAGATAGATAGATAGATAGATAGATAGATGATAGATAGATAGATAGATAGATAGATAGATAGATAGATAGATAGATAGATAGATAGATAATGGATAGGATATATAAATATATATTATATAGATAATCTGTGTATTATCTTATACTTGATCATTTTTTGATAGATAGAGTGGCATGTAGACAAATAGATAGAGACAGACAGAAAGATAGATAGACATACAGATAGATAGATAGATAGATAGATAGACAGACAGATCGATAGATAGATTCCCACTTGCATCTTGGTGTAAGGCAAGGCAAATAATTCCAGCAGCAGAGGTGTTAATGTGCTTTTTTAGCCATCAGATGCCTTGAGAAATCAGCAAATCCTGTAGAGCTATCATTTCACATTCTTTCGAATGTGAGGTGTGGAATGAAACCATGGGAATTATTGTAAAATCCCTGCTAAATCAACTATGCTTCTTTCTCAGGCTTGACTAGTTAAGACAAATTCTCTGGCTGACAATTAATATTAATGGGTAGATTTCACAATGTGGCATTATCACACTGTGAGATGGGTGGGCATACCATCTGGGTTTTGGCAGGTATTAGATGTAATCAAAGGGATTACTTGGCTCACGGTGAAATTGAAAACCTTTGGGGCTGTTTAGTCTTTTTTCCCTTTTGTTTGGACTCACTCTAGGTATGTGTGTAAATATGTTTCCCAGCCCTTGTGTTATTGTTGTTTGTAACATCCAGGAGTTTTGTTAGGAAATGATCTATGAAAGGCGGTCTTATTTTGACTCTGCTATAATTACCTCTTGTAATATCCCTCCTGTTAGCACATTCTGCAATTCATTTCCAAACTATGGCTATTTAGATTTAGTTTCTAACCCATTTATTAGCTTAAATACTTGTTTCTCAACCAAAGTCTCAAAATTATTTAGAACTTGGCACGAGAAATGCACGGGGGGCACTCGGCTGTTAATAGTTTTTGGAGCAACCCTACGGATTCTTTTGTCTGCCGAATATTCCTACATTTTATTTAAGCCTGTGTCGAGCAGTAAAATGCAGGCTCAGCCACCTATCCAGCACAATATTCTGCTTTTAAACTTTTTCACTGTCGGAAACCTTTTGCCAGTTCCATCCCTTCCAGGGTGGACTGTATGTAAGTAATTGTCATTAATCTCATACAAATGCATGACCATGTTTATGGCTGGAGTAGTTAAGTTGCTGTTAATTTTACACTAAACGCTTGTTATGATGATAAATGGTAAGTCTGAGATGCTACTCAGGGGACGCTCAAGTAGCTTGTCCGATTCTGAAAGAGGGGGGGATTTCACCACCTGAGATCAGTGTTAGGTTTTATAAGGATGTTCCTGGACAAAGAAAAAAGTTGCCAAGGTAAAAGGAATCAGCCTTTAAGCATAATTTGCTATACAGTGTGCTCATGGCTTTTGTTTCACTGGTGCTAAAATTCCTTTTAACAAAAAAAGTGACACCTTATCATGCAGCAGCAGTCTTGAGAATCGTCTGTCATTTTATGGGTTGTGGGTTTAAAATCGTTTAAGAAACAATAACAAAAAAAAAGCCAAAAACCTGTTTTCCCCTATAATGATCAAATGTGTTTTTAAGGTGGAATAGAAAAGCTTGATCACATGGCACTGGATATTTATGGCATTTCACTTTTTTTTTTTTCACCTCTTAAGGGGAAATTTTATTACTGACTCTTTTAGTGCTGGGACATTTTCCGGCACTTCACTGCAGAGCCCTCTGGCAGAGCAAAGATTAACGTGTCATTTATCTATGCAGATATTTCAGTCTGGGGTTAGGGAGACAGAGAGAGAGAGAGAGAGAATGTTGGGTTGTGTAACATACCGATATAGTCTGTTATGCGTGCCAAAAGAGAAAGAATATATATGTAAATAAATATATACATATGTATATATACAGAACTGTATTTAGGTCAGATGCGTGTGACGTCAACTTTCCAGAAGTGACATCACACGCCATGCGGAAGTGACGTCACTTCCGCAAAAAGCCGGCCTCCTGCCACTCACCCCCCCCCCAGCACTTCCTAAGGAAATCTGTGGAAGTCGCTAGGCTATTTTTTTCTTTTTGTAAATTAAAAATACATCTATAGGCATATATATATACAGTATATATATATATATATATATATATATATATATATGTGTGTGTCAATGTGTACATTGGCACTCACCAAACTTCAATTGAGTCCCAGGTGCTCCTCATTTGAAACATGTAGTAGAAGATACTAGAAGCACTCACGGATATAGCAATAAATGCATTTATTGAGGTTTTACAAAATCCCGAAAGCGTTTTGGTTCTCCTTGAACCGTCTTCAGTATTCATATAATAAATATATATATATTTATTGTATAATAAAAAAAAATATATATATATATATTGTATAGTAAAAAAAAGATTTTTTTAAGAAGCCTTATTGCAAATGTTTCTGTCGATCGTCCAGATGCACTGGTTTAAAATGAATGGGAAGCAACTGAATTTCGGGTTGGATCATTATTGATCCATTACAAACCTTTGTACTGATTGGGGTTAAAGCGATCTAGCAGAGTTACGAGACTTCTATCGTGAAATCAGGGACCAAATGTTCAAAAATAGATTTTTTTTATTTATTACTAAACTTAGAAGAAGAGTATCCAAGGTCTTGTATGAAAGAATTGTACATTATACTTATTAGAAGACAAATACTTTTGAGATTGCAAGATGATAAAACAGGTTATGGGAATATGTCGTTCCATAACGATAATATTCGCATTGTTATTAGAAGCCAAAGAATCACTGAAACTAATACTAGGGTTTTTACTAATGAGACAAATATCTGCTTACTATAAATAAATCCTTTAAGGATTTTTTTTTACGGTTCATCCATTGCACAGATGAAGTCCAACACAGTGTCCTCTGTGATTGGTGACAGCTTTAAATATCCAAATTAAAACAAGTTACACTTTTTATTGTTCCATTAGATAACCAGCTAAAACTAAAATAGAAGACATGAGAATACATTGGCTTCCTGAAGGCAGTTTGGCTCATGTTGGGTTGAGAGTAGTCCTAGCGATGGAATCCCACATGATGAACACTATATATCACAGAAGTCCCAGATCCATTAAGAGTTTCACAATTAGAGGAATGCATTACAACTCATAATGTATTCTAAATCTGAGGTTTAAGGGCTCTTGTTGACATTACCAGATCTCAGATGAGGATTTGATATTATTCTTTGTCACTGAAATTACATTGGCCTGGGATTCTGTAGCAAGCTAGTGCCATCTTGAGGGGGAAAGCAGTTATTTGCAGGGCTTGATTTCGCCTGAGCGAGCATTAATATTTAATGTGTTTGTGTGTGTGTTGTAGTGTGAACAATGCTATAGAAAGGGCAATGGTATAACAATATAATTATCTATACAGTAGATGTTAAGTTTCATTTAGTGTTTGCTCAGTAAGTGAATGCCCATGATATACATGGGGAAAAGCTGAATTATCCAAGATTATTTAAAAGCTTAAATACAACTCGTTAACATTACTATGAGGATTTTTACTCATCCAGATCATGGTATATCTAGTATACGTAATTCTAAAACAACTGGACTTGCTGAGTAATCATTGAAGACGTTTCACTACTCAGCCGAGCAGATTCTGCAGTTCAACTGAAGGGAAGGACTATAGGGAATTATTAAATGTCGTGATGTAGGATTTGGATTCACACTGGGGACTGGCAAGCATCGGCCTCTACTGCCCATACTTGAACAGGTCTCTGTAACATGCTTGGGCATAACAAGGCCTTATGATCATAAGAGGTTGACAACTCCATACTCTATGCCATGTTTGGAGTACCTCATAATAATTGCCAGGGGCATAACAACTGTGCACTGACCCTCCCCTGCAAAAACATCTTCACAGGGACCCAGGTGCAAGGCAAACTCTACCCAGCCCTCCTCATAAGAGTAAGAGCCAGGGTCGGACTGGGGGTGCTTCCTCGGGGCCCCTCTCTGCCCCCCCAACGCCCATGTGCACATGAGCACGGGTTTTTGCTGTGGCCCCTCTGCCATGCATGTGCGCACGAGCGCACACGTGTGCCGAGTGTTATTGCCGTGACTGGAGGGTCATGAAAGGAAAACAAAAGAGTAGAGGCCAGCAGGGCCCACAGGAGATAGGGATCCACTGGGTTTTTTCCCGGTATCCCACCAGCCCAGTCTGACCCTGGTAAGAGCCCGGCTGGGGAGAGAAGAATTCTAACAACTATAGATGAAATACACACCATGGCCTGGGCCCCCCTGTCCCCCGGTTTCAGTATTTGCTTAATCTTAAGAAATCATAAATTCTGCCAGGGTATGTAAACTTATGAGCACAACTGTATAGACGCAGGGGTTTAATTGCATTTTAAAATGGGAAATGTAGGTCCTTTCCGACATGAGCACTCTTTTTGCCTAACGTATGAGTCACAAATAAGCAATGTTACACCTGGGATAATCAGGCCAAGCAGGGGAATTGCAGCTACTCCATGTTTTGGTTCTTGCAATGCAAATATTCAGGGCTGTATTTAGGTCCAATGCTGCCCTAGGTATTGGACCTAAACACGCTTACATGTGCCGGCGCTATTAAGTCACATAATCATGCATGTGTGTGCACAAGGAACACGTGGTTATGGGGGGAGGGGCCAGCCTGGTTGCCTAGGACGCCCAGTTGGCATGGCCAAGCTCTGTATTATATTACTGGTGCACAGATATTTCACTGCCACATCAAATGGGGAAGGGGTGGGGTTGTATACTGTATAAAGCATTGATTTTTTTGTATTTAAAACGATAGGCAAAAAGTATGCTTAGCACAAACAAAGCGTATGAATCAAGAACAACCATAGTACCTATACTTATAATAAGGAATTAAGATCAGACACGTTGCCTGCAAATGCGTATGAAAGCTGTCCATATGGGTTTGTATTTTACCTTTGTGTACAATACATCTGACGTCAGTTCTCTATTACAGGTATGGGATCTGTTAACTGGGAAAACTGTTATCCAGAAAAGCTATGAATTACGGGAAGGTAATCACCCATAGACTCTGTAATCAAATAATTCAACGCTTTGTTTAATAAAACAGTACCTTGTCGTTGATCCCAACTAATGGCTCTTACACATGGGCATTTGTTTCTGTGTTTTTCAAACTCATGCTGAGCGTGAAATATATTGTGCTTAAACGCGTTTATTAACACAATTAAGCGTGTTTTTTTCCATTCCAACCCTCTCTTGTATTGATTGCTGAACGCGTGTCAAGAACAAGAAAACGAATGGATGTCGATGTGTTTATTTGCGCTCAAAAAAAAAAAATTAAATGCAGAAAAAAAGTGTGTGTGTAAGAGCCCTTAGATATCAAATAATTCTTATTGGTGCCAAACCAATACTCTAATAAATGTTTAATAAATGTATGGAGATCCAAATTTCAGAAAAATCCCTTATTCAAAAAATCCCAGATCCCGAGCATCCTGAATAAGATAAAGTATAGGCCCTGTTTTTGGAGTCTGTTCCTGGTGTGCAATGCAAATAAATGCCTCTTGTGTAAGTGGCTATGGCTTGAGACCATCTGATGCACCAGAGTTACAATGTATATTTTTGCTTTCTTTATCCCTCACACACTTCAGTTATGAGATCCATTATCCAGAAAGCTCAGAATTACATGATGGCCATCTCCCATAGGGGTGAATTCACTAAAGGGCAAAGTGACTAACTCTAGCCAGCGTGACGTCATTTTGTTACTTTGCTGATTTACTAATGAGCGCAGATGCCCCTTCGCTAGCGAAGTAAAAGTATGCTAGCGTTGCTTTCCACTCTAACGCCAGGCGGGTTTTCGGTCTGTGGAATGAGCGTTACTCCGCCAATTCACTAAGATGCGGATTTTAATGAACGTTACCTCTTGTGCCAGACTTGCCTTTGCCACCACACTCCAGGCGAAGTAGGGATGAACCAAATCCAGGATTCGATTCAGGATTTGGCCAGGATTCTGCCTTTTTCAGCAGGATTCGGTCAAATCCTTCTGCCCAGCCGAACCGAATCCGAACCCTAGTTTGCATATGCAAATTAGGGATAGGGAGGGAAATTGCATGACTTTTTGTCACAAAAGAAGGAAGTAAAAAATGTTTTCCCCTTCCCACCCCTAATTTGCATATGCAAATTAGGGTTCAGATTCGGTTCGGTATTCGGCCAAATCTTTCTTGAAGGATTCGGTGCATCCCTAAGGCGAAGTGCAATAGAGTAGATAGGACTTCATCAAAAAATAGTTGACAATTTTTGAAGTCCCAAAAAACGCTAGCATCTTTTCACATTTACATGGTGATAGGCTGCAAAATCTTTTGGGGTACCCGGCTTACCCGCTACACTTCCTAACATATGGAGCATATACTATACAGTGGGCACATGTGTAGGGCAATAGAACAACTCTATTTTCTTTTATTAAGTTTTCCATTGCTTGTGTAATTTGCTGTAACATATATGTCCATTGAACTTTAACTTCCTGCCATATGCAAATTAGCGCAACTTCACCATTGTTCAGCGCCCTGGATAAAACTTTGCACTTTAGTGATTTAGCGTTGTCTGAGCGAATTTCCACCTGGTGAAGAGTTGCGATGGCTGCGGAGTGGACGCTGGCGAAGTTGCACTCTTTAGTGAATTTGCCCCATAGACTCCATTTACAGTAAATAAATAAAACATTTTTAACTTTTTCTCTATATTGATAAAACAGTAGCTTGTACTTGCTCCCAACTAAGATATAATTAATCCTTATTGGAAGCAAAACCATCCTATTGGGTTTGTTTCATGTTTACATGATTTTTAGCAGACTTACACATGGGAGTTTTTTCTGTGATTTTTACAGTAAATGCATGCTCAGCCCGAGAAAACACATATATTGCATTTACACAATTTATTTACGCAAGTGCATTTTTTTCAAAGGAGACCCTTGGACAGTGGAACTCTTGTCAAGGGCAAGAAAACGCAACATGCTGTGTCTAAACAAATGTACTGAAACACAAATGGAGTAAAAAACACAGCTCAGAACACTCAGTAGTACAACCAGGCAGAATATGATGGAATCAATTAGTGAATGTGTTTATTTGCTCTCAAACCTGAGTTTAAACGTGTGTTAAACGCAGAAATAGCACAAAATGTACATTCTATACATAAAAATTCAACCAACAATAACAAATGCAGTCAATCAAGACCAGTTATGCAAAAGGCAAAAAAAAAAAAACTGTCAAAGAAGGCAATAAATTTTGAGAAATACAATAGAAATAATGGCCATTGGAGATGCTAATCCATGGAATGTATTGATTGGTGGAGGGAAGTAGTTTAGGCTTCACCACAGGCTCTCTTACCTCCTCTCCCAGTCAATAACTACCCAGGAGTGTCCTCTATTTGTCAATATGACTTAATTAAATACCTAGCGTCTGATGTAGAATTTACTTATACAATTCTAATATCCCCCCCACCAAAGTAAATCTTGCACTGAAATATTTGAAAAAAACGGTAAAATGCAAAAAAAAAATAAAAAATAGGAATGGAAAAAGAGCAAGAAAAAAAACCAGGAAAATATAAAAGGTTAAAGTACAAGAATGATTAAAAGCAGCCTTGAAATGTCATACTACATGAAACAGAGACATTATCCCTGGGATTTGTAAGATACTATCTGATACTCCCCACAGTTCTGATCTCCACGCTGATCTAAAACACCACCTGTTTACAATTTACTGCTCGGAAACATAATTTTAGTAATGGGTGCACTTCTCAAAGATGCTACTGCTTAAAGGGATACTGTCATGGGA
>CM044440.1:26868702-26885526 GCA_024363595.1 Xenopus borealis | reverse complement strand
TTGTAGAATTTGAAAGTGTCCATTGCATTACCTCTAGTGATTCTTTCCACAATTAGAATTCACACATCCAGGGGTGTTTCAGGGGCTGCTGTTGCTTGAGGCAGCGCTCTGCACGTCTAACTTCTAGCCTTGGAGCGGGTCAAGTGGGTCAGCATAACTAGCGCACTGAGTGCTATTGTGCTCACTGCACTAGCAAAGACAAATTTCAGTTTTTAAAAAAAAAAAAAAATCGGCTCTTAAAGTTACCAGAGAGGGCTTTTTGCCTTTCATCATGACAGGAGTGGCCCTGCGCACAGCTGGTCTTGTAGACCTGAAATCTCTTTTGCTATCAATTATTTTATGGGGTTGGAGTTACCTTTCATGCCATTATAGGCCACTTTAGTCAGAATTCTGCAACTTCACAAGTTGGTGCAGTGTAAACCAGAATCTGAATCATTCTATTTGGACATTATGTTTAGTAATGGCCCTCATGAACACAATTAAAAAAAAAAAAATGTAGGGACTAGTGCTGTGTGGGCCCTCCCTCCACCATGCCACCCAAGCCAGACTTCCAGCTTCCCTTTATAGGCCCTTCGCTGACCCATCCCATGACGTGACGTCACAGGGGCAGGGCACGCATCAGAAGCTGACAGTGTAAGGAAGCGGGCGGGGAGAGCAGGAGGAAGAGCTTGACCCAGACCCGCCACCTGCAAAGGGGGGTGTGAGGTCGGCACAAACTCAACTGACCCGGGGGTAAATCCCTAGTAGGGACACGTAGGTTTACTAATGTCCCCATGGCTTTAAATCCCTACACGTCCTTAGCTCCCTAGTTGCTGGGTGGATGCCAATGTATCTAGTTATCTAATTTACATGTTTCAATCATTGGCCTACTCACATATTATCACTCCCTGCCACACTGTCATATGGAGTCTAGTTAGGGGTGGATCTTTCTCTTTAGCTTCTGGTTTGTGACCCAGCTGCATCACTTCCAGGGAGCCTGGGTTCACCAAGGCCCAGTAAGGTTATTCTGACCTAGAGGGACCAGTACAACTAGACATTAGTTGGGGAGCAGGGACCCAGTGAATGAGGCTAGCTAGAGACAGGATATCTACTTTTATAGTACCTTCTAGGAGAGTAAGATAGAGAGGTTAATTATCATGAGCATCTTGTGCTCCTACAATGATTGTATTAGCGCTCCCCTCGGCTCTGAGTTTGCCTATAGTGAAGGGACTGCAGCAGGATAGGTAATCAAACTCTAGATTCATGCTCCCTGATTATTCCACTGTATGGGATCTGGACCATGTCTGGGCATTCTATCCTAGAAGTGTACCTTAAACTACCCTCACTACGTCCACATGGTACCACTTTGTGCTGTCTCTGATATACGTTACCTCTGTGGATGGTGAGTACTAACCCCCCCCCCCCATAGACCTTTGGGTCTATTGTCTTGGCCAATAAACTCCTGGCACCCTTACCTTATTTTTAAGCATAGTAGTTTTCAAAAGATGTAGTTTAACTACATCCTTCCTTTTTCCACCTATTGAAGGCCCTGCCTGTCTGTGTGTTAGAGTCAAGTGTAACCCTTGTTCTATTATACATAGGTGGACATTAACCTTGTTGGACTAACCTAGCCTTAAGATAGCTTACACTAACATTTTTTTTTCTTACAGTTCTGCTGTGACTCTGTAGAGAAGCAAGATGCCCTATAACCATGGAAGTATATGCAAGGAGGCACAGCTACAGACTTCATTCTATTTCTAATAGGCAAAGAAATGTAAAATACCCCACGAAGTGTACTACTGACGCAGGATGTTTCCTTTATATTTGAGGGTTAAAGAACTACAGTTAAAATATGCTGAGCTAGTATTTAGTATAAAAGGAGAAGTAAACCCTAAAAATGCCATATTATATATACGGAGTATATTGCACCAGCCTAAGGTTTCAGCTTCTCAATTGTAGCAATGATCCAGGACCTCAAACTTGTCACAGGGGGGTCACCATCTTGGAAAGTGTCTGTGACACTCACATGCTCAGTGGGCTCTGAGCAGCTGTTGAGAAGCTAAGCTTAGGGGTTGTCACTAATTATCCAGCAGAAAATGAGGTTGGTCTGTAATATAAGCTGATGCTACAGGGCTGATTATTAAATTCTGATGCTAGTTGACTGGTTTCTGTGCTGCCATGTAGTAATTATACATATTAATTACTAAACAGCCTTATATTATGACATTTCTATTCTATGAGTACTTTATATTGTGAGTGGGTCCCTAAGCTCAGTAAGTGACAGCAGCACAGAGCATGTGAATCAGTGAATCAGCAGAAAAGAAGATGGGGAGCTAATGAGGCATCTTTGGAGACACAGATCTTTGCTGCTAAAGGGCTGTGGTTGCCTTGGGCTGGTACAAAAGCCCAAAACATAAAGTACAACCTACTTCTTTAGTTAAGCTTTAGTTCTCCTTTAAGGATGAGATGAGAAAGCACCCATGGAAAGTAAGTACCTCTGTAGTATATGCACCAACATGAAATTATTTGTGGGCATGAAGCTGTTGCACATGGTACTAATGGGCATTATTTACTAAATCTTGACTTTTTCTTACTTTATTTTTAAAAAAAATTGCTAAAATTCCAAACCTGAATCTCCTCGAAAAAGTTGGCACAACAAAAAGTCACAACAACTTTGAACATCAATTCAAAACATGCAACTTTTTTGAATTGTTGCTCCAAAAACTCGACTTTATTGAATTGTCACCCCCAAAAACTTGAATTTATCGGATTATTGAACGAACACCAGTGCAAACAGCCCAAAACAGGTTCCAATTGTTCCAATAGTAACCTAGAAATGGCGCCAATGTTTGATGTAGCCTAGGGGCTTCACATGTCATTAATCTGCAACTGCAGCTATGTATAAAGTCAGTCAACTTAGTTTGTCCCTTTCTGAGTTTACATTGGTTCCCAGACCCCAGGGGAGGGGTATAAAAAGCAATGCCTTATTTTATTACAGTACCAAACCTAAAAGAATGACCAATGAGGTTCTAGTTTTTACATTACCAGGACTCTTATAACTAGGGTTGCCACCTTTTTTTTTTTTTTTTTGTGGATGAAAACGGCCAGGTGGTGGGCCAGTGCCATTGGGGGGCAGGATAGTGCCAACAGGGGTGGTGTGTGCCATTGGGGTAGGTGATGTGGGGAGGTGGGACAGGTCATGTCAGAGTCGGAACTGATGATGTGGCGATCAGCAATCGGAAATCCAGACAGGGATTTTTCATCCAGGCAGGTGTAAGGTTCCACCTTTTCTGAAAGGTTTTCCCTGGCCAGTGGGGGGGGGACACAATAGGGGCTGTCTGTGATGTAAAAGGGGCGGGCCATGAACTGTGACGAACCTGGTGGCGACCCTACTAATAGCTAATCCAGAATTTGTAGCATGTACTGGGATGCAGTATTAAAAAAGGGGGCAATCCTGGGAATACCAGGATGTATGAATATGATGCTGGTGCTTCTACCCCTGATTAGCCTAATGCTGCTGTCCTGCAATATAATCATATGCCTGACTGCCTTGTAGATTTTAGACTGCTGATTCCAAAAACCTGTGCTCCAAAATGCTTGGAATCTGTTTTACTTTGCAAGTTTCAGGAAAACCAAGCGAAAGGCAGCTTTACAAGGCAAACAAATAGCCCAAGGTACCACCTGTAAAGTCCAAGCGAATATTATAAATTGGTTATATTATCCTCCCAGTTCTTGGGGCATTTGTGTTTGGTCTGAGATAAATTGTTCCATTTCAATGAGCATGATGTAAAAAGACTCTATCCAAGCAAAAACACATGGTGCAAGATTTAACAAAACCAAACAAATTGATTCAGCATGGAATTCTAGACTTTGATGAATATGCAATATTTTTGTACTGGAAAGCCATTCAGTAGTTTTATTTTAAAAGATAAAGGGAGAGAGAAGGTCAAATAAATAATGGAGAAACAGTGAAGGAACATTCACTGAATTTTCAATTTGCCTTTCAGCCCTATAGCTTTCTTACAGCTCTATTGTTTTATTCCCCTATTGACCTTGCATGGCAGCAACATTTTATTTATAGTCTCTATCAAAGTGGATTTTCCTCCAAGCATTTTAAGTTAAAAGATCTCTTGTCTTGCCTTTTCTGAGCACAGTGATAGAGCTTGGCATATTGCAAAACATATATTATTGCCTATAAGCAGTCTTGTGCATATGCTTTAATAGCTTTTTGAGAGAAGCTTTTGTCCAAAAAAGTGCCTGCATAGGAAACTCTTGGCCGTGTAGTGTATTTTACTGGGGGATACCTATGCTGACATTTGTTTAGGAACAATAAAATACACAAATCATATGCCTATAGAGACTATGAACAAGCCTAGGGGTCTGTTCTTTCTTCAATTTACCAGTTACACTGTTAAACAGGAATGTGGTGTATCCCACAAAACAACAATATGTTCTTTTATAAAAAAACAAAACAGAACTGTGGTGTTGAGTTGCTAGAATGCTACCTCTGACTGCCTTGTGACTGTCACAAGTAACAGAGCACATTCATTGCCCTGAACGCTGTACATAAACACTAAGGGGGTCATTTTGCCCAATCTACTAGGCAGTGGTTTGAATGACAGACTGATGAACAGGAGAAGACCCTAATAGAAAATTAATTAAAGGGATTCTTCACCTTTTTATAAACTTTTATTATGATGTAGAGCAGTGATCCCCAACCAGTAGCTCACAAGCAACATGTTGCTCTCCAACCCCTTGGATGTTGCTCCCAGAGGCCTCAAAGCAGGTGATTATTTTTGAATTCCAGGCTTAGAGGCAAGTTTTGGTTGCATAAAAAACAGATGTCCTTCCAAACATTCTCTCCTGTAGGCTGCCAGTCCATATAGGCAGAGGCTGGAGGCTTTGAAGTTGTGTTGCTGTATACCTCCCAACTGTCCCTTTTTCAGAGGGACAGTCCCTCTTTTGACAGCTCAACCCGCAGTCCCTAATTTGTACTAGAAAGTCCTTATTTTCTCTGCACTGAACAGCCAGGAAAAGAAACAAAGTTTCTAACTACATCGGCTTTTGACAGAGAGCCCGGAAAAACTAACAGGTTCAAATAAGAAACTTTGTAACAATTTTGAGATAAGAAAATAAGTAATTGTAACTGTTTAGATAAGGAGAAATATTTTCAAACTTTCATAACCTGCCAAATTTTGTAAAATGAGCATGTAATTGGGGGTGTGCCCACAAAAATGAGTGTGGTCAAAAAAAACAAATTTTTTTTTTGTCCCTCTTTTTACTTCTAAAATGTTGGGAGGTATGTTGCTAGGGAGTTGGGTCTCCAGGAGTTGTGAGACAGCCACTCTTTGTTGCTCCTATCAGGGCCTTATGCTACCTGAATGGCAGTCTCCCCAGGTTGCCCTGTATTTATTTAACGCCCCAGTTTCATTTCTGCCAGTCTGTGGAGGAGTCTGTGTGTGTGTGGAGCTGCAGGGGCTGATGGCATATTAGTTTAACAGTCTAGGCCTCCAGCTCCCATCTAGCCTGGTTGTATTGGCTGCAGGGGTATCAGGGGTCTTTGGGTGCTGTAGAGTACTCACACCTTGTTGGTTCTTGCGGGGGACCTGACAGGGTACTAGTGGTTTTCCTGTGGCTGCGCTGTTCTGCTCTAGAGTTCTGGTCGGCCCAGTCCTGGGTCACGCTCCTACTAGGGTTGCCACCTTTTCTTGAAAAAAATACCGGCCTTCCTATATATTTAGCTTTTTCTCCTATTAATAACATTAGGGTCAAACATCAAAAATACCGGCCAGGCCAGTAAAATACAGGCCAGGTGGCAACCCTAGCTCCTACGTGTGTCCCTGGTTTCAGTTGCGGGCGTAGGCCCAGAGTTGTGTGCAGGCCCTGTTGGTGCCAGGGAGCCAATTTTTGTCTTAGCTTGGCTGCTAGGGAGTAGGCAATTAACAGCAGAAGCCTTTTTGTGCCTGGATGGAGGCAGATTAGCTTCTCTGCTCTGGGAGCAGTATAAAGGCACGTCTTTACCATTACGTGGCTGGCCACGTCCCCCATCATACATTGTTAATAGATTTTACTATATATTGTTCTCTATATCTATGCAATAAGCTGCACTTAAAATAGACAGATATTGACTCCAGAATGTGGATAGATAACATTATTGTGCAGTCTCACATGGAATGGTGGGGGGCAAATGTGGTTCCGCTGGCAGAGAAACTTCTCTGTGTGATGTTAGCCTTAGGGTGGTGGCACACACTCAGATTAGGGGAGTTTAGTAGACCAACGACAAATTTCCTCTTCTTTGGGCAACTAATCTCCCCGAAATGACTTGGCACTCGGATCACTTCGGCTTTCTGAAGTCGCCCAACGTTTCCTCGTGAGGTAACCTGTACAGCTTCGGAAAACTAAGTGATCTGAGTGCCATCCTGCCAGAGGGAAGGCATTTCAGGGAGATTAGTCGCCCAAAGTAGAGGGGTTTTGTCGCTGGGCGATTAATCTCTCTGAAGCTGAGCGTGTGCTATCCTTAGGATATTTTTCTTATTATATGTAGCTAAGTATATGTTTTTTCATTTGAACTAATAACCAGATATGGTTTAGGAGAATTTCCCAGACCTTTTTAATGGGTTTCAGAGGTACTTCATACAAAAAGAAACCAAAGATTGCAGAAATGTGTACTATTTGAGTCAAGATATCACCTTCCAATAACCTGGTAAAAGTTTTCAGAAAATGAGTGCCTGGTTCCAGGAATATTACTATTTTACTTTATTTGTCCAACGTATAAAAAAACAAAAAAAAAACAAATGGTTTCTAACAGATGAAGATCAGCATCAAATGACATGCTTAGCATTGCTTATTGGCCATGTTTCATAATCGTAACATCTGGGAAAGGCACAGGCACAAAAGTAATGACATTGTTACAGAGTCCTGGGAAGCGTGCATTTGTATTTATATTTTCCTTTCCTTCAAACCGCTTGCTAGAACAGTATGTTTCTATAAGACAAATATAGACATGGTGGTATATTTATGATTGTGTGTAACATATTTTACACCAGAAGAAAATTGTAAGTGGTGCAAAAAATGTTTTTAAATACAGGTGCCAGTTATCCAGAATGGGGGTCAGGCCCATATTTAATATCCAGGTGCCCCTAGGCTTGACATAATTTGGATCTCCATCTCTTTAGCCAATTAAAAAACATTTAAACATTAAATAACCAAATATGATTTGTTTTGTTAATAGATTGATTGCATCTTAGTTTGGATCAAGTACAGGTACTGTTTTATTTTTACAGTATAAAAGGAAATCAGTTTTATAATTTTATGTTTCAAATGGAGTTTATGTGAGATGGTCTTCCCTTAATTTGGAACATGCTGGATAATGTGTTTCTGGATAATGTATTTCCAAAGCTCTGTTGGTGTCCTTACGCATGCATTAATCTCAGCTGAACTGTAGTTAGTTTTAGTTGTTCCATTTGGCAATGGGGTAAAGGGAGCATGAAGAAAATCAGTTATTTACCAGTTATTGCAGTGTTATGTATGTAACCCTATCCATGCTTTTCTAAGGGAAAATTACACTCTTGTTTGCTTACCTTCTGGTAGACAGGCAAACCTGAGAATCCTCTTGATAGAAATGGGATGACATTGGATAACGGCTACACATTTGTTTGTGTATTGTTTCTTCTAATGGGGTCCTATTCCTGTAAAGAAAAAAGCTACTAAACACTTTGGATGATCTTCTTACATATAAATACTACAACATTACAGACAGTTCTAAGAAATCCAATTGACAAAACCACCATAAAAAAACATACAATTTATAGTGCCACCTGGTGAAAATAAAAGGGAAGACCGCTGTAAAATACACATGAAACAATCCTATACTGCAACAATCCAGACAAAAAAGTAATTACTTATACTGAATTTCTCAGTTCATAAACAGGTCTGATAAAATACATTCTGCTGTTGCTGTAGCACAGCAAGATGAGTGAGACTTCATTCAAGCCTGCATGTGAGTAGATGCATAGGATTATATGCTGATTTTCTTCTCTTACAGTGCCAGCACTTAAATGAGAACTAAACCCTATAGATAAATAGGGCTACAAATGCCATATTTTATATACTGAACTCTTTGCACCAGCCTAAAGTTTCATCTTGTCAATAGCAGCAATGATCCAGGACTTCAAACTTGTCACAGGGGGTCACCATCTTGGAAAGTGTCTGTGACACTCAGTGGGCCCTGAGCAACTGTTGAGAAGCTGAGCTTAGGGGTCGTCACTAATTATCCAGCAGCAGAAAATGAGGTTGGCCTGTAATATAAGCTGATGCTACATGGGCTGATAATTAAATGATGATGCTAATTGCACTGGTTTCTGTGCTGCCATGTAGTAATTATCTGTAATAATGACTAATCAGCCTTATACTGTGACTATATTTCTATTCTATGTGTACTGTATATTGTGAGTGGGTCCCTAAGCTCAGTAAGTGACAGCAGCACAGAGCATGTGAATCAGTGAATCAGCAGAAAAGAAGATGGGGAGCTACTGGGGCATCTACTGGGGAGACACAGATCTTTACTGCTAAATAGTAGGGCCGTATTTATATTAAGGCATGTGCCTAGGGTGGCAGGTTTTGGGGGGTGGCCCTCGGGTGCCTATAGCTGTATTTTTAATTTAAAAAAAAAAAGTAATCTGGCAACTTCCACTTAGGTGAGGGGTATGACATCACTTCCAGTGTGTTGACGTCACCCGCCGTTCGTAGGGGTGTATTTAGGTCCGATGCCTAGAGCAGCATCAGACCTAAATAGTTTTGCTAAAGGGCGGTGGTTGCCTTGTCTGGTATAGAATAACTTTTTCCACCGCACACCCGCAATTTACTCACTGCTTGACGTGGTGCTGGACTTCCGTAGACCTGGCAGGGTCCCTTAATGACATCAATGTACAAGAATTCGGATCCGCACACACGTGCTCTTGCAGTTGGGGGGATACCCCTTTTTTTATTTCACCAAAGATTCAACGTTTCGGGGGGAACAATCCTCCCTTCATCCCGTCGTGCTTAGGGTTGTATTTAGGTCCGATGCCTAGAGCAGCCTCAGACCTAAATAGTTTTGCTAAAGGGCTGTGGTTGCCTTGTCTGGTATAGAAGCACACACCGTAATATACAACATTTCTAGCTACTTCTTTTCCCTGTTATTTAAAAGTGGTTTGGTGCATTTTCGCAGTAGAAGGGGCAATGGCCAGAAACTGTAAAGCAGGTGTCACAGCCATTTATGTAAACTGTGTCCATCACTGAGCAGACAGTATATCCTTGTTCACGAGATTTATTTTAGGATACCAGCTGTTAAATGCTCAGCTGCCTTAGTACAATATTTATTGCTCTGTCTTATGCAGAGATGATTTTAGGGTGGAGCAGAAAGAGAAATTGTCCAGAGACCCCACCACAAGAGGGCCCACTGTTAGAGATATTCAGTATATACTGTGTATCATGGATATCCAACCATCAGCCCTTCAGCTGAGAGTGATATTCTGAAAGAGTTTGCAGTTGGATTACTGCAAATTACTCTAGCAACCATGTACTGAATTGAATGAGAGACTGGAATATAAATAGGAGAGGGTCTCAATAGAAAAATGAGCAATAACAATACATCTGCAGCTTTACAGAGTTTTTATTTTTAGATGTGACCACCATTTGAAGGCTGGAAAGTCATAAGAAGAAGGCAAATAATAAAAAAAAAAAATCTATAAAAAAGAAAAAATTAAGACTAAATGAAAAGTTGCTGAGAATTACCCATTCTATAACATACTAAACTAGTCAGTTTTTGTCTGTCTTTCCTTAAAGGAGAACTAAACCCTAAAGTAAACCTACCCTAAATTAGGGAGGCACCGAAACCGAATCCTAATTTGCATATGCAAAGAAGGGCCAGGGAGGGAAATCACATGACTTTTTGGCACAAAACAAGGAAGTAAAAAATGTTTTCCCCTTCCCACCCCTAATTTGCATATGCAAATTAGGATTCAGATTCGGTTCCGAATTTGGCCGAATCTTTCCGGAAGGATTTTGGTCAAATCCAAAATAGTGGATTTGGTGCATCCCTACCTTAAATAGACTCCCTTCCCTCCCCCTTCCAGCCTATCTGCTACCCCGGGCAAATACCCTTAAAGGTGGCCATGCACGACGTTGCCAAACAAGCGGATCGCTCCCACTCCTCAATATGCCCACCTTGAGGTGGGCGATATTGGGCTGATTCGATTGCGGGACCAACGATCGGATCATAACAATCGGCAATGGGCGGTCGGATTGTGGGACCGCATCAGTGATATCGATTGGAGAAGCATGTTGGAGGGCTCCATACACAGGCCAATAAGCTGACGACAGCTTTTATCGGCCCGTGTATGGCCACCTTTAGTCTTTACTTACCACTCGGTGCAGATTCAGGGATCGGAGTAAATGGCAGCCATCTTCCGCTCTTTGGTAATCTTCGTGTCTTCTTCCTTCACTTCGGCAATTTCCGTGAGTTTCGGTGCATGAGCAGTTGTCGTGAAGAGGGAAATTGCTCCAACTGTGCATGCGGCGATACACTGTTCTCATTCCAAAGATTACTGAAGAGAAGAAGATGACTGGCCATATTGGGGATGACTTTGTTTATAAATCCAGTATGTTGGGAATGTTGGCCCCCAACCTCAATAAGTGGCAGCAGCACAGAAGATGTGCAGTGAATCAGCAGAAAAGCATATGGGGATCTTTGGAGACACAGATCTTTACTGTGGCCTTGGGCTGTTACAGAAGCCCTAAACATAATGTACAACATTTTTTCCCTTCTTCTTTAGTTAAGATTTAGTTCTCCTTTAAGAATGAATGGGGTCTGTCTGTTTGTCATCTTTGAAAATGTTAGGTGGAGTAATAGTTGTTAATAACATGGTTTAATGTACAGGATATTTTAGTCATTCAGCCATAGTTTGAATAATACCTAGGGCAGCAAAAATGTTTTCTACCCAAATATTCTCCTAATTGACGTCAAGCTGGGCTTTTAGGTGTATTAGGAGAGAAAATAGGCATCCATTCCATATCTTACACTGACAGGCCTACATGCTGAGCCCACCCTCCACTGTTCCAGCTTCCCAAGAGGGCCCACTGACTTTGCCATTAGAAACACCACACCTCAAGACTTTACATAGTATACCACCTTACTGCCAAGCCAGAAGAACAAAGGAATGGGGAATAGAGTTGAGTTATTGATGGGGATAGGCTTTGGTATGGTAGGCAATTAAAAGTCTAAGGACAGTAGGTTACTGCTAGAGAGAATTGGGAGTATGGTTGTTAAGCAAAAGGTGGGGGGACTGGAGGCTGGATATTACTTTAATGTTGTTAAGGTGTTGCTGTTAAATATGATGTTTATGTTGTTTGAAGGTTAAGGTATTTTGTTAATAAACAGGCCTACAGCTTCTTCAATCCAAAGGGAAAAAAAAAATAATTAATAACTTTCCAATCAGGTCTGCACTGAAAATTAAAACAGGCCCTGGTATTTCAGGTACAGAGAGGCCCAAACAGCCCCCACCAGCCCACTAAATACTGACTTTCTATAGACTTTCTGGCATTTGCCAGAACCCGCAGACTGCCAGTCCGGGCCTGTTTGCAATAAACATTCATTTAACATTTTTCAGTACTTTAAAAAATATTTCTAAATTGAATTGTTATTCAAAGCTGTATCTCTCTGCCTGATTACTTTTTCTGCATTCATGGCTCTTATTTCCGAGACAATGTTGCAAGCCAATTAAAAGAATTAGAGGAGACTTGAGTCCCGTTAAATCAGTCCAACCCAAAGAACAGAAAGTATTACATAAACACTTCTTTCAACTACATTACATTTACAATTTTCTAAAGAGAACACAACCATTACATACAATTTAGTGTCCCTGAAAGGCACCCCATCGATCTGCACCAGTTTGCCACCAGATACATATTGCTTCAACTGTGCATGCTCAGTGTTGGCAATCACTTACAGCAAATTAAGAAAAATTTTAAAAAAAAGCTGCTGCTGCCCATGAAGGGAATGTGGGCATAGTCATGAAAAAATAATTCATGCAAAGGAACATTAGTTGAGGGAATCAAGGGGCCCCTGCTTGGGGATCTGCTTTGGGTAAGTCACATTTAGGACAGTTATGTGTGTTTTTACAACAATATTGCCGAACTGGAGAATATTAGGCTCTGTGAAAAACTTGCATTGCCGTGTGTGGTGTTTATACAAATGGCCTGCAGGTGGCACTGTGCATACATAGGACTTTCTGTACAACTTGAAAGTGAAAGTAAGACTTACTGCTGTTATGTAAGGGCTGCATGAACCTGCTAATAAAGAACTGTTATACCCTCCTCATCCTCGGCTACCAAACACAACAAATGGCGACAATGATGTCTTTTCTACCTCTGCAGCAGCCTGCACATTTTCTACCAAACCCTGGTGAGCCTACCATACCTTTTACTGTTTGGATCCGTATGTTTGATAATTACATTATTGCTGCTGACCAAGGGGAGATTTCTGCAGCTAGAAAGCGTGCTTTACTTATTCGCTGCCTGGGGACAGAGGGACAGAATATATTCCATACATTACCAATACTTGATGATACTTATAAAACTGCTCTTACTGCTATAAAGAATTTTTTTGTGCAAAAAGTAAATGTGGTTGCTGAAAGATATAAATTCTGCCAACGTGGACAATGTAATGGCGAATCCACAGAACATTTTGTAGCAGCTTTGAGAGAGCCTGTTGTTACCTGTGAGTTTGGGAATCTAACAGATGAAATGCTAAGAGATCAAATAGTGGAAAAAACAAACTCACCACGTATTAGAGAGAGACTGCTCCTAGAGCAAGATTTAACCCTTGCAAAGGCTATAACAGTTGCTAGCCAAATTGAAACAGCTGTGGCAGAGGCTAAAACTCTCAGTCAGGAAACTGCTGGGAATGTACAGATTGTGAATTCAAAACTGTGGCCTAATAATACGCAGTCACAGGCAAAATACAGTGCTAAGGAAAGGGATTCACTGCAAAACTGTGCAGGAAATACAAATAAAAAATACTGCTTTCTCTGTGGTTCAACACAACACCTTGCAAACTATGCTAAAAGTCCAGCACTAGCTTTATTTGATCCAGCACTACCCACAATGGTTACTACAGATGCTTCAGACTATGGCATTGGTGCAGTTCTCACACAGATCCATGCTGATCATTCAGAGAAAACTGTTGCATTTGCATCCAGAACACTTACAGAGACAGAGCGTAAGCATTCAACTGTTGAAAAAGAAGCTCTAGTGTGTGCTTGGGCAACAGAAAAATGGAGAACCTACCTATGGGGTAGAGAATTTACCTTATGCACTGATCATAGCCCTTTACCTACACTACTTACAACAAAGGGACTAGGAAGAGCTGGAATGCGTATAGCTAGATGGTCAGCAAGGCTACCGAATTTCAACTACAAAATGCAATACAAACCAGGTTTGAAAAATGTTACTGCTGATTGTTTGTCACGTTTACCTTTAGCTGCAGCTTCTGAAACGCTGGATGAGACATGGAAATTGTAGCATTGACTGATATATTATCATCTACAGTTACAGCTGCTGATTTTAAGCAGGCTTGCCTCACTTGTCCAATTCAAGTAAAACTACGGGATATCTTACAAAACAAATGGCCAAATGCTGAGAAGAAACTCAGTCCTGATCTTTAACCTTACTACAGGATTAGACACGAATTGTCCGTGGAGATCACCGTTTATTGGTACCAGAAACCTTGAGAGAAAAGCTCATACAACTTACACATGAGAGTCATCAAGGAATTGTACGTACAAAACAAAGACTGCGAGAACTGTACTGGTGGCCAGCAATGGATGCTGATGTGGTAACTGCCATTCATTCTTGTGTTACTTGTCAGAATCACGACAAAACAGCTATCACACATACACCACCACTTCAGCCAGTACCATTTCCTGATACAGCATGGGAAAAACTTGCTATTGTTATTGTGGGTCCTTTTGCAGACACTCCTATAGACTGCAGATTTGCTATAACTCTGATAGACTATTACAGTAAATGGCGAGAAATTGCATTTGTTTGTCATGTAACATCAGCTACAGTAATAACATTTCTGTCTACAGTCTTCAGCAGAGAAGGAAATCCAGAGGAGTTAATATCAGACAACGGACCACAGTTTGTCTCATATGAGTTTGAATCCTTTCTGAGAGGGAGGAATATTGTGCATAGGAAATCTTCAGTGTATTACCCACAAGCAAATGGAGAAATCGAGCGATTCAACAGAAGTCTGAAAGAAGCACTACAGACAGCAAATCTTACTGGGAAATCTTGGAAAGTATTTACAACAGACTTCTTACATAATTATAGAGCAACATGCCATGCAACGACCCAATCATCTCCAGCTGAATTATTACATGGCAGACAGATGCGCACTAGGTTACATGTTGCAGATGTCAAACTTCCACCAAAGACTATTCCTACAAAATCATCTACTGCTGACATTGTGAAACATCACCAAGCAAATGCAAGGCTTATACTGATAGAAAACGTGGTGCAAGAGAAGTTCACTTTCAGCCTGGATCTTTAGTCAGAATTAAGAAACCAGGAATACTGAAACAAAGACAATCTAAATTTACTACAACACTTGAAGTGAGACGCCAGCGAGGACCATACACATATGAACTGTCTGATGGACGCATATGGAATGCAAGTCGTCTTGCTCCTGCTAGATATGACTTTGGAGATGTTCCATTTGATGAAGGACATTTCCCTACTCCTGATGCCAACTGCAACAGGGCAGAGGAAAGTGAACCTATAAGGCATACTGAGAGAATCAGGAAACTACCTGCATGGACCAAGGACTATGTCATGTAAAGAATGTATATATTGCTTTAAGATACATATGGTTTAATTGTTACTGTTTATATATTTGTCCAAATGTTTTCCTACTATAGGGGGAATATGTGGTGTTTATACAAATGGCCTGCAGGTGGCACTGTGCATACATAGGACTTTCTGTACAACTTGAAAGTGAAAGTAAGATTACTGCTGTTATGTAAGGGCTGCATGAACCTGCTAATAAAGAACTGTTATACCCTCCTCATCCTTGGCTACCAAACACAACACCATGTGGACCTTTACATACCTAAGTTTAAAGCAGGGCAAAGAACTAACCTGTGCTCAGTTTAAAAGAAATAGCTATAAGAACATTAGAATCTTTATAGCTGAATAGCTTCATAGCTGTCAACTGAAAAACAAAAAAAAAAAACTCATAAAAAATCTGCATAGATCAAATTTGTTGAAAATAGGCTTGACAACTGCTTTTCTCTGAATTACTTGAACAATTGTTATCAGTGAACAGCAATGGATGATTTATTGAGAATGCATAGCTTATAACCTTGACACACCCTTAAAGAGCAAGTATGTGTCGCATAAACTAAACAGTAAACTTGATATTATCTGAACCATTCTGCACAGTTATGATGTATATATGTAATTATTCTATATAAATGAAAGACCTATAAACTAGGCTTGATGACTGCCCAGCTTATGCATCTCATATTTCTACTGTAGATACAGGGCAATCATGCCTTACACTGATACTTCCCACCAAAGTTGATGTAATAAATCAAAGATCTACTGCTGTCTAGAAGTTACAAGCAGAGACCAATTCCTTCACCACTTTTCATTAGACAAGTTGATAACTGCATGTGGCAGGTGTAGTATATGACCTTTTACTATTGTGAAAGAATCAGACACAGAAGTCAGATTTGTGAATAGTTGGTATAGAAAACTATCCAGTATTTGTTGTTACTTCACTGATAATACATCTAGCTATGTCTCTTTCCCCTTTTCTTTCCTTTCTTCTCACTAGTGGAAAGGTTTTTGTACACGTTTGAGGACATCTGTTAGTATACTACATGCCATTCACAAATTTACTGAAACCAATGCTCTGTTTTGTAAATGATCTCAACATTGTTTATTTTTTATAGTTATGGAAATTATACAGATACAATTGTATTTGGGTTTAAACTAACTACCTGCAAAATTTGTTGTCATTTTAGTAACATTACACCCCCTTACTGAGTTCAGGTTTTCAGCATGATTTTTGGTATAAGAGAAGGATACGTGCTTAAAAAGGACTGTGGCGTAGACAGGTCTGGAATGGGAGTCATAATAGGCCCTGCCATTTCAAGTACATAGAGGCCCAAACAGCCCTCAACCAGCCCACTAAATAGTTATTGTCTATGGCATCGTATAGCAGCCCTTCTGGCATTTGCCAAAACTCACAGATTGCCCGTCCGGGCCTGGGTGTAAGTGTAAGTCATGGTTATTACAATTATAGGAATTCCAGCATCCTGCATTATGGCTCACATGAGTCCTAGGGGATATTAGAATAAACTTGCATATTAGAGCATTACATATATATATATATATATATTCATATAGATTACACGTCATAGCAAAAGTCAAAGTTTGTTTAAACAATTATTACAGATTCTGTGTTGTAGGAACATTGTAGTTGTATTGTGTAAGTCCTTAGTGCAGTAAATAAGCCATTGCAAGTGTGTACAAAGAACCTAGGCTTACCTTACAATGACGAATACAGAGTGCAAAAAAGTCTGCCATGCTGTGCTATCCAATTGGAGCCGAGCACAGCCGATTGGAGCAGAAAGTCGCCAGATGGATCTGAAGAAGAGGAGAAACTGCCGAAAGTCGTCAAATAGACCTGAAGAAGAAGAGAATGAAGAAGACCTTTAAAGGTAAATTCCACTGAACACCAATTTATTTTTTTTTACTTTTATGGAGGATCCTGGTCACGAATGTTTTTAAAAAAAA
>CM044440.1:26812547-26826799 GCA_024363595.1 Xenopus borealis | reverse complement strand
TTTTTTCCTTTGGGTCTAATTTTGACCCAGAAATCTCTATGAAAGTGCTGTTTCTTTGGAAAAACCTATTTACATAACACAACTGAAAAGTTCCTTCTGTTAAAATACCTGAAAGGTAAACCTTTAGCCCCTGCAGTGGCAAGTTGTGTTTTGACAGAGCATAAAAGGTCCTCTTACATTTTGGAATAATCTGTCGGGAGGTGTGGGAATTGGAATTTGGTTATAATTTGTTTCTGTACTGCACATAAATATTCACGAAAGTGAAGACTACTGCCACTGGCAGATTTTTTACTTAAAGCGATACAGACATGTTCCTATAAAAATCATAAGAAGGTGTCCTTGTCAAGTTGGTGCTGCATGGCGAATATTTTCCTCTAAAAGCCCCCCTCAAAGCTGCCCACAGACCTTTATGAAGTCAACCCTCTGACTCTAACGGATATTTTGCACTGCTTCAATGATGCAGAGCTGGGGGGTGGAGCGAACCATTCATAGGCTGAAGTCCTGTTTGGAATGGAAGGATTGCGCCAGCCAGGTTTAATAACCGGAAATTCGGCATTACCAGGAGTGGCTATTTGCCCCCCCTGGGAGCTGCCGCCCGAGGAAAGGTACTCACCAGCCCTGCTTCACTGAAGCAATGTGGAAGATCAGTTAGCAGTGTTGGAGGGTTGGCTTAACGAAGGTTCACAGGGCTTTTAGAGGAAACTATTAGGCGTGCAGCACCTCTTTGATATGGACACGTTCCTATGATTTTTATAGGAACATATCTATCGCTTTAAGTGAAGCTGAAATCTATTAAAGTTATCATACAGTAATAATACAGTATCTAAATATTTACAATGCAAATACAGTATCTGAATATTTAAACAGCAATTGGTTTTATGCGACTTTTCTTCCTGCTAGTGGCCCATTTTGCTACAGATTTGTTTTTATTTGATGCTTTTTCCCTGGTATGAGCATGATCAGCGTGGGTGTTAGCATAATCTGTAAGAGTGTTATGTGCATGGAAAAACTAATGGGATTGCAGATAAATTACATGTTTTAGTTAATAGGTTGTAGATGAATGAGGTCTGAATGAATGGATTGTATGTGACATTTTTTGGTAGCATATTTTTGTTTTTGAAGAATTCAGTTGTGGAATAACGTGCTAACGTATCTCTCTTCTCCAATTTCAGTATTATGGTCTGCAGATCTTGGAAAATGTAATAAAAACAAGATGGAAAATTCTTCCTCGGAATCAATGCGAAGGTACATTTTATTCATCCCCCTTAATTAAAAAAAATAAATATATATAAAATGGGTTAAGAAACTGTTTAAATATGGGATATAGGCATACTGGACGTTTTATTGTTTTTATACAATATTTATTTGTGGATCAGATGATTTATCACTGAATGAGCATTTTCCAAGCAACAAGTACATGTTCAGCAGTTCTACCCAACCGTGTCCATTGCAGTTAACATGAAGTCACAGGAGCAGCAATTCCCAGCATTTTGCTGCTGGAACACCAAGCTGGAAATCTAGTGTGTGTTAAAACTTTTGAGAACCTCCCCATGTGCGTTTGCTGTAAAGCTTCACACTCCACTTCGCCAGGTGCAAATTTGTTACCTACTCTCATTCACTAAAATGTGAAGTATCCTCTCCGCAGTTGACAAAGCTTTGCTAGCATTAATTAGTCGTTGCGTCCATTTCATAGCGATCTGTCACTAGCTTTCAATTCTGCCTAGCGAAATTCATTCGTATTTTTATGCTTAGGTTAGGTACATATAGGTCGTATGGAAGGCTTTATTAGCAATGTTGGAGCAAATGTTTGAAGTGGCCACTTATTGCAAATGACCAAGGAAGCAAAATAAAGATCAAATATATCCTCTCTTGTCCTAGACACGAGTCCATCCTAATACAAATGTGGCATGCCCCTCAAATAGTTGGGGGAAAAAATGCCAACACAAAAATCTTTAATTGTTTTAAAGGCAATCCCGCTTTAAAATAAGAAAAACTAAAGCCTTTTTTACAGCTTTGATGACTTTTCAGCAAATAGAATGTCACTGACATAAGATTGAGTAGGGTGTAGCTTCATTTTATCGGTTCGCCAGGACTAAGGTGGTGAAGGAATTTGGCAAAAGAGATAGCGTTCTGTAAAATTCTCACTTAAAAGAGAATTCAGCTGTTTACCATAGACCTACCCCCTGGGGAAATGCCCCTAACTTTATATTTACCCCTTGGTGCAGATTCAGACATCGGAGTTCACCGCAGCCATCTTCCAGGTCTTTGGTAAGCTGTTTGGGAGACCGGCGAAGCGGCGCATGCGCAGTTGGAGCAATTTATGTGCAATGAACTCTGATGCCTGAATCTGCACCAAGGGGTAAGTATAGGGCCGCTTCTCCGGGGTGCAGGTAGGCTGGGGAGAGAGGAGGATCTACGTGGGGTGGGGGTTATGGGTTTATTTGGTAAACTGTTGAATTCTACTAGAAATTTGCAGACCGATCATTCGCCTGAGTGAAAATTCTCCTGGCTCTAGCAATGGTCTCTTTCACTAGCGACTTGTCCTCTACACCTGTAAAATGTCAATGTCCCTGTGGATGGGATTTCTGGTGCATTTTCTCTAGCGACGGACACTTCGCCCTTTAGTAAATCTGCCCCACTGTGTTTGAAATCATTGTTCTACTCATGAAAAAGCATGAATACTTTTTTTTTACCGCACTGTTGGTGCTGTTACATGCCATAAACTGTACACTCCCTTAAACCCATTATCTACCACTTAGTCTCCTCTCTTGGTTTAGCAACATGTGTAAACTGGCACAATGGATTGTGTGGGCGACACGCCTTTAAAATCTGCTCCCAGAGTGGTAGTGAAAGGAGCCAGGGTTGCTTTGAAGGTAGACTTTATTAGGGTTATTATTATTGGAAAAGACTGCTGCTATACATGCAAATTGTGTACAGAAGAAACTTCCTCTAATACAAACCACATTTGCTATGATCTTTAGTTCTGCTTTGAGCACTTTACAACTATTCGAATTTAAACTGGTAGTATTATGTGCACAATTGGAAACCACAAAACTTTTTATCGCTTATTTTGATGATTTTGGATATAATTATCTAGCGTTTGCAGTACCCTTTATTTATTTTTTGCAATTTTAGGAATTAAAAAGTATGTTGTGGGACTAATCATCAAGACTTCCTCAGATGCAACATGTGTAGAGGCAAGTACATTATTTTACATCATAAATTTGAGAATTATTGTCTTGAGATGCAAAAACATTTTCATTTTTTTTTTTTGTAGAAAGAAAAAGTGTATATTGGAAAGCTGAACATGATTCTCGTTCAGGTTGGTAGTTCTGAGCATACAGCTGAACTTTTGTGTACAGATGTAATGACATGAAGGTGACCATTGATGTTAAGATTTTTTTTTCCCGTTATTTTAGGAATAAGCTTATCCTGAAACAATCTGTTAAATATTCGTTTTATCCACGAACGAAAACCACCCTTTAAGCAATATCATCTAGGATTCTAGTTGATACTAGGAAAACTGGTTGGTTTCCTGCTTGGCCTTAAATTTCCCTGTGAACAATGTGAATGTTCAAACCTGACCGATTTTGGTTGAAAAATTGTTAGATGCACTATATCGTTCTGTGCCCACTAACCTCGCGATAATTTAACGGATTTTTCGTATATCTCTAAAATGTTAGATACTGGGGGGAATTCACAAAAGTGTCGGGAAGGAAAAAATGTCTTTAAAATGTCGTAGCAACAGACAACAAATTCACAGAGCATTTCCCCGCCAATTTTCCGACATATACGACACTTTTGAAAAAGTGTAGTGAAAAGTGGGCGTGGTTTTTTTCTGCACCACTTTCCCTGACATTTTTATGAATTACTCTTTAACTAATTTTTTTTTTTGCAGACAATTTTTCCGGCACATCAGGCTCTCCAAAATGAAAATGTCGGTCAAATTGTCTTTTAAAATGTCTTTAAAAAGTCGTGTAAAATGTCGTCTGTACGATGAAAAGATAAACGACATTTTAGAAAATTGTCGAACTTACGAGACATTCAGAGATATAACATCTGCCTTTGTGAATTTGCCGTTTGTAAGACATTTTACAAATTTGTCGACCGCCACTTCTGGGTTATTTATTTTACCGACACTTTTGTGAATTCCCCCCACTGTCTTGGGAAAAAATTTGTAGAATTATTTGCAGTGTAAACCATGTAATTTAGATCTAAAAACATCATAAAAATCATGACCAAATCCCTTTAACATCTATGGCCACCTGAAGTTGACATGTAAGCGCAATGGCACATTTAGACTGCAGCTGTGTTCTCAAGAAGTATTGCAGTTCTTTTGTCTTCAGTAGTACTTTTCCATCAGCACCGTGAAAATGGTTGCAGGCAGGCATAGACCCGCTAAGGAAAAAGTCATTACAGTCACAGCTCATGAAAATATTTGTTTTGCTAAGTCCCTAAATACAAAAAACAATATATGCTTATTATATCTATATCACATGACCCGTTATGCCAGACTTCTTGTACTATGGAGGTAGTGCCCAACTTTGCCTGTGGTCCATTACTCACAGGGGAAGCAATCGCTAGATTTTCTTTAGTGTTATCCTATCTTTTTGTCTGTTTATTTTAAGTTGGCAGTCTGGGGTTAATTATTGTTTGAATAGGCACGAGAGCATTGTATCTGATAATGCCTTTAATCCAATGGCCCAAGTGCTTCTCTGGTGATCACACAGCTTGTTTATGAATAAGTTTGCTAGGGAGGGAGGCAATATGCATAAGGCCAGTATCACATGGTATTTTGGCTCCTGATGTCCAGTGGAAAACGAGCATAAAAAATGCATCTGATGTCCAGTGGAAAATGGGCATAAAAACACATCCCATGTCCAGTGGAAAATAGGCATAAAAACACATCTGTTTGTCTGTCATCAATTTTTCTTAAAGGGGTACTGTCATGGAAAAAAATTTTCAAAACTCGTCAGTTAATCGTGCTGATCCAGCAGAATTCTGAACTGAAATCAGTTACTCGAAAGAGCAAACGGATTTTTTAATATTCAATTTTGAAATCTGACATGGGGCTAGACATATTGTCAGTTTGCCAGCTGCCCCCAGTCATGTGAATTGTGCTCTGATTACTGAAGCTGGCCATAGATGCAAAGATCCGATCGTACGAATCATTGTACAATCGGACATCCCCCATCTCCCGACCAGCCACTAACCTTCAGATTAAATAAAGTAGAACAGATCAGCCGATGTTCTGCCCCTACAGCAATCATACGGAAGTTCATGTCCGACAAAAGCTGGTGACCGTCTCCCACTTAAATCCGCAATACATGCAGCAATACCATCGGCAGCTAGGGTCGCCACCTGGCTGGCATTTTACTGGCCTGGCTGGCATTTTTGATAAATATATAGGAAGGCCGGTATTTTTTTCAAGAAAAGGTGGCAACCCTATCTGCAGCCGACCAAAATCTTTTTTTAACATGTACGATCGACTGAATCACCCCCTTCTCTTTCCCCCTCAGCAACCTAACAACAGAACAATAGGATGATAACCTAATAGCAGCTCCCTAACACAAGATAACAGCTGCCTGGTAGATCTAAGAACAGCACTCAATAGTAAAAAGCCAGGTCCCAATATGTCACATTCCGTTATATTGAGTTGGAGATGCAGCCTGCCAGAAAGCAGTTCCATCCTAAAGTGCTGGCTCTTTCTGAAAGCACATGACCAGGCACAATCACCTTTGATGGCCTCCTACACATCAATATTCAACTAAAAAAGACCACTTGCTGGTTCAGGAATGACATTTTATATTGTAGAGTGAATATTTTGCAGTGTAAACCGTGTAATTTAGAAATAAAAAATAAATCCTAAAAATCATGACGGAATCCCTTTAAAAATTGGAAAGTGAACTGACTGACGCACAGAGCTGTGACATGGACCTCTGCTTATATAAGACTCAAATGATCGTTCTGTCACATTTTGTAACATCATAGCAAAGACTGGTGCTCCACCATTACACAATCAAATTCCATAATCTTAGGAAAGTGTAAAAAAAAAGATATAAACTAGCAGATAGTGTGTGTACACTGATACAGTTTGTTGAGCCCCACATTTTTATTGCTCCACAGAATTCAAGGTTTTCAGCTGCTAAGTTACCTGCTTGATTATTAAACTGTTGAACTATCCAGATCATTATTATTCCATTAACTTCTGATCGCCAACCTCAGAATAAAGCTTGCCCTATATTAAGATAATAGGCTATAATTTCTGCATAAAACACAATATAAATGAAAACGATGTAATGACTTTTCCTCTGCAACATTGTAACAAGTTGATACAGGGAATGTTGCAAGAGAAGTACAGTGAAACCTCAATGTTAAGTCCTCTGATTAAGTTTTCCCGTATTTTACATTTTTATTTGTGGTTCCACAAACTTATAATGCATTTCAATGGGTGCATTTCCCTGTTTTCCTGGATTTTACATCAAAATTTTGTCCTGATGTTCCCAAAAACTGTTTTTTAATTCTTTCCTGGTCCCCTGAAAAATGTAAAATTGGGGTTGTGTATTGCTAACAGTGTTTTTTATTCTAGTCCAGAAACCTCATGGGGAAATCCTTTTTTAAGAGTTTTTCCATTTATAACACAAGTTTCTGTAAGTCGTGTGATGCTCACTCAACATAGGCTAGACCTCATTCATGTACATCATGTAATGGCCATTCAGAAATGTATATATTCGTGTCTTCTCATTTGTAGATATTAAAACAGGAATGGCCTAAACATTGGCCCACGTTTATCAGCGATATTGTAGGAGCAAGCAGAACCAGTGAGAGCCTCTGTCAAAACAACATGGTCATTCTGAAGCTGTTGAGTGAGGAAGTTTTTGATTTTTCCAGTGGTCAGATTACACAAGTGAAAGCCAAACACCTGAAAGACAGGTTTGTTTATATTAATGCACCCTTGCTTTCTATGTGCTCATGATGTGGCCTTTGTTTTTTTACATAAATTGACATTCTGTGACCGTGTTTATCATTCATGACTAGGGTTGCCATCTGGCCGTTTTTTATATATATAGCAAAAGGTAAAGACTGGCAAACTCAGGGTTTGTATATTATGCAGAAAAGGAGTTTATTCAATGTTTCAGTCCTAAACCAGGACCTTCGTCAGAAACCACAAACTGAACGAAACGTTCAATAAAGTCTTTTTGTGCATAATGAGTGTGCCATTCTTTACCTTTTTCTTTGTTTCATTGATAATTTAATTAAATTGTTTGGTGTGCCACGCTGTGGTGCATATGTGTATATATAAAATATTTTTTAAAAAGTGTGTGTATGTATGTATATATGTAGATATATAATGTGTGTGTGAGTTCTGTCCTTCTGTCCTTTACGGATATCTAACTGAAAGCTACTTTCCCTTTACAGTATGTGCAATGAGTTCTCCCAGATATTTCAGCTGTGTCAGTTTGTGATGGTAAGTTACAGCAATTGCTGCTCTTGTAGCCATTGTGTGTAGTGTGTATTTTTTTGCCACAACCAAAAATATTTTAGCAAATACAGTTTTGTCGTGCTTGCAGCTTTCAAATGAGGTTTCTATATTGAAATATTAGTAGGGGTAATTTTATTTCTGACACCACTATTCAACACTATCACCTTTGTTTTTGTACCCACATAATTTTTCCCATGGTTTCAGTTTATTTATGGTCACCAGGGGGAATTCTCTGGAAGCAGTTGATGTAGTTGTCCTTTAGTTGATGATTGTCTAGCAGCACATTATTTCTAGTACAAGAATGTTGACACAAATACCACTGATAAATAGGACTTTTAACTAGGGATGCACCGAATCCACTATTTTGGATTCGGCCGAACCCTCGAATCCTTCCCGAAAGATTTGGCCGAATACCGAATCCGAAACCTAATTTGCATATGCAAATTATGGGTGGGAAGGGGAAAACATTTTTTACTTCCTTGTTTTGTGCCAAAAAGTCATGTGATTTAGCTCCCTGGCCCTAATTTGCATATGCAAATTCAGATTCGGTTCGGCCCGGCAGAAGGATTCGACCGAATCCTGGATTCAGTGCATCCCTACTTTTAACATAATTGACTGCAGGTTAACTTGAGGCCCCACAACTGTGCATAAATAACACCTAATATCTCCATTGTGTATGCGTTTCTTAATATACATATAGGAACTGGTATTTTATAATAACTCTTCAAGCTGGCTTTTAGGAACAGTATACTTGTGCTATTCTATGCTAATCGAATAATTTTTAAATTGTTTTAGGAAAATTCACAAAATGCTCCACTCGTTCATGCTACTCTGGAAACACTCCTTCGATTTCTTAACTGGATTCCTCTAGGATATATCTTTGAAACCAAACTCATCAGCACGCTTGTATATAAGGTGCAGTTAATGACATGTTATGTGGATATCTTTTGTGAAATTGGTTTTTCTTCTCGTTACTAAAACCAGATTATACTTTGCAGTTTTTAAATGTTCCCATGTTCCGCAATGTCTCTTTGAAGTGCCTCACTGAGATAGCTGGAGTAAGTGTGAGCCAGTATGAGGAGCAGTTTGTAACACTTTTTACACTGACCATGATGCAGCTGAAACAGGTAAGTCCATTTTAATATGAAAGCCTATGCAAAAAAGGTATGGGATCAGTTATCCAGAATGTTCCAAACTACAAAAAGGCTATTTCCTATAGACTCCATTTAATACAAATTAATAAAAACTTTTTTTTAAATGATTTCCTTTTTCTTTGTAATAAATATTGCCTTGTACTTGATCCAAACTAAGATATAATTAATCCTTATTGGCAGCAGAACCAGCCTATTGGGTTTATTTAATGTTTACATGATTTTCTAGTAGACTTAAGGCATGAAGAGCCAAATTACGGAAAGATCTGTTATCTCAAACCCCATGTCTGAGCATTCTGGAATAAAGATCCCATACCTGTATAACATTATATCACTATTATGATGTAGATCTTTATGAACGGTCATTAATGATGTCAAGTTGTTTTAAATTTTGTAATTAGTCATCAAAACTAGATTATAGTAAAAACTAAATGTAACCCCACTGTAAATTTGTATTTTAGCTGTCCTCTTACACTCCATGACCTGTATAAAAACAATTGGCTTGTGCCTGAATAGACATCAGAACAAGCAGAATCTGGCTCTAAAAGAGCAAAGCAAACCTTTTCAAATGAAAGCATTGAGCACTATGGGCCAGTAAACATACAGATAATATATATGCTACATATCTTCTTTATGATTTACATATTCTTCTATTCATCATATTTTAGATGCTGCCTTTGAATACAAATATTCGTCTTGCTTATTCAAATGGGAAAGACGATGAGCAGAATTTCATTCAGAACCTCAGCTTGTTTCTTTGTACCTTTCTTAAAGAGCATGGGCAACTTATAGAAAAAAGACTCAACCTGAGAGAGACTCTAATGGAGGTTGGTGAAAATGCATGTTGTAATATAACACTGACAAGGGTTGGCAATAAGGTCAAGATTAGCACTATAGCCATATATGTCACCCATTACATATTGTTTTAGTTACTTAGGCGTTACAATATAGTATACATTGAAAAGATACTAAAAGACACTGCCTTTCAAATGGGGGGCACTGACCCCAGCAACCAAAATATATTTCTGAGGATATATTTTTATTGTTGTTACTCTTTATTATTTATTTCACAATATTTAGAGAGCATAGACATTTTCACAGCCTCTAATTGAGGTTGGTGAAAATGCATGTAGTTGTATAGCAATGGCAAGGGTTATTACATTGAAAGGATACTAAAAAAATACTGCCTTTCAAATGGGGTGGGCCCTGACCCCAGCAGCCAAAGTATATTTATCTGAGGATATATTTTTGTTAATCTATTTATTTCACAATATTTCTAGAGCACTGACCTTTGCACAGCACTTTACTGAGGAAATACATCTTCATATCTGCCCCTGTCCCAGTGGAGCTTACAGTCTAAGGTTTCTCTAACATTCACACACAATAGGGCCAACTTTCTCAGGTGTCTGTTAACCTGCCTGTATGTTTATTTACTGTGGGGAAAAAACCTGGAGGAAACCACAAAGACACATCAAGGCCATATGCATTCTTTGCTAGTATTGAACTTAGGACCCCACTGTTGCAAGGCTATGTATCTTTCTGTTGATGTGCTTTTCTAGTAATATTCCTGTCTCTTTAAATATTTAAATAGCTGTCTTGTTGCTAGGGGTAAATTCAACCCAGTGCCTCTTCGATATAATGTGTGTTCATGCAGAATTTTATTTAAAGATTTTATTTATTTATTGCCTATTTTCAAATGTCTAGGCTCTGCACTATATGCTGCTTGTTTCTGAAGTGGAAGAGACTGAAATCTTCAAAATCTGCCTTGAATACTGGAACCATCTAGCAGCAGAGCTGTACAGGGAGAGCCCATTTTCAACATCGGCGTCTCCACTACTTTCTGGTAGTCAGCATTTCGATGTTCCTCCTAGAAGACAGTTGTATTTGCCTGTTTTATCAAAGGTATATATTTCCAGTTGTATTTTACAGTGTTCTTTCTCTGTGAAACTTGTTACATTAACGGTATGGATATCTCTGGGTTTTTTTTCACGTTATGGACTGATTTGCAGCTTATGGTACACAGGAAAGCATATAGGTAGGGACTGGATCCCCCTCTCCCCCACCATATATCTTAAGATATCTAAAATAGAGCAAGGTATAAAACTTAAGCAAGGGGTTCTCTCGCGTGTCTGATGCTGACTTTTTAATGTGGAGTGGAGACTAAATGTTTTTATGCACATTGATACATTTTTGTTCAAGTCAATATTTGTAATACATTAAAACAAAAAGTGCTTACACCAAGGCTTAGTCTTTGGGCTTAATCCCCACTACACCAATGTACTGACCCATGTTAGGAAACTTAAAGAAGAAATTATAGATCTGCTTTTAAAAGTTGTGAACAATTTGTCCAGAGAAACATTGTAACTTAATTAAAATATTTAGTTAAACAGTGTTTTTTTTTCCTCTCATAGGTGCGACTGTTGATGGTAAGTCGTATGGCTAAGCCGGAGGAAGTTCTAGTAGTGGAAAATGATCAGGGTGAAGTGGTCCGTGAATTTATGAAGGATACAGATTCTATCAACTTGTACAAGAACATGAGGGAAACTTTGGGTAAATATACATAACTTTTACTTTTTGATTCTATGTATGTAACATAGAAACCCAGTTTAACACTGTAATCTTGCATATGTGTATATATGTATATGTGATCTTTAATTTAAGCGTTCTTGTTTGCACTCTTCTGTTTCCCTGATGAAAAGTTCCGCTATGGAACTGAAACGTTGGATTAAATAAACCGCTTTTTTGCTTTTATATTGTGACGTAATGTAAGTCCTTGGACTTAAATTACCTATATTCTGACTAGCACCCAGGCTTTTGTTTTGATTATAGGAGTGCGTTCCACTTGCAGTTTATATATATATATATATATATATATATTATATATATATATTATATATGTATAGTTATCTAAGTCATCTTTGTATATCGCATTTGTTAGTAAATTTTTTGGTATGTTAATAAAATGTCCACTCCAAGATTATTGTATACACGCCTTATCTGACATAGTTAATGTAGCTTTGCAGGTTAAAAAATGCTCCTGCCTGGCTCTGTTGTGTACTATATTATTTATTTTTTTGCTACCCTTATATTGGTGCTTTTTTCAGCTGTGACCTTAAAATTTTATTCCAGCCATCTTATTCTAAATCTGTTGTGTTTTCAGTATACCTCACTCACCTGGATTATGCAGATACAGAAAGAATTATGACTGAAAAACTCCATAACCAAGTTAATGGCACTGAGTGGTCTTGGAAGAACCTAAATACTTTGTGCTGGGCAATTGGATCAATCAGTGGAGCTATGCACGAGGAAGATGAAAAGAGATTTCTTGTTACCGTTATAAAAGTAAGGGTAAAAAAAAAAGACTTCTCCTTTAAGCATGATATGTGGTATCACATTTTTCATTTTATTTTACATTTTTCCATTACAGGATCTCCTTGGTCTTTGTGAGCAGAAGCGTGGGAAGGACAATAAAGCCATCATTGCATCAAACATAATGTACATTGTGGGCCAATACCCCAGATTTCTGAGAGCTCATTGGAAATTTTTAAAGACTGTTGTAAACAAGTTATTTGAATTTATGCATGGTAAGTATTTCCTAGAATCTGGTAAAGGAAATGTATGGTATGTAAATGTATCCCTAAACCACCCCTACCCTGACTGATGACATGTAATCTTTCTTTTTAGAAACCCACGATGGTGTTCAAGATATGGCATGTGATACTTTCATTAAGATTGCACAAAAGTGCCGTAGACACTTTGTTCAAGTGCAGGTTGGAGAAGTAATGCCTTTCATTGATGAGATCTTGAACAATATCAATACCATTATATGTGATCTTCAACCACAACAGGTAGTCTTTCCCTCTTTGGAATCTGCAGTTTTAATTTTGTATTCTAAGTTTTGTTTTCATGGGGGTTGTTAAAGGGGGCTAATTATTTTGATCAGAAAAGTTGAAGTTGGTCTACAGGATATAATGAGACAGGGTATTATATGATATGGTTAGGTAGTGTATGTTTTATGCAAATATGACTTATATTTTGACCTGTATTGATACATTATGTGAGACTAAATTATGGTTACAGGTATAGGATCCATTATCCAGAAACCAGTTATCCAGAGAACTCCAAATTACAGAATGACCATCTTCAATAACTCCCTTATCCAAATAATCCAACTTTTAAAAACTGATTTACTTTTTCTCTATAATAATAAAACAGTACCTTGTATGTGATCCAAGCTAAAATGTAAATAATCCTTATTGGAAGCCAAGCCAGCCTATTGGGTTTATTTAATGTTTTAATGATTTTCTTTTATTTCATGATTTTCTAGTAGACATAAGTTATGAAGATCTAAATTACGGAAAAAGCCAATACCAAGAAAACCCTAGGTCCCGAGCATTCTGCATAAAAGGTCCTATACCTGTATTACAGCTAGAGTTGTAGAAAGGGGTGTTGCGAGTAGAAATTAAGGATGTCATTTTCAGGAATATTACAAGTCCACAAGCTGCCATTTTACTTCTGGCTCATATGGCCACTAGCCATATGCTAATTGGAAAAAGTTGGTGTAGATCAAGCTGAAGGTGGCAAACCATTATGTGCAGCTTTTGTGATTTTTATTTCAGGTTCACACATTTTATGAAGCAGTTGGGTACATGATTGGGGCTCAAACGGACCAAACTGTACAAGAACATTTAATAGAAAAGTATATGTTACTACCAAATCAAGTCTGGGACAGTATAATTCAGCAAGCCACAAAGGTAAGTGATGCATGTGGTTGTGAGTTAATTTATATGAATGTGACGCAGTAATGGTTCCCTTGCATTGGTGATTGCCATGAAGTGTTTCTGCTGTGTAAAGACATAATGATGTCCCTGTGGAACTCACTGAATTCTAATGTGACAAATGCTTCTATAACTGAAGGAAATCCTGCCAGCAACAACATTGCAGCATCTACTAGAAAACCTTCCCAGAAGGCAAAAGGCTGTTGTAGAAGTAAAGGGAGGAACAAAATTAGATTATTTTCCTATGTTTGCAAACGAGATCTGTGACAGGCAAGTGTCTGGATACTTTTGACCATCTAGCTTCCAAGCCCTCTTAAAAAATGTTTGAAAATCTCTTTGCATTCCAGATAATGGCACCCTCTGGAAATTGTTACTTTTTTTCATCTTTTGTCAAAAAAGTCACCAATTATTAATTTCTGGTCAGCAGGATATAGTTGCAATGCCTTACACTATTTTATGTTAGGCATACGGTTTAGCATAGACCAAGGAACATTTTCAATACAAACCTGCCTGCTAATTGGGCACATTTTTCATTTTGTTTTATCTTGGAAGCGGCCGTATACCCCCTTATTCGTCATGAGTTTAGCTTGTGCCTATTTAATTGAAAAAATAAAACCTTATTTCTTAATCTAAACGGGAAGTTTGGTTGTTGTAAGGTAAGAAATATTACCATTAGACAAACACTTCACCCCCCGGAGTCCTTTATGCAGGGGGGGTTATCTGTGCAATAGGAAAACTGTATATTCAACACAAGTGGTAGTCCTTGAAATCATTTTGAAAATTGGGGGTGTACTTCCCCATTAAAAGGAACAGTAACACCAAAAAATAAAGATGTTTTAA
>CM044440.1:26790626-26807679 GCA_024363595.1 Xenopus borealis | reverse complement strand
AAAGTTTAATTAAGTAGTCTTCATCTCCCATCCTTTTAATTCATTATACTTTGCTTTCTTTCCAGATTTCCTGAAAGTACTCTTACTCCTTCCCTTCTACTCATACGCCTTCTCTTCTGTTTCTTTCTTTTTATCTTTTCTAAAGTGAATTAGGAATCAATGTCTGAATATAATGTGATATTCTGTAGTTGAGCTGTCTGCAACACAACCCAGGTTTTCCCCATGTGCCTATGCGCTTCATTTGTCCCTCAAATATTTGTTTAATACGGTTGTGGGCTCGTGTCATGGAAGTAGCTAGACATAACAGACAAATATTGTCCGAGTTAAAGAAAAAAAAAATACCTATTTGTATGTTCTTGTAGTTCTCCTATTTCTTTCCATCCCTTCATATTGTTATTATTGTAGACTTTTATAGCTATAATGAAAGACAAATTTCAGTAAATCTGCTGACTTACTCTTATAATACAGTAGCAAGAAAAACATAATTTTTTTGAAATAGACATAAAATTTCATTCTTCGAGTAGGACCTATAAGCCAAAAACAGTGCTTCTCTGAATCGCAAATTCACCAATTCTCTGTTTATGGTTATAGGTGAGATGGTCACTAAACAACCGCTGATCCGAAGTATGAGGACTGTCAAAAGGGAAACTCTAAAACTGATTTCTGGATGGGTGAGCAGGTCCAGTGATCCACAGATGGTGAGTATGGTGAATAAGCGCCTGGAATTAAGACATTTAGAATTTCATTAAAGAGCCATTCAAATGTATTTTTTATTTTCAATAAATTTTTATTGTTTTGTCATTTATTACATACATGTAATCATTGTAACAATGTAGTCAATTGTAGCATACAACATATAGCGTCACATGAAGGAAATGCGGCATCTTCTTTACAGGTATTATGGTGATATATATTATAGTTCCTGAGGTCGGAAGATAAGCAAACCCTAATTGCTTCTATTACATTGATAGTTGTAAAGAAAACCAAAATAAAAACATAAATGAGAGAGAGGTTCACTGCGTCATCTCATTGTTCCCTTTTATTTTCATACCTGGAATGCCCCATGTGGTGTTTGGGGATTAAAGTGTCATCAACTGGGGAGGGTTCCCCCAAATCTATAGTCTATCCAAGGCTGCCATATTTTTAGAAACACAGGGACCTTGTCTAGAGCAATGCTAGTTAGCTTTTCGTTAACCATTATCCAGTCTATTGTGGGTTTGAGTAAGTTGAAATTTATTTGTGGAGATTTCCACGACCTTGCCAGGACCAGTCTAGCAGTCAGGTATATGTGGTTCACTATTTTCCTTTGTGTTATTGTTGTATTTTGAGGTGGAGCTCCCCATTAGTGCCTCGTAAGGAAAGCAAGCTTACATTACGCCAAAGATTAAGTTGTACACCCTTATCCAATATCTAATTGCACAGGGGCATTTCCACCATATATGTGCCATATCTCTTGCAGCCTCTAAAGCAGCTGTTAAGGTTCAGGTACATAAGAGTTAGTCCACTGGGGGTAAGATACCAGCGAAATAGAACCTTGTAACCCGATTCTAACAGGATTGTATTGTTAGAGCATTTCTTTAAGTTGTCCCATACTTTGCTCCATTGTTTATATGACAAGGATTTCCCTAGTTCTCTTTCCCAGGAATAGATGTAGCTTATGTCCACCAGGGATGTTGGGGAATTGATATATCTATATAGTAAAGAGATCGCCTTCAAAGGCGTTTTGCCATCTATAAACCATTTCTCAAAAAGGTCTTATCTGGGGCTTCCGGTTGGTGGTGTTTCCCACACTCTGTAACGAAATGTAATAGCTGATTGGCTCGAAAGTATTCTGAATTCGGAAGATCGTGTCTTTCACGCAAGTAGTCAAAGGTGGCAGGGCCCCTAACGGTGAGTAGGTCTGTCACCTTTCTGAGATTATGGTCTCTCCACCACTGGAAAGAGCTGCTTTGGATTCCCGGGGTGAATTGGGGGTTGCCAAAGAGAGGTCTTGCTGGGGCATGGGCCGAAGCTTGTGGATAGGTGGGTGCAACTGCATCCAAAATTTTTATAGAATGTCTTAATGTGCGGCTGATAGTTGGTGGCCTTTGTTTTGCCCTAGACCATATCAGGGCACTTGCTGTAAAAGGGGACTCAAACCTGTTCTCTAGAGATTGCCATAAAGGGGCATTGTCTTGGGCATGCATGGCAGGTAAGTGAGCTAACTGTGCAGCTATATAGTATTTCCAAAGGTTTGGGAGGCCTAATCCCCCTTCTAGTGTAGATCTTTGCATAGTGTTGAGACGTACTCTGGGGGCTTTATTGTTCCACACAAATTTTTAGATATTTGATTCCAGTTTCTACAGATCTGACCTTACTATGGAATAGGCAGTACGCTGAATAAGTAGAGGATTTTTGGTAGCAAGACCATTTTGGTTGCTATCCCCCTCCCTATCCATGATATGTGATATTTCCCCCAGTCCTCCAGAAGCCTACGTAACTTTCGATACATAGTAGGGTAATTGGCACTGTACAGGTGGTCGAATGAGTTGGTTACTTTAACACTTAAAACTGTTGTGTGAGGCGTTCCACTGGAACTCAAAATTCAGGGTTGGTAGCTTGGTTAGATCCTTTGAGCGCCGCACAATGGATTGCCTTTTCTGAAGAGGAGCACAAGCGGAGTTTAAAGTGCCTAGATGGATTTTGCAATTATGTTGTAACAGAGTTTTTTATTCATACCATACCTGCAGAGTACATAGTAATTCACAGAAACTACTACTTACATAAATTTTTTATTTTTTTTATTTTGCCAGGTTGCTGAAAACTTTGTTCCTCCCTTATTGGACGCAGTTCTTATTGATTACCAGAGAAATGTACCGGCTGCCAGGGAGCCTGAAGTACTCAGCACAATGGCTACTATTGTAAACAAGCTGGGGGTGCATATTACAGCCGAAATACCTCAAATATTTGATGCTGTTTTTGAATGCACATTGAATATGATTAACAAGGTATTTATTGTATTCCTGATCATTTTATTTGGTCTAGTACTTTTAAGATGTTTTTTTTTTTTATATTTGACTATATGAGTATTTATTTAATGCGATACAGGTATAGGATCCATTACCTGTTAACCAGTTCCGATTTACGGAAGGACAGTCTCCCATAGAGAATTATTTTTCTCTGTAATAGTAAAATGGTACTTTGTACAGGTATGTGATCTGTTATCCGGAAACCCGTTATCCAGAAAGCTCGGAATTACGGAACAGCCGTCTCCCGTAGACTCCAAAATTTAAAAAATGTTTTCCTTTTTTCTCTAATAAGAAAACCGTACCTTGTACTTTGAGCCATTGTAAGATGTAACCCTAATGGGTTTATTTAATGTTTATTTAATATTTACATGATTTTTTTTTTAGTAGAGTTAAAGATCCAAATTACAGAAAGATCCATTATCCAAAAAACACCAGGTCCAGAGCATTCTGGATAACCAGTCCCCATACCTGTACATGATCAAAGGTCGCTTTCCTGTACATGATCCAAACTAAGATATAATTAATCCTTATTGGAAGTAAACTGAACCTATTGGGTTTATTTATTGTTTATATGATTTTCTAGTAGACTTAAGGTATAAAGATGCAAATTATGTAAATATTATTTATCTGGAAAACCTCTGGTCCCGAGCATTCTGGATCACAGGTCCCATACCTGTACAGAATTGTAGTGAAAGGAATGTGGGATTTGACTACAAATCTTCTTCCCTAGGACTTTGAAGAGTATCCAGAGCACAGGACAAACTTTTTCTTGCTTCTTCAAGCCGTGAATTCCCACTGCTTTCCTGCATTTTTGGCTATCCCTCCAGCTCAGTTCAAACTAGTGTTGGATTCTATCATTTGGGCCTTCAAACACACAATGAGAAATGTTGCAGATACAGGTAAAGTATAAGTGGGTCATGCATACAAGCAGTTTATAATCCGCAAGGTTATAATGATGAATATAAGATCTAGATAAAGGGCTACTTACCTGGAAAGCTCTTACCCTGTAAGTTGAAAGATGTGCGAGCGATGCCGTTTTAATGTTTCCTAAAGGCCACAAATTATATGAAAGGCTACTGAACCCCGCCTAGCTCTAGTAGTTACATTTACCAGATTCAGTACGGTATAAAAAAAAACTTTTGGTTTGCTAATGCTACTCCATTACAGTTCTGTGACTCTTGTCAAGCTTTCCAGTGTTTATTTGTATCAACGTTCACTTTCATACCTGTTTGACACTCTTGTTGGCCTTGCTTAAAAGGAATGAAGAGCAATGGATAACCCAGCAGGGTATTCTAAAACCATTGGGTGGTATGTAAAGAGAGAGATTATTAGTATGTAATTAAAGGAAACTCTTCTGTTCTCTCCAGGTCTACAGATTCTATACACCTTGTTGCAGAATGTTGCTCAAGAGGAAGCTGCAGCACAGAGTTTCTACCAAACGTATTTCTGTGACATACTTCAGCACATATTCTCCGTTGTAACAGACACGTCGCATACTGCAGGTATGTTGGATTTTTCACCTAATGGAGCTGCACATTTCTTGTAGTGTGCGTGGGGACTCCTACCAGTCATCATAAAAAACAGCGATATGTATACAAACTGTGACTGTTCCCTTAATGTTTTGAGTGGCTGAAAATTGGTTTTGGTCTCACTGAAGAAAGATTGTACAGTTAGTAGAAAAAGTTCCTAAATGCTGAGATAGGTCCTTAAAGGGATACTGTCATGGGAAAAACATTTTTTTCCCCCAAAACGCATCAGTTAATAGTGCTACTCCAGCAGAATTCTGAACTAAAATTTTGAAAGCTGACATGGGGCTGGGCATATTGTCAGATTCCCAGCTGCCCCCAGTCATGTGACTTGTGCTCTGATAAACTTCAATCACTCTTTACTGCTGTACTGCACCTTGGAGTGATATCAACCCCTCCCTTTCCCCCCAGCAGAAGAGGGAACAGAACAATAAGAAGGTAACCAGATAGCAGCTCCCTAACACAAGATAACAGCTCCCTGGTAGATCTAAGAACAGTGCTCCGTAGTAAAATCCAGGTCCCTTTTCAACACACTGTCACATTGTGTAGGAGAAATAGTCTGCCAGAAAGCATCCTAAAGTGCTGGCTCTTTCTGAAAGCACATGACCAGGCAAAATTACCTGCGATGGCTGCCTACACACCAATATTACAACTAAAAAAATATATACTTGCTGATTCAGGAATGACATTTTGTATTGTACAGTGAATTATTTGCAGTGTAAACAGTGTAATTTAGAAATAAAAAATGCACCATAAAAATCATGACGGCATACCTTTAACTTTAAAAACAATAACTTTGTCATATTTATTTTACTCAGCAAGAATAACTCTACAAAATGTTTGTTTTGTTTTTTTTTTTTTTTTAAAAGTACCAAGTTGCTTTATAGCTATTCTTTGTACTACAAAACACCTTTTTTCCTGCTGCTGGGAAGAATAGATGTAGATTAATGTTTACAGATCAATTTCTATTTTTATTTTATAGGTTTAACAATGCATGCATCAATCTTGGCATACATGTTCAATCTGGTGGAAGAAGGAAAGATAAATACGCCTTTGAATCAAGCTAGTCCGCTTAACAACCAGCTATTTGTTCAAGAATATGTGGCTAACCTTCTAAAGTCTGCGTTTCCCCACTTACAAGAGTGAGTATGTTAATTATAAAGGTCAAGGTTTTTTTATGTTGCTTTTATGGTATGTCTCGTACTACTTGCTTGGTAAGAAGCAATGTCACCCTTGTATGTATGTGTAACTTTATTTGTAAAGCGCTGTTAAGGAGCCACAGCGCTGCACAGTGCATAAAAGTACAATATATATATAAAAGTATGCATGGGGGAGACAAATCACGTCATAAATATATACAAAATCACAGGACAAAGTTAAGTGCTATGTGGTAAAATACATGGTGGGAAGGAGGTCCCTGTCCTGTAGAGCTTACAGTCTAAGGATAACTTCTATATCACAATTGCACACCAGGAAATAACCAGCATTTGATTCCTGCATGATTTTCAGCTCAGCTGGATTTCCATTCCATTGACTTCAGTGGTATTTCCTTGAAACTTGTCTAGGCCTGACCACAAGTACAGTGGCTGGGTCCTGACAATTACCTTTCAAGGAGAAAGAAAGCTACCAAAGCAGTTTATTGCCAATAGATAAGCCACAATAGTGCAAGCTAAAACACTATATTTATTCTGCAGAATGATTTGCTATACCTGAGTAAACTGCTCTAGATGCTGTCTGTTTGTTTGGGATAGCAGCTGCCATATTAACGTGGTGTAACTTCACTTCCTGCCTAAGACTGAAACCCAAGAGAGGAAGTGCTGCTCCAGATCCATAAACACCGGATTGGTGTCAGGTGCCGTTAGGTCACTGACCCTCTGCCACTCAGAGCCCAAAAACTGTATATAACAAAAACCTATGGCAGAACTGATACTGATTGTATCTGTGATCAGTGTTTTTTTAGCTCACATACAAAGTGGCAGGATTTTGGGCCTCCACTGGGCCCTTTGTCAAGCCTGCCTAAGACTGTCCCTGCTCACTCATAGTTCTGGGCTCAGATTATAGCAGGTAGGCTGAGAGGAGCAAACTGAGCATGCTCAAGCCCTAGCCCTGGAGGTTTATGTTGAAAACAGGAAGTCTGATACAGAAGCCCATGTGTACACAATAGAAGAAAATAAATGCTGTTTCTTTTGACAGAGGACTCAGAGCAGCGTTACTTTCAGGGTTTACTGGTTTATTTATATAGACTTATAGTTTAAGTCTTTCCATCTCATTTAAATGTATCTTGGGCAGTCCACAGTATTCTGCTGCCACTGATTTGAAAATTGCACAGCTGCAAAACACTGGAAATCTTACCATGTGTCATTGTCCCTAAAGACTGCTGTTGCCTAGTTATAGAATATGATACATATTTATACATCTCACATTCATGATGGCTTATAATGAAATCTGGATCACTTGGGGCCATTAACCCTTGAAAGGTCAGATTGGCTCTGGCCCTCAAATTAGTCTTCCCTAGGGAATAGTAGGAGTCCGCAGGAAATAATTTAACAAGGACGTTTGCATCTGTTTAGTGTCAAAGCATATTATTACTAAATAGATTGACAGTAATGAAGAAGCAATTATTAGTTGCAAAGAACTTTAATCTTTCCAGGATTGATTTTATTTTCTACTTTGAAAATACTTGGCATACTTTGCTTGGGCTATATGTAGTAGAGAATCGGTGTGAACTGGATAAATGTGTGCTAAATTGCCAATAATATTGAGGGTTAATGAATGTGGGGCAAAATTTAAGATCAAAATAAATCTGTAAGAATATAAAATCTGGGTATAAGTAGTTATGTGACCCTTTCTCCCCCCCCCCCCCTTCTCTTACAGTGCGCAGGTTAAACTTTTTGTGACTGGCCTGTTCAGTTTAAACCAGGATATTGCAGCATTTAAGGAACATCTTAGGGACTTCCTTGTACAGATTAAGGTATGTTGGTTGTGTATTTCTTTGCGTTCTTTTCCCTCCCTTAACTGATAATAGCTTTGTTTGTAAGCTTATGATTCATTTTTGGCTTCATGCACACGGGCAGATTCAGGGAGATTAGTCACCCCTGCGACAAATCTCCTTTGGGGAGGCAATCTCCTCGGACTGCCTTCTTGCCGGCTAGAATGAAAAATCACCAGCGGGATGGCACTTTTCCGAAGTTGCCTCCCAAGGATGCCTCGGAAAACAAAGCATCGCGAGTGCCATTCCCCTGGTAATTTTTCATTCTAGCCAGCGAGAAGGCAGAGAATGATTGTCGCCCCAAAGAAGAGGAGATTCGTCACTGGGGTGACTAATCTGCCCGTGTGCTTTACCTTTAAAGTGGAACAATGTTTTTTGTTTGTTTTTTTTAAGTTTTGCCATGGAAATTACACCTATAGAGTCCAATTTTAGGAAAAAATTACCCTTGTCCCAAAAAATTTTCCAAGCTTTAAAGACTTTGAATACATTTCAGCAAATTTTTGGTGAAGCTAAGCGGGTCAAATTTGCCCATCCCTACTCAACTCCAATGGAGGTTCTTTAAATGAGACATATAGAATAAATGAAAAAACCCTAATTTTGTAGGCAGTTATAAGTAATATCTGGTGTTGCTTTTACAGAGTGCTAAAAATGAATATTATCTTTAAAAATATCCCCTTTATTGGAGCTCCCTATAGATGTTTTCTGGTCCCTGTTTCAAATGAGTGGCGGGCGTGTCCTAACAGTCCCTGCCAGAAACACAGTAGGAGGGGGACAGCCAATCACAGCCCTGCAGTCACACAAGGACAGTCAGGTTTCAGTTCCCTATCAGGTCATGGTAGCTGCTGGTCCTACAGTGCAGTGAATGGCCTGACCCGAAAATTCATATGGAGTTCTCCCTCCGATAAAACCTTGACTGCTAGGAAGGCAACTAAAACATTCATATGGTTCAACCTCTGCCGTTGACTTGTAAATGAAGTTTAGGTGGTGAATATTCAAATTTAGAGTTGTTTCCATGGTGGAGGTGTGCTAAATCTCACAATCAAATTGGGGGATAAAAATTTGAATGTGTGAATTTTAGACCCAAAAAAGACAGTAATGTAGAAAGAGCAAGCTTGGCTAATCTAATTAATTCCCTAAAGAAACGACCTGTTACATAAGGTTCTTGTTTTTCTGTTCAGGAATATGCCGGTGAGGACACATCCGACCTGTTTCTGGAGGAAAGGGAAACTTCCCTTCGACAAGCCCAAGAGGAAAAACACAAACTCCAGATGTCTGTTCCTGGCATACTCAATCCACACGAAATTCCAGAAGAAATGTGCGACTAGTTTTTAAAAGTCAAGTGAAGCCGTTAACTTCCCTCTTCCCGCTGAACATCCAATTTGTTCAGGAAAACATCACTTTGATTATTGTTGACCAAAATGATGCCAATTTGTAAATTATGATGTCACCTAGTGGCCCTTTTTCTTATTCTGCGTTTTTTTGTATGAGAAATTTTCTGTGAAATATCCTTCCGTTGTTTAAAGCTTTGGTCATCTTTAGGTTTGCATGACATTAAGGATTTTTTCTTTTCCTTTTTTAAACTTCTTTCATGCCCATTTCACGGCTTAGGGGGCGAGGACAGAAGAACTGATCCAGAACCTCTCTTTGGGTGGTTCTCCTGAAATTCCTCCCCATCAAAAACACCTGATTTTTATTAAGTTTTTCCCCTCCCCTTTTTTCTTTCATATTGATTTTGCAGCCTAGAAGGAATTTCAGTGATGGCAAATTGACTTGTATAGACACAAGTCTGGCACCTCTGCATTCTCTGAACAATTAAACCAATCATTTAGGGTTGAGGTGGGCTAGACTTATACATACTGCAAGTTGGATACAAGATCATTTGCATATCATCCCATTGTAAAGTGACTTCAGAAAGTATGGGAACACAGTACAGTTAGTTATTTTTACACAGTTTCTTTTTGTTGTGTGTGTGCTGTCGCTTTGTCGACAACAGCTTTTTGTTTTCCTCAATGAGGAGTGTTGCTCATTTGTGAGCCTTCATTAACGAGAAGTGAAATGGTTAAAACTATTTATCCTGTTAGAATAGGCTTGCATCTTTTTAACAACTCATAAAACTGGCTTTTGAGATGACTTGTACTAATTTACATTGTTTACCATGCTGTAGTGCTTTAAGAACACTACTACTTAAAAAGCAAAATAAACTTGGTTTACATTTACTTGTATCGTCTCTGTGTATTCAAGAGCCTTTTGTTTGTCCAGATGGTCTTTATGATGAAACAAATCCAAACCACAAGAAATTGGCCAAATCTGAATACTGCGAGTGCTACAAACCAAATCCTGGAAATCCATATGTGCATTATGAATATTAATTTCTTTTACTTTCCTTTTGAATTGGCCAGGGCCGGGCCAAGGAGCAGGCAGAGTAGGCACGTGCCTAGGGCGCAAAGCTGGGGGGGCACCAGGCACACCCCTTCTCTGTGCGCGCGTCCCTTTTTGGTGCATGTGCCTATCGGGTGCTGTAACAGTAGGCTAGGGTGCCTAGTCGGCCTGGCCCAACGCTGGAATCACCCATTATTCATGTCTACACAATCTAGTTTTTTTGTTTATAAAAAGAAAAATCTTCATGTTGTTGCCGACAGACTGAGTCGGCGGTTTATTGGCCCGTGAGTGGGGCCCTCTGACAGGCTTCCCCGATGACATCTGCCTGACTTTTGATCAGATATCGAATCGGGCAGAATTAAAAATCCAGTCGGATCGCGGCCGCATCTGTGCGTTGATGCGGTCCCGCGATCCGACCGCCCATATGTTCATCATTCTGATCCGATCGTTGGGCCCTCGGACCAGCTCGATATCGCCCGCATCAAGGTGGGCATATTAAAGAGAGATCTGCTTGTTTAGGCAACATCGCCAAACGAGCGGATCTCTGTATAACCACCTTTAGGCAGCATAAGTTCATGCAAGAAGCATTGCTCAAAAGGTCTAGGAAGGCTGCTGAAAGGGTAATTCTAGATGCATGATCAGCAACAACAGCAAGAGGAGGAAGGCAAGTGTGTAGCAAAAGTTCAGCTAGAGTAGTTTCCCTTTCCTTTCAAGTTAATCAGAATCCTTCACTGCAAGGCAGAAAGCTGCTTACAATACTTTGATATTTACTATATACAAAATTACAACATTCAAAAAAATCTGCAATTAATGAGCAGAGGGGGAGATCCTCAACTCAAGGGGGCACCCAATTTATGATCAAAGCTACTACACATAATATATATTTACAGGTATGGGATCTATTATCCAGAATGCTTGGGACCTGGGGCTTTCCGGATAATGGGTCTGTCCGTAACTTGGATCTTCACACCTTAAAGCGCACCTATTGGGGCAAAATTGTACCCCCAACCAAAGGTGCGGGCTGATAGAGCCTGCATTCTGGTTGGGGGTTTCACAATTTTTTAATTTTTTTTTTAAATGCCCCTCGCCAGCGCTAGCGGCCTTGCTCCGGGAGCTAATGTTTTATTATTACAAAGAAAAAGGAAAAAAAAATTTTAAATTTGGATTATTTTTTTTATAATAGAGTTTATGGGAGACCAGCTTTCCTGTATATGTTTTATTATCCTGAATCATTGGTTCTGTGGGGGGAGTGTTTGAGTTAAAGGGGAACTATCGTGAAAATGAAAACAGAATATACCCCAAAGTCCAGGTCCCCTGCAGGCAGGATCACGGGCACCATCTTGTCCCGCACCGTCTTCTTCCTTGATCCGGCAGCGTTTGGCAGCACATGTGCAGTAGGACTCATTTGCCGTTGGTACTACTGCGCATGCGCACAAATTTCACGATGTTTTCCAATTTCCTTTTTTTTGACAATTTTGTGAAATTTGGGCTCATACGCAGTAGTACCAACCGGCGCCACCAAACGCCATCGGATCAAGTAAGAAGATTGTGCAGGACAAGATGGCACCTGTGAACTAGTCTGCAGGAGACCTGGACTTTTTGGTAATTAACAGGTTAGGGGCAATAGCCCGAGTGGGGAGGTAGGCTGGAGGGAGGGGTTTTATGCTGGGAGCGTTTACTTCCCCTTTAAAAAATAGGGGGGTGCCAAATAAGGGCTGTTAATAGCTATTTGGTTGCCCCTATGTGGATTGGCCGCCTACTGGAGGGTCTGTTTTGCAGTGCACCTGGTTTTTCTAAAACTTGCCTCCAAGCATGGAATTCAAAAATAAGCACCACTGGGAGCAACATCCAAGGGGTTGTTGAGCAACATGTTGCCCGTGAGCTACTGGTGGAGGATCACTGCCGTAGAGGATTCCACAGTCCGTGATTAGCACCCGGTGTGAGACCGGGGTCATGACTGCCTGAACCCATTGGCGGTTAATCGCCTTTGATCAAGCTAGTCTTGGCTATAACACCATCCAGATATTTCCTGCAACCTCAAGGAAGGGGAGACCATGGAGAGGGCTGAGTATAACAACGGCATCTGCACCTCCTTCCTGACTCCGCTGCACGGCCAGGGGGAGAGTCAGTCTACACCTCTTCTCCCTTACCGCCCTCTGTTGACTGAAACAGGACACAATCTTGGATTTAAGCTTATAACATATAACTCCATGTGACCCTTTTAACCCAGGGGTCCCCAACCTTTTTTGGTCCGGGGGACAGTGTAGCGGCAACATTTTTTGCAGGGGTTGGTGTCCATTTCTGGTCGCCAGCGTCCTGTTCGAGTGTGCCGGCATCCAATATGGCGAGATGCATTTATTTCTGGACTGCCTGTGGCCCAGTTCTGGGCCGGAGGTTGGGGACCCCTGTTTTAACCTATAGAAACTTTGGAACCTATAAAAATCCACAAGCAGTTTCTACAAGTTCAGTGGGTGATGCAGATTAATTTCAGTTGCCAATGCCCCATGTGTGGCTTTACATACAGACAAGGCTGCCAAATACCCCAATGAAAAGAAAGGCACATAACAGGAAAAATATAGTTCAGCTATGATTGTCCTCTTTAAAGGTGAGCGTTTTACATGCAAGAATTAAAGTATGTTGCATCAGCACAACATAGGAAATCCTCTCATGGATTGAACACATGTAACTCACCTGGTCCCTAAATTGCTTTGTGGTTTATTTACAGACACACTAAATGCAAGAGCACGAAGGGGCACAAAAAAAAAAGGATCTGGCCAGCCTTTATCAAATAATGAAGAGAAGTTCTGGAGCTGATTCTTTACAATGTACCAAATCTGACAGAATTAGACAAATCTTAAAGGGGTAGATTACCTTTGGTATAGAATATCCAATTCATAATGACTTTTCTGATATCTCATTTTTTAAATGGTTTTTTAATTATATTGATATTGATGGGTTTTTGTTTTTTTCTAAAACTACCATAAACTCAAAATTCAACCAATCAAAATGTATTCATGAAATGAAATTTTCTCGGCTCGGACGAATTGAATCAACCCAAAAACTGGAATCTAATTTGATTCCAATGAGACAATCTCCGAAAATCCCAGCAAGCACCACCAAAATTACCCCGACCCCTTCCATTGACTTCAGTTCAGCAGGTTTAAGGCGGTGAATAGTCGAATTTGTGTTCTTAAAGGGCCATGCAAACACAACAAAAGCTTTTTAGGCATGTTGTTCACTACTTCATCTGAAAGCAGCAAAAATACGGATCATCTGAGGACTGGGGTAAAGTATAAGATCTTTATGAAGTATCTCCACCAGCTTCAGAAGTATCACTGGCTTAAAGGAGAATGCAACCCCTGTGGACAAAAAAAACTCTCTTTGCTTTATCTAAAGTAACAAAGTTTCTGAAAAAATTAATCGGAAATGTTGTGTCTTTCGGGCGCAAATGCCTCCTACTTCGTGTCTTTTCGCTGCTTCGGGACATCGGGTGATTCGGAATTCAGCTTTTTGGCTCTTAGGAAGAGGTGGCATAGCTTTGGTGCTGTGAAGGGGGCACATCTGAAAAGTGCAGCACAGCAGGGCCCCCTTAAAGGGAAACTAAAGTCTAAACTAGAATAATGCTAGAAATGCTGTATTTTGTATATGAATACAAACATGAACTTACTACACCAGAAGACTAATTAAACAAATGATTTTTGCTTTCATTGTTGGCATAGGGGGCTGTCATCTTGTAACTCTGTTAAACATCTTTGCATGACCAAGATTACACACATGCTCAGTGTGGTCTGGGCGTCAGTTGGGAGATTAAGCTTAGGGGATCATCGTAAATTATCAAAACAGCACAAGTCAAATAATATCTGTCATAGAAGTCAATAAAGCAAGACTAATAATCAGAATATACAGACTGCACTGGGTCTGAGGATACAAATCTCTACAGTTGCTGGCTGCTCTGCAGGGAAACAAACAAAGCTGCTGGTTTTGGGACGTAAGGTGGGGGGCTACCCACTACTATTTGAAAGTATGATCTTCCCCTGTAAAGCAGTTAGGGTCCGTCTGAAGTTTACTATCTGCAGCTGTCAGGGCAAGTAAAGGTGTAAGGTCATCCTCTGAGATGACTCTTTGTGTAATAAAACTTTTTTATTTGCACACATTTTTGGAGTGAAGTCCAGTTTTGTGCCAGCCTACCACTGCAATTCAAATGTCTCATTTTGCCTCCCTGAGCTGAAGGTCTGGGGCTTGAGCACCTGGACCCCCTGTCGATATTGGTAAGTGTAACTTACCTCTTACAAGTTAAGGCAATTACTGGACATACTTTCCTATCCCTTTATCTTATGCCTTCCCTGTAAATGTTTCATTGGGTGTCTTCTACAGTTCAGTCTCATTTAGGGTTGCCACCTGGCCTGTATTTTACCGGCCTGGCCAGTATTTTTGATGGCTGAGGCTGAGCCCAATGTTATTAATAGGAAAAAAAGATAATTATATAGGAAGGTCGGTATTTTTTTGAAGAAAAGGTGGCAACCCTAGTCTCATTCCATGTTATGCTTCCCCTAGTCCAGTTTGGATGAAATGGTAAAAAAGTGGGTCCTAAATGTATATACCCAGCCTAGGGTTGCCACCTGTCCTGGTATTTTGAAGGGCTGCCCGGGTCAATACTTCCTGCCCAGTTTTCCTTATTTGGAAAACCGGGCAGGATTAGCTTGATTGACGCAGCGATCGGCCAATCAGCGATCGCGTCGTCACAGGCCCGCCCACTAACGTCATGGGCCGCCCCCCCCCCCCGTCCGGGTTCAGCCACAGCAAAAGGTGGCAACCCTAACCCAGCCACAGTTTGCTTTCAATGAAAACAACATTAAAGGGGTGGGTAGCTTTTAGTATATTATAGAATGGTCAATTCAGATTTTGAATGTGTAACACTAATCTGGGATATCCCAACCATAGATAGTTAAATGTCCAGCTAAGATAGAAGCATGGGTTACATTGGACTATCACTTCAAGATCTGGGGCTTCGCTAAGTGGAAGCATCCCTTTACAGACGTTGTGTAAATACAACTCCCAGACTACTGTGCGTGCAAAATACAAAATGATTGAGTGCCAGGAGGTTCTTATGGTGTAAAAACTATTTATTAGTCATAGACAATGTCCCCAGATTTACTCACATCCAGTGGATCAGAAGAAAAGTGCGCAGGCACATCACATGCAGCTTTACAAATACTGACACTCCACTTAGGACAGACTTGGCAGGCATCCCACTTCACCTCTGCAGCATATTCTGGTAGTGAAATAAAAATATAATTTGATTTACACCTTGCGCAAAATATAATCAGCGGATTTGCAAACAATAGTAGGGGTGATTCCGCCCCAAAAAAATGTCAATACAATCTATATGCACTTCCGATAATGAATAATCGTCCCACCAGCAGAATGCTTTCCCTCCAGATGGATTTGTTTGTAACTTAAAGTGTCCCGTAAATATATTGATACATTTGAAATCAACAGCAGGTAGATCAGATTTGTTCTGCTATTCCGTACTTCAAATCTCCTCCACACTGCACCTCAAATAAAACATAAAAGAGAAAGAGACCAATGTGCTTTTCTATGTACTGACACCGGGTCCCTGCTAGATCTCTTCTTACAAGATCTCCCGTGTCCAGTCACATGTTATAGGCAATCTCGTCTCCTGGCACTTTATGTTACTTGTAGCAAGGTCTTTAACTTAAACAGCTTCGCCCGCTTTTTTTGTATCGACTTACCTGAAACCTCAGGCCGGTGCTCCTATCAGCAGAAAACTGTACTGGCCCAGGGTTATACCAGTGAGTACCACAGAGCAATCCTCTTCTGTCTTCATGCGGCTGCGCATGTGCAGTAGAACGAAAAGCTGAACTTTAACTAAAAAGTTGGCTAATTCGTTCTACTGCGCATGGGCCTGCCCTGGGAAATTTGAAGCAAGCAAGAAGAAGACGGAAGAGGATAGCTCTGTGGTGCTCACAGGTAGGTCAATACAATCACTTGGGGATGCCTAACATTTTGGCACCCCCAAGTGCTGCAAGCCTTTCCTTCTCCTTTAAAGGCAACAAAGTTATTGATACTTTTTTATTCCTCATCTGTCTACTCTGGCTCTCTCCTTTTATTTATATTCCAGTCTCTTATGCAAATCAATGCATGGCTGCTATGGTAATTTGAACCCTAGCGACCAGATTGCTGATATTGCAAGCTGAATAAAAAGCTAAATAACTCAAAAACCACAGACACAAACACACACAATATATATATATATATATATATTAGTGTGAAAGCTACAACTAAGCTTAGTTTAGAGTGTCCTGTCATTCCTGCTTCCCCTTCTCGTTCCCTTAGTGTTGTGTGTCTCTCGCTCTTTCCCTCCCCAGTGGCTGGTGCATTTCTTTTATTTTACTCAGATACCTCGTCAGCCATCATCAAGTCTGCAGAGACTGGCAGCAAACCTAAGTACTCCACCTTCTTTGGAGTCATGGGGGCTTCACCTGCCATGGTTTTTAGTGCTATAGGAGCTGCCTATGGTACATCAAAAAGTGGTATAGTTATTGCTGTGATGTTTGTCATGAGGCCTGAGTTGATAATGAAGTCTATCATTCCTGTAGTCATGGCTGGTATTGCCCTGGTCTTTCCACAAATTTCGGGCCTGAGGATGCACAGTAGATAACAGATACGTTCTGAAGAATCCCATTGTATGCTACAGGGCTTATATGTTATCTGCTGTGCAGTGGAGTAACTAGATGTTACTGGGCCCCACAGCAAATTAATTTTAGGGCCCCCAACCTAACCAGAGATTGTCCATTTTTGCCAATATATGTTGAAATTGCTCACTATTTAGGGACTCGTGGTCCCCTATACCTCCTGTGCAAATCCTAATTTGCATATGTAAGTTAGATGTGGGAAGGGAAATCACATGACTTTTCCTCTCAAAACAAGGAAGTAAAACATTCTTTTTTGCATATGCAAATTCAGCTGAATCTTTCACAAAGGATTCGTCAGAATCCCAAATAGTGGATTTGATGTATACCTATTTACTAGTGCAGAACAACAGTACATTATATTACCATTGCATAATGGCATTTCAGGGGCTGATGCCCCTCCCCCACTATTGCGCTATACCACATTAAAAAACGTAA
>CM044440.1:26766922-26779400 GCA_024363595.1 Xenopus borealis | reverse complement strand
CACATGGGTCAGAACTGTTTACTTTTGAATCTGAGCTGAATGCTGAGGCTCAATTGCAAACTCACTGAACAGTTATGCCCCCTTCATGTCAATGACTAACTCGGAGTTAAAGAGCTGAAAGCAGGAAGTAGGGTTGCAACTCAGCCGATATTACGATAGGACCAGGGCTGTTATTACAAATTTAGTTGCCGGTAAATTTAGTTGCCGGTAATTTGTAATACCCCAAACAAAAGCCCTTGGTCCTTCACTTACACATCTCTTTTAGCCGATGCTGTTGTGGCTCCGCCCCCTTTAGCGTATAGCCCGCAACCCTAGCAGGAAATAGTGTTCTGTTCTGTTAGACATCCAGTCACTTCAGACTTTGTAGATTACATTTTTGGCTAACTAACTTTATTATTATTAACATTTTGCACAGTCTTATCTATTTGCCTAGTTTTTATTTTTACACTGGACTTTAGAATGATTCTGTAGCTTATCTGCAAGTGTATGGAGGCTTCCGATGGGTCTTCCCGTTGGTTTGCATATATGGGAAAGATAAACTCATTTGGCGACCTCGCTAAACAAGCAAATCTTATCGTGGATGGCCACCATAAGCCTTGATGAGTAAAGCTGGCCATAGACGTAAAGATTTTTGAAAGATCCAATAATTATCGTGAGACCACGACTCAAAACGATCGTTTAAAAGTCCAATGTGTCCATCAACTAAAAAGACCATTTCAGGCGATATTGCCAGCAAAACTGAAGGGTCGCAGCCTGCTTGGCCCTGCAAACATAGGTAGATTGCATGGGGACCGATAAAGATTTTCTAACCTGGCCGATCAATCATCAGACCAATGTCGGACGAAAAATCGTAAGATGAACGATCGTTTGTATCCCACTAACCGCACGACAGATTGGTCGGACTTCCCTAAAATCGGTCGTTCGGCAGGGAAATATCGTTGCGTCTATGGGGAGCTTAAGGGTTTTGCCCTACTTGAAATATCCTGTTGTGCTGTTGAATTCTTCTCCCTTCCCACCATAAGCCTTGGGCCACATGGGGCTGAAATCAGCCTACTGAAATCCACAAGCCAATTCCAGCTTCTACCATTGGCAGTAGCCTCCCTCTTCTGTTTGTGTCCAGAACCATTGTCAAGCATGTTCCCGCTAGAGCCTACACAATGGTTTCCGGAAGGAAGAGAAGAAAGCGGTTACCGCTCGCAGTCTGGCTGACGTCGTTCTGCAGATATCAGAAAAAAGATTTTTAAGTGTATAACTACCCTGGCATAAAATTGACAATAAAGAAAATCCACACAAATGTTTTTTCTCTGAAACTCCACCTTGTGTGCGGGGACAGGTGGATCCCATTTATGACCATTACTAGACGCAAGGAATGGCTTCAGTTTTTTTTTCTGCATTGGTGACATCAGCCTTACTTCATTCAATACAGCCAATAGAGAATTACTGAATCTTTATTTTTTTCATTTTTCACTATTTTAACAGTAGAGTTTTGATGTTCTACGCTTCTGCTATCTGTGTGATGGCTAGTTTGCTTTATAGACCTGTTTAAGGTAGGGGTTCAAGAGTCCAAGGGGCAGATTCACTAAAGGGTGAAGTGACTAACGCTAGCGAACATTCGCCAGGGGGACGTCATTTCATGACTTAGCCTGATTTGATAACGAGCGTAGGCGCCCCATCACTACGGAGATGTACACTAGCGTTGCTTCACACTCTAACGACAAGCGAATGGCTGTAACTCCGCTAATCCACTAAGATGCGCATTTTACTGAACGTTACCTCTTTCACCAGACTTGCCTTCGCCTGCTCTGACCTGGCGAAGTGCATTGGAGTGCATAGAACTTCAATCTTCAGTTATATCATAATTTTTGAGTGTAAGTACAAAAACACTGGAGTATTTTCAATTTTTCAGGGTGTTAGGCATAAAAATATACATTTCGGGCACCCAGTTTCCCCCATAAATTTTCTACCATATGGTACATTATTTAACTGTGCGCTTATGTGTAGGGCATTAAAACTACTCTACTGACTTTATTAAGGTTCCTTTGGCATGTCCAGTTATCAGCATAAATGTTATGTATTTGACGCACCATGTAACATAAATAGCTCCATTCCACTTTAAATTGGCCGCCATATGCAAATTAGCCTGAGCGCAAGATCTCTAGTGAAGTTGCACTAGGCAGAATTGAACACTTGCGCAGCTTCGCTTTGATTTGCTAGCTCTGCCGAAGGAACACAAGAGAAAACTCGCTCTGGATGCAACTTTGCACTCTGGTCAATCGGTGTTGTCTGAGCGAATTTCCGCCTGGCGAAGTGTTACGATGGTTGCGAAGCCGTTGTTGGCGAATTTGCACTCTTTAGTGAATTTGCCCACAAGAGAGAGTTTATTTACTGACATATTAATCATAAGTCAAAGGGACAATCGTTGTTGCAATTGAATATTTCCAGCTCAGATTTACCATAGAATTCAACTGAAAGTGGATGTTTTCATTTTGAGATAGATAATTCATTTAGTTTTTCTCGAAAACAGGAATGTTGGGGCTTGAACGTGTCAAATGTCTTCAGACTGCAAGTAGTGGTGGGGTTTGAGAAATGGATCATGAATGTTTATATTAATTGGTTTTTATTATTTGTGGTTTTTGTATTATTAAAGGAATTGTGACATCAAAAAATTAGTGTTTTCTAAGTAATGAATAAATAATGTAGTGTTGCCCTGCACTGGTAAAACTGGTGTGTTTGCTTCTTAAAGACCATTATAGTTTATAACAGGGGTCCCCAACCTTTTTTTACCCGTGAGCCACATTCAAATGTAAAAAGAGTTGGGGAGCAACACAAGCATGAAAAATTCCTTTAGGGTGCCAAATAGGGGCTGTGATTGGCTATTTGGTAGCCCATATGTGGACTGGCAGCCTACAAGAGGCTCCACTTGGCACTATACTTAATTTTTATGCAATTAAAACTTGTTTTCAAGATTGGAATTAGAAAAATAAACACCTGCTTTGAGGACCATGAGAGCAACATTCAGGGTAGGGACAGACAGGGAGATTCTGTCGCCTGGCGTTTTTAGCAGGCGACAATCTCCCCGAAGTATCTCACGAAGTATCTTCGGGCGATTCCGGAAATCACCGCGCAGCGTGTGCACAGGCGCTGGCGCTTTGTCACTTATACTAGCGGCAGACAGGGAGAAGGAAATTCGGGGAGATTGTCGCCTGCTAAAAACGCCGGTCGACAGAATCTCCCCGAATCTCCCTGTCTGTCCCCAGCCTCAAGGGGGTTGAGAGCAACATGTTGCTCACGAGCTACTGTTTGGGGATCACTAGTTTATATAAACAAGCTGCTGTGTAGCCATGGGGGCAGCCATTCAAGCACAAGACAAATTGTAGATTACAGATAAGATATGTAGAATCACCAGGGCCGGTTGTACCAAGTGAGGGGCCCAATTGGAATCATTTTGGCGGGGCCCCCTAGAAGGAACTTTGCTGTCTGTCTCAGGGTCACAGAGCTGGATGGGCAAATAGTGCTGCTTTCTCCTCTCTCCAAGTAATGGCTGCCAGTTGGGGGTTGGAGCAGGCTGGGCAACTGGGAGAAATTGTTCCTGCGCTCTGTTTAATCTATGTGCGCAAAAAAAGTGCAAATTTTGCACTGGAGCGGGGCCCCCACAAGTGCGGGGCCCAATTGGGCCAAATTGGTCCACTAAGAATCACATTGTATACATTAGGGTTGGGGCAGATTTGGGGAGATTTAGTCCCTGAACTGCCTTCTTCCTGCCTTCCGTCTGCTTGAATGAAGAATTGCCTGCGCTAATGCACTCGCATCGCTTCCATTTCCAAAGTCGCCCGAAGATTCCTCGTGAGGCAACTTCGGGAAAATTAAAGCGCCGAAAGTGCACTACCACAGTGCATTACATTTTAATTAATAATAATACCCTACAATAATAATAATAATACAATAATAATAACAATAATGTACTTTCATTTATTGGTGTTACTGTTTCTATGCGCTTTTTATTCAGCCACTCTCCAGTTTGCCGTTTCAGCCATCTGGTTTGCTGGGGCCTAAATTACCCTAGCAACAATCTATTGATTTGAATAAGATACTTTAATATTCATAGGAGAGGACTGATTAGAAAAATAACTATGACAATTAGGGGCAGATTTACTAAGGGTCGAATTCGAATTCGACCATGGGAATAGTTGAGAATTGTTGGGGAAGTAAAATCCTTCGAATATCGAATTTGAAGGATTTTAACGAAATTCGATTGGTCGAATGTATAACGTAAAGAGCATTTACATTTTTTTTTTCCAAAATAATTTTTATTGTTGTTTTCGTACAAACATCACATACAACAACTTATGACATTGTACATAAATTGCAACACGGTATGCAATAACAAGCATACATGACAGAAAAAACAATACATGGGGGGGGGGGGTTTGTTTCCCTTTACTCTTTCCTATTTACTCTTGGTAAGGTTAGTCTGCCTCCAATCCTTCTTGTGTTAACCATGGTTCCCAAATTTTTTTAAATTTAGTCATACTACCCCTTTTTTCAAAAGTTAGCTTGTACAGTGGGAGTACCGCGTTCACCTGTCTCCTCCACTTTTTCATGGTGGGATTATCTCTGCCCATCCAGTGCATAAGAATTGTTTTCCTGCCATAGTGGTATAAGATTTTAATCATTTGGAAGGTCGCCAGTGGCATCCAGTAGTACCTGCTGTGGTTCTGTCATTGGCGGTAGTCCCAGATCATTAGTCATGTATCTAGCTATTTTATCCCAGTACTTTTTGATTTTTGGGCAATCCCACCACATATGTATCCAGTGAGCGGGGGTTTGATTGCATCTGTGGCAGGCATCATTTTCCCTTCTCCCTATTTGATATAGTCTCTGAGGAGTAATATACACTCTATGTAGAAGTTTGCATTGGATAAGCTTATCTCTCCCTGAAACCAATTGATAGTATGGGTCTTCAGTAACCTCTTCCCAGTCGGCTTCAGATAGACCAGGTATATCCCCCTGCCACTTTAAAAATAGTGCTGGATATTTTGAGTCTTGGCTACCCATAATTGCTTTATAAATTTTGGATACTACTTTTGTAGGGGAAGGATCCCATGTCTGCTCCTCAATTTTATTGGAGTGTAGGGGCAAGGATAAGGTGCCAAATTGTTCCCTGAAGGCATGCCTTAACTGTAAGTATTGGTAATGCAGAAGTCTGGGTGGTGACATATTTTGTTGTAGTTGATTGAAAGTGGGGAAGGTACTATTCACTTGTAGCTGTTCGATATTTTATACCGTGTTGTGGCCAGTACACAAAATCTGGAAAATGGCGAAAGTGAGGAAGACTATTATTACCCCATATTGGTTGTTTAGTGCTGATATAGGTCTTCTTTTTTCCCATGTGTTTCATCACCTGTTGCCATATTTTGATTGGGGTTGTTATAGTGAGAGGGTAGTTTAGCGTATTTGTCCCTGCCCTGTATGGGTCGTTACGAAGGGCTTCCCAGGATCCTGCCGCTAGAGCTTGAAGGATCAGTAGTGGACAATTTGTGTCTGGGTTAAACCAAGCATGGAGGTATGAGATCTGCAAGGCCACATAGTATTGTTGCAGATTTGGAAGCGCCAGACCGCCCATATCTTTAGGCAATGTGAGGGTGTGTAGTGCAATCCTAGGGGCCTTATTTGACCATAAGAAAGGCCTGATTATAGTATCAATTCTACAAAATATCTTATTGTCGATATATGTGGGGCAATTCAGGAGGATGTATAGAAATTTAGGTAGATATATCATTTTTATAACATTGGTCCTCCCCCATAGCGTCAGTGGTAAGTTAGCCCATTGTGTGGTAGCTAGTTGCAGTTTTCTGATTACCGGTTCTAAGTTATTGGTCACATACTTGATGATATCCACTTCCACCTCTATCCCTAGGTATTTTAGCTTTTTAACCCATTGGAGATCAGTTATTTGTAGTCTATCATTTTCTGGGATTGGGTCTATAGGGAGCAAGGCCGATTTATCCTTATTTATTGTTATTCCAGCGTGTCTCCCATATTCCGTTATTACCTGTAGCGCATTAGTTAGAGAGGGACCTGTATTCTCTAGATAAAGTATCACATCGTCGGCATACAACGATATTTTCTCCTCAATAGTCTTATAACGTAACCCTGTTATTTGAGGAGTCTGCCTAATTAAGAGTGCCAGGGGTTCAATACATAGTGCAAACAGGAGGGGGGATAAAGGGCATCCCTGCCTGGTGCCCCTCCCCAGTTCCACTCTTGTTGAGTTCACCCCATTCACAAACACATATGCTGTAGGTTTCTTGTACAACAAGCGGATCCATTTTATAAAATTCACCCCAAATCCAAACCTTTGCAGGACTGCCCACAAAAACTCCCATTCAACCGTGTCGAAAGCCTTATTGGCATCTAGTGACACCAGAATCCTGGAGCCTGCATTCTCGTGTCTTAATTGTGAGTTTGTGAATAATCGTCTAATGTTTCCTGTCGTGGTTTTCCCGGGCATGAAGCCAGCCTGATCTGGGTGTATAATATCTAGGATCACCTTGGAAAGTCTGGTAGCTATTATTTTGGCCAGAATTTTTGCATCAGCGTTCAGAAGCGAAATAGGTCTGTACGAGCTGCATAACTGTGGGTCCCTGCCAGGCTTGGGTATAACCACTATCTGGGCATCGTAAAAGGATGGTGGTAGTTCTTCTAGTACATATGCAGTGTTGTAAGTTTGTTCTAGTTTGGGAACTGTTGCCTTGATAGCCTGTTTGTACCAGTCTACTGGTAGGCCATCTGGTCCAGGGCTTTTGTGGGGGGTCAGCTGTGTTATGGCCTCTGCAATCTCTAGTTGTGTCAGTGGGTTATCTAAGTAGTTTTTTTGCTGGTTGGTCATAGTAGGGAAATGAATAGTATCCAGGAAGTTGTTTGTTTGCTCAGTGGAGCATTTACATTTTAGATAGGGTCCCATTTGAAAGCTGAAAAGAATCAGAAGAAAAAGGCAAAAAAATTCAAAAACCTCAAAAAAAAGAAAAAAATTAAGGACAAATGAAAAGTTGCTTAGAACTGGCCATTCTATAAGGTGAATCAACTCTAATGAAAATAGAAGTGGCTCTTCTATATTTTTTAATTTGTGTGTATTGTCTGTAATCTTCATGTTGAGATCAGGTAGTAACCTGCTTCCTTGTTGTGCCGTGGTACTCCTGTTATTATGTGAGCTAATGCCTGTTGTCTGCATTCTTGTTGTGTCTGAGCAGGCTTCTTTTATTTATCACCTTGCAGTTCTTGCCTTCTCTTCTACATTGCTGTTACTTTGAGAGGTTAGATCAGTAGAAATAACATTGAAGGAAAGCTGCTTCTGTAAAAAAAAAAGCACTGTCCATAGAAGTGCAAATGCAGTTGTTTTTAAGTTGGATAAATTGTATGACAATGTTGTATGTTGAATGTATGTTACAGTCATAATGAGTGGTTTGTACAAGGAATGTTTGTATGCCTTTGACCTGTCTGTTTTGTATCCCTTTGACCTGTCGACTTTTCCAAGGCTGTGTTACTAATAGCAAGGCCCACCATCATAGTGGAACCAAGTCACAGGAATGTTTCGATCACAGTAATATATAAGCTATTTGCTAGATCCGTTTATGATGTTAAAGGGGCGGTTCACCTTCAAGTTAACTTTTTGTATGTTAAATGGATACTGTCATGGGGATTTTTTTTTCAAAATGCATCAGTAATAGTGCTGCTCCAGCAGAATTCTGCACAAAATTCATTTCCCAAAAGAGCAAACCGATTTTTTTGTATTCAATTTTGAAAATCTGACATGGGGCTAAACATATTGACAATTTCCCAGCAGCCCCAAGTCATGCAATTTGTGCTCTGATAAACGTCAATCACTCTTTACTGCTGTACTGCAAGTTGGAGTGATATCACCCCCCCCCAGCAGCCTAACAACAGAACAATGGGAAGGTAACCAGTTAACGGCTCCCTAACACAAGATAAAAGCTGCCTGGTAGATCTAAGAACAACACTCAATAGTAAAACCCATGTCCCACTGTGTACTATTCAGTTACATTGAGAAGAAAAAAAACAGCCTGCCAGAAAGCAGTTCCCTCCTAAAGTGCTGGCACAAGTCACATGACTGGGCAGCTGGGAAAATGACAAAATGTCTAGCCCCATGTCAGATATCAAAACTGAAAAAAATCTGTTTGTTCTTTTGAGAAATGGAGCAGCACTATTAATGCTACTAATGTTATTTTTGCCTTGACGATTGTTCATTTAGATCAGTGATCCCCAACCAGTAGCTCGCGAGCAACATGTTGCTATCCAGCCCCTTGGATGTTGCTCTCATTGTCCTCATAGCAGGTGCTTATTTTTGAATTCCAGGCTTGGAAGCAAGTTTTAATTGCATAAAAACTAAGTATAGTACCTGTAGGCTGCCAGTCCCAAAGGGGCTACCAAATAGCCAATCACAGCCCTTATTTGGCAACCCCAGGGACCTTTTCATGCTTGTGTTGTTCCCCAACTCTTTTTACATTTGAATGTGGCTCACGGGTAAAAAAGGTTGGGGACCCCTGATTTAGATGGTCAGACAGGTTATTAGATTTCTGTTGCCTAACAGTTTTTTCTCTGCATGTTTTGCCCATATCGATGAGTGACTGTCACTGCTATTTCTCGGACATCACTTTCGTATGATTGCTGTCGTGGGCAGAACATCATCTGCTTTGGAATAAACTAAGTTATATTTAGCTTTTTAAGAAAGGTCTATATAAATAAACCAGTAAACCCTCAAAGTAATGCTGCTCTGAATCCTCTGTCAAAAGAAACACAGAATTTCTTTCCTTCTATAGTGTACACATGGGCTTCTGTATCAGACTTCCTGTTTTCAGCTTAAACCTCCAGGGCTAGGGCTTGAGCATGCTCAGTTTGCTCCTCTCTCCCTCTTCCCCTCCCTCCCTTTTCCCCTTTCTATCCTCCCCTTCCTGCTGTAATATAAGCCCAGAGCCATGCGTGAGCAGGGAGAGACTCCGGCAGGAAGTGGCCAGAACAAGCTAATATGGCAGCTGCTATCCTAAACAAACAGAACTTCTAGAGCTGTTTACTCAGTTATGGTAAAGCATTCTACAGAATAAATATAGTTTTATAGCTTTCACTATTGTGGCTAATCTATGTGCAATAAAATGTTTCAGTAGTTTTCCTTCTCCTTTAATCTGAATGGTTAGTGGCAGGTGCTGTTGAGCGCTGTTCTTAGATCTACCAGGCAGCAGTTATCTTGTGTTAGGGAGCTGGTTACCTTCACATTGTTCTGTTGTTAGGCTGCTGGGGGGAAAGGGTGGGTGGTGATATCACTCCAGCTTGAGGTACAGCAGTAAAGAGTGACTGAAGTTTATCAGAGCACATGACTGGGGGCCCTAGGGCCCAAATATCGGATCATAATTCAGGCCATACAGGCGGTCGGATCGCGGGACCGCATCAACGAACAGATGCTGCCGCGATCCGACGGGATTTTTAGCCCCACCCGATCGATATCTGGCCGACTTTCATCCTGATATCATCCTGATATTGCCCACCTCAATGTGGGGATATCGGGGCAAATGAGCGGATCTCTGCGTGTATGGCCACCTTTACTCCATATGGTCAGGCCTTTGTTACATGAAAGCAGAGTGTTTGATTGCACTGCTGCATACATTAGCCCAGTGGTCCTCAAACTTGGCCCTCCAGCTGTTAAGGAACTACAAGTCCCACAATGCAATGATGGAGTCTGACAGCCACAGTCAGGCAAATGCATTGTGGGACTTGTAGTTCCTTAACAGCTGGAGGGCCAAGTTTGAAGACCACTGCATTAGCCAATGAAGTGTGTTATTTATCACATGCATGTACCCTTGAGAGCAGGAGGAGCTAAGTTTAAGATTCATTGGAGGAAAGAGAGACGGGAGTCAGTAGATCAGTTAGTAGGAGATTGATTAAAAACCATGAAATTGCTGTGCTGCTTCTTTATTCAATATAACACACACATTCCAGACATACACTAACTGTGTTTAGCTGGGGGACAGTGTCTCTTCAAGGGGATGTAAAAATGCCTGTGAGACAGAGCCATATCAAAAGGTTTTACTTGCATGAAGGTTGATGGTGCCTGTTTGAAGACTTTCCAGTTGCTGTTAGCCCTCAAAGGTCTGTTTAACTTTCTGTCTTCCTTTATGGAAGAAAGCAGCTGCAAGCCATCCTTGTAAATGACTTAGGAGCAGTTGTACTATAAATAGAAATCCGAGTAATCTGTCATTTTTGTGGACTTTGCCCATTGGATTACAATAGAACAGTTATCCCCAACCAGTGGCGCCTGAGCAACATGTTGCTCTCCGACCCCTTGGATGTTGCTCCCAGTGGCCCCAAAGCAGGTGCTTGTTATTGAATTCCAGGCTTGGACGTATATTTTTGTTGCATAAGAACCAGGTGTACTGCTAAACAGAGTCTTCTGTAGGCTGCTGTCCACATAGGTGCCACCAAATGGCCAATCATAGCCTTTATTTGGCATCCTCAGAAACATTATTCATTCCTCTGTTGCTCCCAGACTCCTTTTACATCTGAATGTTGCTCACAGGTAAAGAAGGATGGGGACCTCTGCAATAGAAAGTACCCTGAATAGCTCAGTGATCCTTATAATTTTGGGCAACAAGCACTACTCTTCTTTATAAAATAAGGACTACTCCTGTCCAATCTTTACTGATGAGCCTCCATAGCCATTAAATGGCCCAACCGTATGTAAGACATATGAGGGAATCCTGCTATGCTTTAGTAATAAATATTACTTCTTAAGCTGGCCTTACACTGTACAGATATTGCAACTATTATCCAAAATGCCTGGGACCTTGGTTTTCCCGATAACCGATCATTTAATTTGGATCTTCATACCTTAAAGGGATACTGTCATGGGAAAACGTGTTCGTTTCAAAATGCATCAGTGAATTCTGCACTGAAATCCAAACTGCAAACAGTTTTTTTTTTATATTTCATTTTGAAATCTGACATGGTGCTAGGCATTTTGTCAATTTCCCAGCTGCCCCTGGTCACGTGACTTGCGCCAGCACTTTAAGAGGGAACTGCTTTCTGACAGACTGTTGTTTTTCCTTCTCAATGTAACTGAAGGAGTCACAATGGGACATGGGTTTTTACTATTAAGTTCTGTTCTTAGATCTACCAGGCAGCAGTTATCTTGTGTTAGGGAGCTGTTATCTGGTTACCTTCACATTGTTTTGTTGTTAGGCTGCTGGGGGGAAAGGGAGGGGCGGTGATATCACTCCAACTTGAGGTACAGCAGTAAAGAGTGACTGAAGTTTATCAGAGCACAAGTCACATGACTAGGGGCTGCTGGGAAATTGACAATATGTCTCTCCTCCTACAGTATATGTTAAAAAAATAACAGCAGTTCCAGTAACGTAACTAGCGGGGGTGGGCCCTGCCATGGGACATGCAGCCAGACCCCCCACCCCCTCCATATTTTCTGGGCAGAATCTGCCATAATCTGGCCGGGATCAGCGATGCATGAGCTGCCGGGGGGCCTTCAGGGGGTGCGGGCCCTGGGCCAATTGCACCCCCAGCTCCCCTGGTAGTTACGCCACTGAGCATTGCATAGTTTAAACCAGATACTGACTCATAAACATATTCCTATAGGGGTTGTTTGCCTTCAAACAACTAGTAGGTTTCAGATAGAATACCATAAAAAAAAATTTTCACCTTCTAAAGCAGCTCTGGGAAGGAGGGGGGGGGTCACGACTCCCCAAAACTGTTCTAAATTGATAACTTTAATGGATACATTTTTTATCTTTGTCCCTGCTGAGCAGAATAACTAGATTTCTTTACAGGCAGCTGTTAGAATTGATACAATTGCTTATACTCCAGAGATGCTGTTGAGAAATGTATCAACTAAATGTAGCAACATTGTAACAGTTTAGAGTCTTCCCCTGAATTACTGAGCTGCCAGACTCAAACACCAGACACAAACATTCAACTTTAAACTTAGATTTTGGAAAAACAGTAAAACATTTATAACGGGAAGTAATTGAAAAAAGTATTTATTTATGGGGAACAATCTGAAAACAATTGAACAGAAAAAAGTGTTTGGAAGGTGAACAACCCCTTTTAATATCACTACTATCCGAAATAGGTGTCAAGTGTTCAATTTAGTCTTTTGGGTTTCACACTGCCAAGTCCTTTATCAACCCCATAATCCCCTTTTTATAAATTGTAGTCAAGCAAGTGACCAATTATTCTTTTGTCTAATTTCTTTTTCCATTTTGTTTTAATTCCAGTCTCTGACTCTGAAGGCAGTGATGGATTACAGCTCAGAAAAGAACATGCTCTCAAGATATTTGCATACATTAATTCTTGGGCACAGAGGTAATGGAAACCGTGATTTTGTGTGGTTTTATTGTTAAGAGTGTTCTTTCATTTTAAAGAGATACTGCTAGTTTTCTATGAAAATCAATAGGAATAC
>CM044440.1:26742957-26761639 GCA_024363595.1 Xenopus borealis | reverse complement strand
CAGGGAAAAGCAGTTTAGAAAGATCTTTGATCACAGCATCTGCTCCCTAATCTAAGATGTTGCATTGTTTAAAAATAATCTGATTTGAGCATCCTTTGAACAGTGATGTTCAAAGTTTATCATGGCAGTGCACAGATCCTATGCTAAACCAAGGAACTTTGAATCCATCATGTCAACATGGAAGAAAACGATGCTATCAGTAATGGCTTGATGATGATGTGTTATTTGTAAAGCACCTAATACTATACTTATTGGATTCCCCATAATGCACTTGTTTAGTGAGATTAGTAAAAATCCATTTATAAGGTGTTTGCAGGTTAGTTATTGTAATTGTCTATTATATACTATTTTTTCTAAATTTACTGGGTAACCAATTCTACTGAACTGCTGTTTGATATATCTAGTTTTTAATGACGGTGTTCTATGCCAAGAAACTGAAATGGTTGTTCGGGTTAAACTGGCCATCGCCAAATGAGCGGATCTTTCCCCGATATGCTACTAACTGGCAGGGCTATATCTGGGTAATCTGAATGTTCGACCCTGTGGCCGAACGAACGGATTACGACTAGCGCAATGGACTTCCGACGGGTTGGTCGGAAGAAAATCCAACCTTCCCTATCGATATGGTGTCCAGATATTGGTCGTGAAGACCCGTCTGAAGCCTCCATACACAGGAATTTAAGATATCAAATCGGTCTGAGCGACCGATATCGGCAGCTTTATCTGCCCGTTTATGGCCAGCTTTAATCAGATATGCAACCTTGATCAATTTTTCCCAGAAGAATGAGCTAAGTAGCCTGTTATGAATACTTACCCCAAAAAAGTAAAAATGGACATCAACCTTAAAATAAGAAATTTCTAAAAATACTGCAAGAAAATTGAATTCTGCACAACTTTAAGATATTCATTACTCCTTTCTGTGGTTTATAACATTTGTTTTGTAATCTGCAATTGAAAACAATGTTTGTATGTGCCTTTCTGGTTTTGACTATTGAAACAGTGTAGCAGAAGTCAACTCTCTTCCAACCAAAACTTATCTGTTGGTAAGCTGCCTTCTACTGATTTGTTTCAAAAGTCAAAACCACCAGTGCAAAGATTATCGAAGGATAGTTGAATGGATACTGTCATGGGAGAACATGTTTTCAAAACACATCGGTTAATAGTGCTGCTCCAGCAGACTACACTGAAATCCATTTTGTCAAAAGAGCAAAATGATTTTTTACATATATTTAATTTTGAAATCTCACATGGGACTAGACGCATTGTCTCACAGGTGTCTCTAGTCATGTGACTTCGGCTCCGCTAAACTTCACACACTCTTTACTGCTGTACTGCAAGTTGAAGTGATATCAACCCCCCCACATCCTAACAACAGAGCAATGGGAAGGTAACCAGATAGCAGCTCCCTAACACAATATAACAGCTGCCTGGTATTTGTACCTGGATAGAGAACTGGCTAAAAGATAGACTGCAAAATGAGGTTCAATGTTGATAAATGCAAGGTTATGCACTTTGGCAAAAATAATATAAATGCAAGTTATACACTAAATGGCAGTGTGTTGGGAGTTTCCTTAAGTTAGAAGGATATTGGATTTTTTATAGATAACAAGTTGTTTAATTCTGGGCAGTGTCATTCTGTAGCTACTAAAGCAAATAAAGTTCTGTCTTGCATAAAAAAGGGCATAAACTCAAGGGATGAAAACATAATTATACCTCTTTATAGATCCCTAGTAAGACCTCATCTAGAGTATGCAGTGCAGTTTTGGACTCCAGTCCTTAGGAGGGATGTAAATGAGCTGGAGAGAGTGCAGAGACTAAGTGCAACTAAACTGGTTAGGGGGATGGAAGACTTAAATTATGAGGGGAGACTGTCCAGGTTGGGGTTGTTTTCTCTGGAAAAAAGGAGCTTGCGAGGGGACATGATTACACTTTACAAATTCATTAGAGGACATTATAGACAAATATCAGGGGACCTTTTTTACCCATAAAGAGGATCACCGCACCAGAGACCACCCTAGAAGAAAAGGACTTTCATTTGAAGCAGCGTAGTTGGTTCTTCACAGTGAGGACAGTGAGGTTGTGGAATGCACTGTAACTATGTTAGATCTAAGAACAGCAAAACCCATGTCCCACTGCGTTATATTCAGTTACATTGAGAAGGAAAAAAACAGCTTGCCAGAAAGCAGTTGCTCCTAAAGTGCTGGCACAAGTCACATGACCAGGGGCAGCTGGGAAATGGACACAATGTCTAGCCCCATGTCAGATTTCAATCTGTTTGCTCTTTTGAGAAATGGATTTCAGTGCGTAATTCTGCTGGAGTAGCACTATTAACTGATGCATTTTGAAAAAAAATGTTTTCCCATGACAGTATCCCTTTAACGTAACTGAATGTGTCGCAGTGGGACCTGGATTTTACTATGTAAAATAATGTGCTGTATTTATCTCTACCAGGCAGCTGTTATCTTGTGTTGGGGAACTGTTATCTGGTTACCTTCTCATTGTTCTGTTGTTAGGCTGCTGGTTGGAGGGGGGTGATATCACTCCAACTTGCAGTTCAGCAGTAAAGAGTGACTGAAGTTTATCAGAGCACAAGTCACATGACTGGGGGCAGCTGGGAAACTGACAGTATGTCTCGCCCCATGTCAGATTTAAAAATTAAATATAAAAAAAAATCTCTTTGCTCTTTTGAGAAATGGATTTCAGTGCAGAATTCTGCAAACTAATTTGTCCAAGTTTGTTCTTGTCTCTCTGCAGTCTGGATTGATTTTTTTGTCTCCACGACAATCCAATCCACTAGCCACATTAAACTTGCATATTGACCACAACTATAGAGAACTATATGGATAATTTAGTCTATTATGTATGTATATTACGTGGAAAGTAGGGAGGCTCTGAAAATCCGGTCCAGTTCTGGAATCCTAAGATTTCAACTGAACTACACTTGTGACTAAAGGTGGCCATACACGTAGAGATACGCTCGTTTGGCGATGTTGCCAAACGAGCGGATCTCTGCCCGATATGCCCACCTTGAGGTGGGCGATATCGGGCTGATCCGATCGTGGGCCCTAGGGCCCAACGATCGGATCAGTACGGGCGGTCGGATCGCGGGACCGGATCAACTAACAGATGCGGCCGCGATCCGACGGGATTTTTAATCCTGCCCGATCGACATCTGGCCGACTTTCGGGCACATATCGATCGGGAAAGCCCGTCGGAGGGCCCCCCACACGGGCCGATAAGCTGCCGACACAGTCTGTCGGCAGTTTTTATCTGCCCGTGTGTGTCCACCTTAGGGTTCTGGACAACTGAATGTGACATTTTTTGTTCTAAGTTTTCAATTCTTAATATTTACCTAAAATTTTAATTAAAAAATAAGGCTTTCGATTTTTGGCCAAATCTTTTCAATTCAATATTTGTTATTTAGCTGAATCCAAAAATGATGGATTTGGTGCTTCCTTGTTGAAACTGAACAAGATAATGCAAATGTTGCACAGTTTGTGGGTAAGCAGGAAATGTTTCTCCCTAGACTTCTACTGAGGCATTCTTGTAGTTCTCATAAATCAAGACATTTCTGTCAACTCTCCCCTATTATTAAATACTGCGAATTTCTCTGGAAGATTGTTTTTCTGTAAACTTGTATTGCATTTATTCAGCTGTGCTCTTCTTTACACTAATTTGTTTTTCTGTTGTCTTTTTAGGATATCTCTGCTCAAGAAAGCAATATCTTAGGGGCCTTCTGTGATATGAATGTAAGTTTAAACCCAAAATGTAACTATTGAAGGGGTTGTTCACTTTCAAGCAACTAGTTGCTTTCAGATAGATCATCAGAAATCACAACTTTTTCCAATTACTTTCTATTTTCTAATATTAAAGTGTAAAGTGTCTAACAGGCAGCTGGCAGAATTGATACAATTGTTGCTAATAGTCAACAACTAAATGTTGCAAAATTGTAACAGTTTAGACTATGCGCCTGAATTACTGAGCTGCCAGACTCAAACACCAGAGACACCAACATTCAACTTTAAAGGAGAATCCAACCTGTAATAAGAAAAACCCTTCCCCCTCCCCTGTGTAGACCCCCCTCCCCCCAACCTATCTCCGCCCCCCGTCAAATGCACCTAGTTTTTTACATACCCCTCCTGCAGATTCGGGTCACAGAAGTTCACGGCAGCTGTCCTCTTTCTTCGGAAGTTTCTGAGCATGCGCAGTTGGAGGAGAGTTCCGAACCCGGACCACTGCACAAGTGCCTGCCGAAAGTCATGAAAATTTCTGAAATATTTGTGACTTTCAGCACATGCGCATTGGTTCGGGTCCAGAAATCTACTCCAACTGCACATGTGCCAAAAACGACATTCTACTTCTGAAAAAGACCGAAGAAAGTAGATGGCTGCTGTGAACTCTTGTGGCAAGAATCTGCAGGAGGGGTAAGTAAAAAATTAGGTGCATTTGCTGGTGGGGGAGTTGGGATGGGGGTCTACATAGGGGAGGGGGAGGGTTTTTTCATTACAGGTTGGATTGCTATAATCTAATTTTTCTCAAACCAAATTAATATCCTCCTCCAGTGCCGAAAATGCAGGCACGTCAGCTGATATACCTGTTATGTGAAGCACACATGCTTTTTTTTTTTTTTTGTTATTACATAGGGTTTCAATTTTAGTCACCAAATCTAGCTAAAAATAGCTCAGATTTGCCCAAATCTGGGGTTTGCATTTTCACTCCAAAATTTTCTCTGTCGTTAGTGCAGACACACAAAGAAGTGGATGACAGCATTTTTTCTGCCTCATTCTTATTCTCTATTCAATGTTATAGCCACTCCTATAGAGGAATTGATCCCCACCCTTAGGTTATATAGTCTTTTAATATTATGTATATTATTTGCCACATTCAGCCAGAATATGTCCTGCAATAGGGGTGTCTGTTTTAACACCTCACTAAAAAAACTGATTTATGCTAGCAGACAAATCTCTTTAATAAAGTATAGGAGCAATATATATTATTATAAATAGTATGAATCAATAAGAATACTGGTTGATTAATGTATAGGGTCTGTCTCATTTTAACTTAGTTATTTTTTTCTTCTTTTTTTTTTTTTAGGATGTAGAAGTACCTTTACACCTTCTCCGTTATGTTTGTCTGTTTTGTGGAAAGAATGGACTTTCTCTTATGAAGGATTGTTTTGAATATGGCGCTCCTGAGACACTTCCCTTTCAAATAGCGCATGCATTCATCACTGTTGTATCAAACGTAAGTTAGCACATTTATGCTGTGTAGATATTGAACTGTAGCAAAATGTTTCTTGCTGGAAAAGTGTTCATACTACTTTAGTGCAGATTGAAGATTAGAAGTATGTTATCTTGCCATAGGGATTAATTTAATTTGCCAGGTTCATGCTGGCAGACAAATTTCAGTAATAAAGTATATGAGCAAAAGTATAATGAGACCCCTCTGCAAAAATCAGATGTCCTCAGTAGGAACACATACTGCTAAGTTGCAGACTGCCCGTGGAAGCAGCAGTCATAAAGGAATTATTTGTTGATTGATATTTGGCTGATCAGTACAGGCCATAGACAGTGCCAAGCATTGGCATTAGTGGTGTAAAATCACCGTCATTGGCACCTGGAGTAAAGTAAAAGTGAAGTGATGAATCTTTACCATATGGTAGTGTTATAGACATCTCTGGTGTTGGAGAATGCCAGGAGAATGCTGATTGAATAATGGAAAAGCTTTCTACAGGAAGTGTGATGGTCTGGGGTATGTTTTTCTTTGTAATATGGAAGTATTAGATCAAATAGTTCAAGTTCTAACAGAATAAAATATTTCTGTTGAAGTGATATGATGCAGGAAGAATTGCAGAAATCTCGTTTGTTGTCACCTACAGTATTTTTATTGTAAACTGCACTTTAAAGAAAAACTTTAAACAATATGTAAAATGGGGAAAAGGTTCATAATGAGGAATTGGCTTGATGGTCAATCCCTTCTTTGCAGAGCATTAATGTGTAATGTGTGTATTTTCACTAACAAATACAAATTTCCTTTTAGATCAGAATATGGCTGCACATCCCTGCTGTTATGCAACACATCATCCCGTTTAGGACATATGTAATAAGGCAAGTTGTATTACTTTCTTTTATTTATAAACATTGGCTTTACTATAATGATTAATAGATTTCATACAGTAAGGTCTAGTCCGCACGGGAAGATTCAGGGAGATTTGTTGCCTGTCGACTAATCGCCGCTTCTTTGAGGCAACTAATCTCCCTGAATTGCTTACCCGTGTCTCACGCCACAGGCAAATTTCGCAGCGCCACGTGTGAATAGGCTTTTCATTTTACCAGGCACGAGTCACGGGTAAACAATTCAGGGAGATTAGTCGCCCCATAGAAGCAGCGATTAGTCACCAGGCGACTATCTCTGAATCTTCCCTTGTGGACTAGCCCTATCTCAACAATGCCACTTAGGGTAAAGCCAGATGGGAATATTCAAGGAGATTTGTTGCTTGGCAACTAATCGCTTCTTCTTTGGGGCGACAAATCTCCCTGAACCGCTTACCCCTGCCTTCCAGCAGCAGTGAATAATCGCCTGCGCATATTCACACGCGGCACTGGCTTTTCCAAAGTTGCCTCCTTAGGCAATTTCGAGCCATTTTGGGAAAGCGCAGCGCCGCGTGTGAATAGGCACAGGTGATTATTCACTAAAGACGCTGGAAGGCAGGGGGAATCGGTTGGGGGAGATTCGTCGCCAGGCAGCGAATCTCCCCGAATCTTCCCATCTGGCCTGAGCCTTAACATCTTGACTGTTGAAAGCCCCACTGCTAGAATTAACTGTATCACGTGTTGATCATGTTCCTGGCTGTTGTGTGCCAAAGCAGAGTTGTGATACCATTTATCTTTATTTGCATAACCTTTGGCCTCTATTTGCCTCAATGTATGTATTGTTACTCTGTAATGTGAATAAATGCCAGTTGGGCAGAGACACCATAAGGGCAGAGACACGTAAAGATTCAGGGAGATTTTGTTGCCTGGCGACTAATCGCCTCTTCTTCGAGTGACGAATATCGCAGAAAATCCTTCCTGCCAGCTAGAATCTAAATTGCCAGGGGGATGGCACTCAGATCACTTTGTTTTCCGAAGTCGCCCCACAAGGGCCTTTAACAAAAGTTCAAGCTTTATCAAAGGCTGCAATGATGGCTATAGAGCGCTCCCTGATGAATTAGATCTGAATTGAAATTGTGTCCGGATCTGCTTATTACTTGCTAGAAAGTTTCAGTTTGAATTTTGATTGATTATGGACAAGGGCCCCCAAAACTGCCCTCTGAAATTCATTCTTCGCCTGACAAGATCTAAGCATTCCTGTATATCTTAGCTGGACAGGTGCTATAGGTGGCATTGAATAACAAAATAAAATAAAACAAAAAAAAAACGTTTATCAATTATTCATAAAAGTAGAATCCTCATACAGCACTAACTATATGCTGTATGAGGATTTTACTTTAATTGAACACAAGTGAATGATGGACCACAGATGATACGTGCATCAAGACTTATTGCAATTGAATGATTAGAGCTGACTCAATTGTATTCTCATATAAAATATTTATAAAAAATACATATTTTTTTCAGAATCATCAGCTTTGGTTTACTCCCCTTTGCTTTACTTCCCTTTGAGTATTTTATATCCTTTGACAAACTTTGTCTTTTCACAACAGGTATTTGTGTAAACTGTCAGACCAGGATCTGCGGCAGAGTGCTGCACGTAACATGGCTGATCTAATGTGGAGTACAGTAAAAGAACCTTTGGACACAGCTTTGTGCTTTGATAAGGAGAGTCTTGATTTGGCTTTCAAATATTTAATGTCCCCTACATTAACAATGAGACTTGCTGGACTAAGTCAGATTACGGTATGATTTAAAGAGGATTTTATATCTGTGTGTATGTTTCTTTAACTGTCATTATACTTACACTGGTGTTTTTGCTTTTTACGTAGAACCAACTGCACACATTTAATGATGTCTGCAATAACGAATCTTTAGTTTCTGACACTGAAACGTAAGTGGAGATGTATTTTTTCATTTCACAAGTCAAATTTATGATGTGTATAATTTTCAGGGCTTTCCACTATAGGAGAACTAATCCTAAAATTATATGGCTAGAAAAGTATTGTTTGTTTTAAAATGTATTTATGATTCAGTGTGTTTCTATACACACATTACCATATGTTTGATAATAATCAAGTTAATGGGTGACTCCTGGAGGACATGCTGTATGTTATTTTCTTATCTTACTATGCCAGCCAGGAGGTTTAGTAATGCCATTGCAGTTCCAGATTCAGGCCTTCAAATCCTTTCACAGCAACTGTAAAAGGATTTTGTTAGGTCCTCATTTGTGTTCCAGTACCACTGCACATGGTTAGTATGCTCTAAGCTGCTGCTGAGACGCTCTGCTTAGGGGTCATGGGAAATATCATAAAGTTAAATCTGTCAGAGTAACTGATATTACAGGGTTTACTATAAATTGTGATGCTGAAGTTTAAATGCTGCTATGTCATGTAAATACACACACTTGTTTGCAATACGGCACTCACCACCCTCAAGCCAATTTCCAGGTGATCCTGCTCATTTTACAATAGACTACAGCACTTCCATTTGCATAAAAGTGTTCTATTGTGGTCAAAGACCAGGCAACGTTTTGGGCCTTTCCTCGCCCTTTCTCAAGCCTGCCTGGTAATCACAAGACAAATGTTTAAATCTACCCTAAAGGGTACACATTATACCAGATCCCACCCCAAAGCTCAACACCCATATAAATTAGAAATAATATTTCTGTGATATATCTAAGGAGTCCTATATATTTCACACAGATTCTATTCTGATGAGATTATGAGATTAAAGGGGAACTATCGCAAAAAAATTAATTTAATATAAGGTTCATCATACTGAAATAAGAAACTTTCTAAATAAAATCAGTTAAACATTCTGTACTGTTTCTGAAATAATCAAGTTTATCTTAACTATTCCTCTCATCATCTGTTTCACGTCATGCAGCAGTTGGGTGTCAGATAATCATTCACAGTTTGATACGATATATTTTACAGGGGGGCTTCCTTTCCTAACAGTTGTATTAGAGCTCACTCAAATAACTGATTTCAGTACAAACAAAACCCAACCAAATAGCTGCCTTTTGCACAAATCCTGCATGATGACATGATGTCAGGGGATTTTAAAGGAAAACTCTACTCTCAGAATAAATACTTGAGCAACGGATAATTTATATCAAATTAAGTGGCATATTATAGTCTGTGTGCTGCCTCAGAGATCACCTGACCAGAAATATTTCAACTCTAACTGTAACAGGAAGACGTGTGGAAGCAAAAGAAACAACTCTGTCTGTTAATTGGCTCGTCACCTAACTTTATAGTTTGCTTGGTATGTTTGTGTGTGCTGTTGAATCATACGATCCCAGGAGGCTGTCCTTATTTTTTAAAATGGCAATTTTCTATTTATTTACCCAATGGCACATGCTATTATAGTATTGTAACCCTAATGTGGCTACTGTCCCTTTAAATAGAATCATCCTAGGCAATTCAGGGGCCCTGAGCCCCTCTTGCAATATGAAAAGTACTGAGAACTGGGAATTACTGCGCATTGCCTCCACCTAGGGAGATCTGAAGAACTTACCTCAGAGGAATCCCCTAGGAAAAATAAAACACACAGTTTGCCGATGAACAAATTTTTACTTTATATAAACAGAAGTATAATAACTAATACACTAATCACACCTGTATGGGAATATATGGGACACTACCTAAATTCCTAATAGGTTCTGTCCTATTCTGTCCTTAGGATTTCTCACAGTCCCACTTCTCTGGAAGGGTTAAAAGCACACAGTCCAAAATGCAATGTCCCTTTCCCCAGAGCTATTTATTCCCCAGAGCTATTTATTCCCCAGAGTACCTTTTCCTTTGGAAAGTAGGACGCATCCCACGGAGCAGGCAAAAATTACTCAAGGCCTGTCTTGCTTTTAGGCTCAATACTGTATCCATGCTCACCGATTTCTCTCAGAGGCAGATCACACTGGAATCACAAGTAACTCTGCTGCAGAATCACTCCCACCAATGGCACTTTTCTCCTCTGAAGCTTTAGCAGCGTGGCAGGGAACAGGAACTCTGTTTCTGCACTCCTGCAGATCTCACAGCTTGAACAACTTTACAAGTCTTGGTTGCAGCTGAATCTTTCACTCCACAGGCTGGGATCAACTCTGTCACACGGCCTGCACAAACAGACCCAGGGCCTACACACACAGTTCCGCAGTCTGGCACACCCTCTCTTCCCAGGATGCACTGCGGTGTCCCGCCAATCAGGTCACTGTAACTAGGTGGAATGATGTCACAGACAGAGAAACAGGGGAAGGCTTTCTCTTCTCCCCTACAGTATATTATTATTAAAATGGTTTATTTACATGAAGCAGGGTTTTACATACGATCTGTTTTATGCAATATCTTTTTATAGAGGCCTACATTGTTTGGGGGGTATAGTTTTCCTTTTATAGAGTGAGCGCTAATACATTTTCTAGGCAAAAGGAGCCTAACTGACACCCAACTGCTGCATGAAGACAGAATGAAGAAAAACAGATGCTGAGAGGCATATTTAAAATAAACTTGCTTAATTCAGAAGTGGTGCAGAATATTTGATTGTATTTAGGTAGTTTCTTATTTCAGTATGATGAAGCTTACATTGAATTTTCATTTTTGCGATAGTTTCCCTTTAAGAATAGAATATGTGTGAACTACAGAGTCCATAAGGAGTTATTTCATATATTTGGTCTAATTTCAAATTGGAATCAACTCATTTGTTTGTGTTTTTTTTTATAGATCTATAGCAAAAGAGCTTGCAGACTGGCTTATCAGCAATAATGTAGTGGAACGTATTTTCGGACCAAATTTACATATAGAGGTTAGTAAAACAAAAACTGCAAGGGAATTAGTAGTGTAAATGAGGAGCCCTTTTTAGTACCCATGGTGTGAGCCTGCATGGAAGAGTACTGACTGCTCCACTGGCACACATGTAAGTGGTCTTTTCTAACGGTTGTCCCTCATATATTGTTGCCTGCAATGATCACTACTCCACGGGCATGCAGCATAAGAGAAAAGAAAATATGAGTGAAAGCATAATTTTATGTTCTAATTTATTATTTTTGCAGATTATAAAGCAGTGCCAAGTTATTCTAAACTTTTTGGCTGCGGAAGGGCGGCTAAGCACTCAACACATCGACTGTATTTGGGCAGCAGCACAGGTACCTAATGTACTAAATGTTTTTTTTTTTTTTTTTAGTATATCAAGCATTGAAAATGAGACATTGCAAACACCTCCTACATTTCTGCTAAATAAATTTTATTTATTTTGGGAAAATATTCAAGATGTAGAGCTTTCAAACCACACTATTTCTCTAACTAATGATGATTATATGTAATTTTGTTGTAGTTGAAACATTGCAGCCGTTACATACATGACCTCTTTCCATCTTTGATAAAAAACTTGGATCCGGTGCCTCTGAGACATCTGCTCAACCTGGTATCAGGTCTTCATCCTAGCGCACACACGGAGCAGGTAAACTCTCTAACTCTGCGTTATTTTACTAGTGCATGCCACGCTTTGATGGTGGTCTAGGTATTACAATAAGTTTATTTTTACCTACCTTACTTGGAATATAATCTTCTGCTAGAAAGCAATAGCATCACCACTGTTGTCTATATTCACTAATGGCTCAAGAGTGAGAGAAATATTAAATTGCGTGTGCTTAGCTATTACTTTTATTTAGGTATCACATAATTCATTATACTTTTTGCAACTCTAAAATAAGATGCATTTATTAAAGGAATTGTTCAGTATAAAAATAAAAAATGGGCAAATAGGCTGCAAAATAAAAAAATGTTTTCAGTATAGTTAGTTAGCCAGAAATGTAATGTATAAAGGCTGGAGTGACTGGATGTGTAACATAATAGCTAGAACACTACTTTCTGCTTTGCAGCTCCTTTGGTTCCCACTGATTGGTTACCAGGCAGTAGCCTATCAGTAACTTGAGGGGGGAGTTACATGGGCAATAACTATTTGCTTTTGAATCTGAGCTGAATGCTGAGGATCAATTTCAAAGTCACTGAACAGTTATGTCCCATGTGACCCCCCTTAAAGTGGACCCGTCACCCAGACACTAAAATCTGTATAATAAAAGTCCTTTCCAAATTAAACATGAAATCCAATTTCAATTTTTTATTAAAGCATTCATAGCTGTTTTAAGCTCATTTAAAAATCTCAGCTGTCAATCAAATATTGTCTGCCACTCCTCTATGCCTTAGGCATCGAGGCGGGGCAGATAATTACTTTCACTTTCCATTCAGCACTTCCTAGATGTCACTGCTCCCCACACATTCCCCCAGTTCTCTTAACCATTTAATTGTGTAGCCAGGACATGGGGATGGACATCGGGTCCCCCATTCTGGTGCACAAACAATATTCTCAGATGATGCAAGGCTTGTCTTAATAACAGTGTCCACAAAATGGCTCCTGCCTGATTGCTATAATTATGAATTCCCGGACTGAAGAAAACAAGACTAAAATAATTTATATAGTGTAATTACTGTTCATTTTGCTTGACTACTGTGATAAAATAGGATTTTGAATATTTGTTTGGGGTGACAGGTCCGTCACTGACTAACTCAGAGTTAGAAAGCAGGAAGTATTGTTCTGTTCTTTTATGTTAGACATCCAGTCTATCCAGCCTTTATATATTACATTTTTGCCTAACTAACTATATTGAAAATTGTTTTTATTTTATACAGCCATATTTACCAGACTATTTACCCAGTTTTTATTTTTGCACTGAACTGTTCCTTTAGCATATTAATGGAGATTAGCAACTGTTTGTCAGTGTATAAGCCCCAGTTTCTGTAGCCATGACTGGACACACATGGGTGGCCACATTCTGTTTTTTTTTTTTACGTCAAAACGATTGAAACTGCAGAAAATGAGAAGGAGGAGTTAAGACTCTCCTTCACTTTTTCAGCTGCTGCTGCACTATGGTGCACCAGAAATTTTCATGCTGGCAAGGTCAGTGACATATGTTCCCAGAAATTTACACAGTATGGTTGCTATTGGCTGAACTGACCAAACTACATTTAGACATTGATTTCCAGCTTAACTGGTGCGAACAACATTTTTACATGAACCCTTTTAATCAAGACAAATGTAAAGTTGAATTGGCCTGCTTTAAAGCAATGGGAATTGCATTGATGAATTGAGAAATAAAATGTTTCCTCACAAAGGAGATTCATATTAAAGGAAAACTATACCCCCAAAATTAATACTAAAGCAACAGGTAGTTTATATCCAATTAAGGGTCGAATTTGACGGGTTACAAAACCCTAGAATTTTACCATGGGACTAGTTGGGAATTGTTGGGGAATGAAAATCCTTCGAATATCGAATTCGAAGGATTTTACCGCAATTCGATTGGTCGAACGATCAAATAGAAAATATTCGATCGATCGATAAAATCATTAAAAAAATTTTCATTCGATCAAAAATAATGAAACCCAGTTCGGTAGCTTTGATCTGCCGAACTAGGCAGTCGAATAAAAATTAATAATAAATAAAAAGTAATTCGACTGTCGAATAGTCGAATATTCAAATCGATTTTTATTCGAATCATTTGATTCGATCGAATTTTCAAAATTCACTTGTCGAAGTGGTCTTCAAAAACATTTGAAAATTCTAATCTTTTTGAAAATTCTATTGAATTTGAAATCCTTCATGTGAATTTAGTAAATCTGCTCTTAAGTGTCATAGCAAAGAATCTTACTAAACTGGAATATATATTTTTAAGCAAATATTGCCCTTTTGCATCTCTTGCCTTTAACCACCATTTCGTGATGGTCTGTGTGCTGCCTCAGAGATCACCTGACCAGAAATACCACAGCTCTAACTGTAACAGGAAGAAGTGAGAAAGGAAATTACCAAACAATGGCTTTTAACTGGCTCATGTGACCAAACATGTTTGGGTTGTTTGTGTGCACTGTGAATCCTAGTATCCCAGCTGGGCCCTTTTTTTTTTTTTTTTTTAAATGGCAGTTTTCTATTTATGATTACCCAATGACACATGCTACTAAAAAAGTATATTATTATGAATATGGTTTCTTTACATGAAGCAGGGTTTTACTTATGAGCCGTTTTCTGCAATATCTACATTGACCTACATTGTTTTGGTGGTATATTTTTCCTTTATCTTTTGAAGAATAGACTTGTTAAAGTCAATGCAATTTTATTGGGAATTTGTTTGTTGAAATTTGTTTCTACATTTACATCATGACATGCTTTTTAAAGGAAAATCTGTTTTTCTCCTCATGGGACATTGCTTCCTTATTTCGTAGACCTTATATTTGGCATCAATGCTGATTAAAGCCCTCTGGAATAATGCACTAGCAGCTAAAGCTCAGCTTTCTAAGCAGAGCTCATTTGCCTCATTACTGAATACTAATTTACCAATGGGGAATAAGAAAGGTAAGTGCTTGTATTGCTCTTAGTTTTTCTTATGTTTAATTGTATAAATGTTAAAGGGGAACTATCGTGAAAATTAAAATGTAATATAAGCTTCATCATACTGAAAAAATAAACTTTCTAAATACAATCAATTAAATATTCTGCATAGTTTTTGAAATAATGGTTATCTTCACTATCCCTCTCTCAGCATTCTCTTTATTCTCTCTTCAGGCAGGAGTTGGTTGCATGTAGAGATACATGATGTCTGGGGAGTTTAATAAAGTGTGCTCTAATACATCTTCTAGGCAAAATGAGCCCCCATATGATGTATTGAACCTAACTGTCTATGATTATCTAACACCCAACTGCTGCATGAAGAGAGAATGAAGAGCAACAGATGCTGAGAGAGGGATAGTGAAGATACACTTAATTATTTCAGAAACAGTACAGCATGTTTAATTGTTTATATTTAGAAAACTTCTTATTTCAGTATCCTGTAGCTTATATAAAATTTTCATTTTTGTGATCGTTCCCTTTTAAATGTAAATGTTTATTTGTTTATGGGTATTTGCTACTCTTCATTACCATGTAATGAAAAATTCACATGATTTTTCGGATTCTGTGGATTCAGAAAAAACCAAATCCTGCTGGAAAAGGTTGAAACCTGGCCGAATCCCAAACCAAATCCTGGATTTGGTGCATCCCTAATTTATATATAGCATTTCTATATAGTCTTGGTGATCTTCATGTCTTACATATCATGCATTACTTACCCACGTTTTTAATTTGTGAATAAACTCAGAATTTCCACAATACTTTTTTCCTAACTTGGTTGCCAGGAGAGTAAAGCGGTTTCCAAGCTCTCCTTGAGATGATGGATTAATCAAAAGCCAGGAGACCCTAGAGCACATTTGCATTGGCCAATATGGCTTCACATGCAGAATGTATATCTTTAACCATATCTGAAGAAGGAGGAAGAATATATGCTTTTGCATAACTGTCTGATGAGGGGTAGAAATATGGCGTCAATATATCTGTAATGTCATAAAAAGAATGTACAAAGGCAGTATAACCTTTTCCTGCCCTTCAAACATTTCAACATTAAGAGTTAAATTATTTCTTGTTTAACACTCTGTTGTTCTCTTAAAGGAGAACTAAACCCCCACTGCCCCCCTCCCTGCCTCCCCCTTGCTAAGTGTTACCCCACAATTGTGTCCCCTGTAGGATTACTGACTCCAAATGCAGAGTGAGCGCTGCAGAGCTCACAGGTGCCATCTTCCTGCGCTTCGGATATAGTTGAGTGTTCTTTCGGCCCTTTGACAATTTCCGTCACTTCTGGCGCATGCACAGTTGTAACAAACCTGGAAAATTGCTCCAACTGTATATGTGCCAAAACGCTTTATGAGGATTACCGAAGCGGCGAAGATTGGGCCTGTAGGCGCCGCTTCCCTTACTTTGCATTTGCGGTCAGTAATCGTACAGGAGACACAATTCTGGGGTAACACTTAGCAGAGGGGGGGGGCAGGGAGGTAGTCCAGTGGGGACTTATCACAGTGGGGGGTTGAGTTCTCCTGTAAGGGATAAGATGTTTAAAGGAAAATCTATATAGTCTTTACAGCAATTCATTTTCTACCATCCAATCTGAGAGCATGACCTTGTGCTTTTTATTGTATCATACTTGTGAAATATACTGGCTTGTTTATTTGATGTTTCATCTTATACTTCTTTTATCATGTAAAAGCAGTTCTATTGGGCATTTTTAACAAATGATAAAATCTTTTAATTTTAGGTTCTCCCGCAGCCAGCCCTCAGAGCAGTGACAACAGTGACACTCATCACAGTGGGGGAAGTGACATTGAAATGGATGAGCAAATTATGAACAGGTCTAAACATGTGCAGCAGCGGCTGTCAGACACAGAGGTGCATTTTATAGATTAACCCCTGAGAATGGCTGGTTAAATTAAAATCAATTTCTTACAATTGGAATATAGTACTGTATTTCTGTCCCTAGCAATATGAAATAGTCATTGCAGGTCATGTAGAACAGCCAAGTCACATACACTTTTGATCCCATTTCTGGTTGCTTCCTTACCTTAGTCATTTGCCCAAAGACTTCTTGTCTTGGCCAATAAAAAAATGTTAACTTGGCTGCACTAGGGATCATGACCTAATACTCTTTTTGTGTTTTGAACAGTTCATAAAACCCACTTTTGTGGTGTTGATTTTTAAAAGTAGTTTCTAATTTATTTCTTATTGTTTCCAAGGAATCTATGCAAGGGAGTTCAGATGAAACTGCCAACAGTGGGGAAGATGCAAGTAGTGGGCCTGGAAGCAGCAGTGGGCACAGTGACGGGTCAAGCAATGAAGTAAATTCCAGTCATGCAAGTCAGTCTGCTGGTAGCCCAGGCAGCGAGGTTCACTCCGAGGATATTGTTGATATGGAAGCACTGAAGGAGGATGATGAGGAAGATGAGCATTCCATTAACACAGCAAAAAACAGAGTTGCTGAACTTCAAAAAAGAAAGCTGGAATCTCAAGCAGGCATATGTTTAGGAGAGTCTCAGGGTCCTGTGGAGAGAAGCACAGCAGGAAATGGGTCAGGCAAGGATCTAGTCTTTAATTCTGATTCAGGTCAACCAGGTGAAAGCCGAATTCGCATTTTAGATGCCTGTTCACATACAGAAGAATCGGAACATGATATGACAGGAGAAATGAGCGCTAGCCATATGCAGGGTTCCATTGATACTTGCATTGCTCGATCTGGGGACTTTCTTGGAGAAGCCATTGGAAATGAACTCTACAATTGCAGGCGGTTTATTGGACCCCAGCATCACCGCCATCATCATCACCACCACCACCACCATCATCATCACCACCACCACCATCATCACCACCATGAAGGGTAAGTTGTAAACTTATGTAAATTAATTGTATGGATCTATATATACTACAATGCTAAGTGAAATTGAACATTTGCTTATATTTCATGACCGATATGTTCAGTTGTTGTGCAATTACACTTTGACAGTAAAGGCTATGACACACATAGCTACTTGTTGTGGCTGCAAAATGGCCGTTTCTTCTAAAACACTACGGGGCAGATTTACAAAATTCACATGAAGGATTCTAAGTTCGATCGAATTTTCAAAAACAATTGAATTCGAATTTTTGAATGTTTTTGAACACCAATTCGACCAGTTAATTTTGTATATTCGATCATTCGACTGTCTAAGTACTTCCCCTTTAAATTTTTATTCGACCACCTAGTTCGCCAGATCAAAGCTACCGAATTGGGTTTACTTATTTTCGATTGAATAAAAAAATTTGATCGGTCGAAAAAAATCATTGGAATTGATCAATTTGAACGATTTTATCAATCAATCTAATTTTTCCTATTCAATCATTTGACCAATCGAATTGCGGTAAAATCGAATTCGAAGGATTTTACTTCACTACCTATTCACATGGTCGAATTTCGAATTTTTTTCAATTTGAAATTTGACCAATGATAAATCTGCCCCCCACGTGTATTTTAGCAAAGACAATTCTCAGTCTTGTCTTTAGCAGGGTATTTTCTTGGCATTTTGTAGCCCCTACAAATAGCCTTAAGGGTGATGGCTGATGGCAAGATTTGTCAACCGTGATAAATCTGTGTTACATCTGATGACATCTCTCAAAAAGGCCTCTCTACTGGCAATAATTGAATCTAGTGGAAACTGAACTTACACGTTTCCTTGTTTTTCCAAAGTTGACTTTGGGCAACTTCATGACATGTAGGTTTACCACCGGCAATTTCATTTATTGACATTAGAGAAGCTTTTTCAGGAGATTTGGCACCCACAGTAGCACACATTTATAGTGGTTGACAAATGTCCCCATCAGTCATCACACTATATAGTGTTTTACAATATAAACAAATATAGTAAAACACTTTTTAGCTGGCTTTAGATCAGTCCTGTGCTATGCGTATTTTAGGGCATTTACTTGTCTATTAGCAAATCCAAAGAATTTCATTGATTCAATAGAAATACATTTCACAATGATGTATCCTTTAAAAATATAGCCAAGCTGGCGACCTAGCAGTATGGCTTCAAGTAATTGGGTGCCTGTAGTGGCAAGATGCATAGACATATCTCCATCTATTTTCTTTGTTT
>CM044440.1:26715382-26741849 GCA_024363595.1 Xenopus borealis | reverse complement strand
AACACATGTACTCTAGCATGTATGCAGATTTTTCATAGTTTCTTCAGAAAGATTGCACTGAAAGTGTTGCTCTGAAAATACCTGAACCAAACACCACGATCGTTTTCAATTTTAAAGCCAAAAGGGGTGTCCTTTTTGCTAGTTCTACGATTTACTATGATAGTGTGTAAGTGGGGTTATATGTTTATTAAATTGCCTTGATTTACTGTGTTGAAATACCGCATATAAAAATATTTACAAATAGGTCTGTTAGGCTAAATGTAAGTAGGTTAAAGGAAAAACTAGCCATCAAATTATATTTTATTAAGTTATAGATAGACCTTTTTCAGTTGGTCTTCGTTAGTTTTTGTGATTTTTAAATTATCTTCTCGGTGGGCTGTCTGGATTTTTTCAATGTTCCAGCAAGGAAAACCTATTGACTGAGACTTTTTTAATTTTATTATTAATCTTTAATTTTTTTCTGTGGGACACCGGGATCTTGGGGTATAGCAGCCACCACTAGGAGGCTTGACACTAGGAAAAAACGGACTCCTCTCCTCCTTTCACAGACACCTGCAAGAGAAAGGGGATTTTGTGAAAGTCACCATTAAATCCTTTTTTTCCTGAGCACTCTGTGGAACACAGGGCCTCCTGTCCTGGAAGTGACCCGTCTTTATGCCTGGTTACATATTGTTTTTCGTTGTACGTAGTTCAAGCAACAGTTCTAGGTTTTTCCTTCACCTTATTTGCTCTGCAAAACTGAACTGCTGTAGCTGAACTGAACTACTAGTGTCCTGCCTCCTATTGATGGAATCTATACCCCAAGTTCCCTGTGTCCCACCGACAGCTAAAGAGGAAAGGATTTTACAGTGAGTTTCACAAAATACCCTTCTTTCAGGCCCTCTTCTACTCATTCGGGGTTATGTAGTAAAAGGCACTAAGTTTGCCCAGGAGCAGTTACCCATAGCAACCAATCAGACAGTAGAATTTACTGGTCACCTGTTAAAAAGCAAAGATCCTATTGGTTGCTATAAGTTACTGCTCCTGGGCAAACTTAGTGCCTTTTATTGCATATGGGGGATTGTCTCTTTTAAATTCCTGTAGGTTACAAGGCTCAGTATGGCAAAGAGCTGTAAAAATTAAATCCATTAAAAAAACAATAAAAAATAGATACACTGAAGAATAATTTAATTTTTCATTTTTTTTTCTTAACCTCTTTACGATTATAAATGTTCATTTTTTTTGTAAATTAAGAACAAAATACCAATCCCTTAGGCTAGGGCCACATGCCATGGATTCTCCGCAGGCCGGGAATCCTGTGCCCTCTTCTCTTCTGCTGCACTACAGGCTAGGGCTGTGGAGTCATTACTCCCGACTCCTCAGTTTATGGTACCTCTCATGTGTCTATGGTATTTCTCATGTGTTTTCCATGTTGATTGAAAGAAATTACGTACACAACATACAAGGCATTTTATCACTGCCAAAGCTCAAAAATATAACCCATAGCCTTTGGTAGTTCTAAAACAAAATCAAAGTTAAACTACATAAACCAAAAACAACTTATATATTCATTGAACCTGGCATATAGCTGTAGAATAGCTGTTAAATACAACCCAAAATTAAAGTATTGTTCTTAGAAACAAAATTGCTTCTGCCATATCCTCTTTCGTAGAAGCTCTTAAAGGGGTTTCACTTTTTTCAGTTCAGTTGTTGTCAGATTGTACACCAGAAATAAAGACTTTTTTCCCCCAATTACTTTCCAGTATTTATTTTTTTGCTGTTTTTCCAAAATCTAAGTTTAAAGTTGAATGTCCCTGTCTCTGGTGTTTGAGTCTGGCAGCTCATTAATTCAAGTGCAGACTCTAAACTGTTACAATTTTGCAACATTTAGTTGATATATTTCTCAGCAGCATTTGTACAGCTCAACAGCTGCCTGTAATAAAACCCAGGGACTCTGCTCAGCAGGGGCAAATATAAGAAATGTATCCATTAAATGTATCCAGAGCTGCTTTAATGAAAAATGACACGTTACATTTCAATATTAGAAAAACAGTCACATAGAAAATAGAAAGTAATTGGGAAAAGTCGTTATTTCTGGTGATGTGTCTGAAACCAACTAGTTTTGATTTAGTTAGATTTGATTATTTTATGCTTGTATTTAAAGTTATTACTCTGAGTCTGTACATTTTTGGCAACTCCGACTCCACAGCTGTGCTGCAGGAGAGGTGGATTTTGTTGCGAAATTCAAAATCTCGCATTTTAATGCTGAAATCTGCCCAGAAAGGAGCAGCGGATTCTCCATGGACAGAGATCCGTGTCTTGTGGCCCAAGCCTTATTTTGTAGGTTCTTTCAGGCTGCCGTTGTTATATGATTCTGGTGCATTTATCATTATTGTCAGCTGGATCTTGCTTTACTAATCTGTACTTTACAACTCATCCACTGGCTTGTTTTGAAGTTGGGTGTGAATTTAAAATATGTTATTACATGTAGCACATATTGTGTCTTTGGTCCAACTGCCTAAAGGTGGCCATAGACGCACAGATAATATCGTACGAAGCGAATTTTCGTACGATATTCGGTGCGTGTAAGGTGGGAAATGAGCCGACTGACATCGTCAGAGGATTAAGATATCGGTCGGCTGGTTGATCGGACTGGACGGAAAATTTTGATCGGATGCCTTTGAAATCTCCCTGAACATCGGCCATTGTTAGTGCTGAATCGTCAGATACAAGTAGAATTCTATTGTTTCTACCTGTATATCTGACGATTCAGCTCTACACGTGTGTGTTGAAACGAACGATCTTTCTTGGAAAGATCTTTTCCGAGAAAGATCGTAATTGTAACGTCTATGGCCAGCTTAAGTGCTGCAACTTGGGCATGAATGTCACATAGCACTTTTTTTAAATGAGTGAGTAGATATGTACCAATCATTTCTTTTTGGTTACTGTTGACAGTAATGATGACAGACATGGGATTTTCTAGTCAAACTGATTTATCAAAACATTTCAAAACTGATCTTGACAAATTGATTTCAGTGCAGAATTCTGCTGGAACAGCACAATTGAAGGAAAACTATACCCCCTGGACAATGTAGGTCTCTACAAAAAGATATTGCATAAAACAACTCGTATGTAAAACCCTGCTTCATGTAAATAAACCATTTTCATAATAATATACTTTTTAAGTAGCATGTGCCATTGGGTAATCATAAATTGAAAATTGCCATTTAAAAAAAATAAGGACAGCCTCCTGGGATCGTATGATTCAACAGTGCACACAAACATACCAAACAAACTATAAAGTTAGGTCACATGAGCCAATTAACAGAGTTGTGTCTTTTGCTTCCACACTTCTTCCTGTTACAGTTAGAGTTGAAATATTTCTGGTCAGGTGATCTCTGAGGCAGCACACAGACCATCACAAATTGGTGGTTCAAGGCAAGAGATGTAAAAGGTCAATATTTACTTAAATATATATTCCAGTTTATAAGATTCTTTAATATTCCACTTAATTTTAAAAGTATTCATTTTGGGGGTATAGTTTTCCTTTAACCAATGAGTTTTGGAAAAAATAAAATTCTCATGACTGTGTTCCTTTAAGGTAGCCTTGTAAGTGGTGTATCTTTACCAAAAGACCATGTAATAAAGTACATTGCAGTAATGGCTTCCCTCTGTTGTTCATTAACTTATGTGCATAGTTATTAGAACTTGATCTCCATATACTATAAGAAACCTCACCCTTATGTTGGTTATGAATTGAAATAACCGTGCATTATTTTGGCAGTATATTATCTGTCTTTTCTGCCTTTTTAAGGCACATGGTGGACGACATGTTGAGTGCAGATGATGTCAGCTGCAGTAGCTCACAAGTCAGTGCAAAATCAGAGAAAAACATGGCAGACTTTGATGGTGAGGAGTCTGGCTGCGAAGAGGAACTGGTACAGATCAATTCACACGCAGAGCTTACCTCTCATCTCCAGCAGCACCTTCCCAACCTGGCTTCTATTTACCATGAGCATCTGAGTCAAGGCAAGGCAATCTCTTTTACTTCAGTAGATAGGAGAAATTACAGTTGGTTTTAAAAGTGAACCTCTAACCTGTCAAGCTCTTTTATAGTTCAGTGCCATAAAGAAGCTAAAGTAATGATCCTTTGTGTGTTTATTCCAGGCTAATAGATCTGTTGCAAGTGTACAGCCAATATATAGTGAATAAAGTACCCCCTGTTGTAAATTATAAGGATATTACTGAGGAGTTCCATGACCATATAAAAACACGAGGCCGAAGGGCGTTTATAACTGGTGACATCAGAACTCACCTTTTATAATGTTATAATTTACAAGATATTCACGGCTTTTGTGTATATATATATATATATATATATATATATATATATATATATATATATATATATATATATATATATATATATAATGTCTTCTCAAAATCTTATTAGTGACATTTTAAGCACTTGATTTAACTTTAACAATGTCCTTAATTATCATTGGTTTCCAAAACAAACCGGCACAATTTATTCTTATGACATTATGCTTATAGCACTGGATATATGCAGATATATATTGTTCCGCAGGGACATCGCCAATTTTACTAACAGACATAGAGGAAAATTTGCTAGTCCATAGCGCAGTTCCTTATTGACTAGGGAATTTTCATTCAGGAAAACGATCGGTACTCTGCAAATTCACTAAAGTGCGAAATTTACAGAATGTTACCTCTTTCGCTAGAGCAGGGGTGTCCATACTTTTGGCTTCCCTGAGCCACATTGGAAAAAGAAAAATTGTCTGGGGCCTCACATGAAATACACAAACACTTTTAATTTGTAAAAGTAAAGAAAATGCACAGAAATGCACTGCAATACCAATTGGATAACCAGATGGAGCTATACACTGGAATATGGGACATTTGGACGTATGGGATGTATTATCCAGAATGATTGGGACCTGGTAGTTTTCTGGATAATGTATCTTTATGTAATTTGTATCTTCAAAACTTGTCTACTAAAAAAAAATCATATAGGCTGGTTTTGCTTCCAATAAGGATTAATTATATCTTAGTTTGGATTAAGGACAAGCTACTGTTTTATTATTACAGAAAAAAAGGAAATAATTAAAAAATAATTGAATTATTTGGATAAAATGGAGTCTATGAGAGATGGCCTTCCCTTAATTCAGAGCTTTCTGGATAATGGATTTCCAGATAATGGATCCTCTACTTGTACTACTAACTGGGCAATGGGCAGAGCCCCCCTCCTGCCTACTCCTATATCCTTTGCAACATGACGTTTCCTCTGTAACCAAGGGTTTCAATCTGGGCCGCATTCATATTCATCCTGGGCTGCAGGCTGGACACCCCTGCACTAGAGTTTATTATTATTAGTGCTATTAAAGGGCACCTATGGGGCTAAAAAAATTCCCCAAACCGAAGGTGCGGGCTGATAGAGCCCGCATTCCGGTTTGGGGTTCTAGTACTTAAAAAAAAAAATTCCCCCTGCCTGCGCTGGCTTACTCGCACCGGGAGGAAGCTCCCGGTGTGAGCCGCCATGACAGCCCATGCGCATGCGCAGTATGCGTATGTGACGTCATGCGTATAAGCCGAATGAAAAGCTGCCACAAGTTCAGGCAGCTTTTCATTCTGCGCATGGGCTGTCATGGCGGCTTGCACCGGGGAATTTTTTTTTTTTTTTTAAGTACTTGAACCCCAAACCTGAATGCGGGCTCTATCAGCCCACACCTTCGGTTTGGGGAATTTTTTTAGCTCCAAAGGTGCCCTTTAAACAAAAAGTTCATGAAAACATTCTCCAAATGTGCCAAGATATAGAATAGGACATATTTGTTTTTTAAATATAATTGTTTCGATATTACACATGCCACAGGATAAAGCCCCCAATTTTATATAAAAAAATATCACTCCAGCACAGGAATCAATGTGTAAAATGCATGAATAATAGTAAATATAAAAAAAAAAACTATTATCCAGGATGCTCAGGGCCTGGGGTTTTCTGGATAATGGATCTTTCCTTAATTTGGATCTTCTTACCTTAAGTCTACTAGAAAATTTTGTAAACAATAAATAAACCCAATAGGCTGGTTTTGCTTCCAATAAGGATTAATTATATCTTAGTTTGGATCAAGTACAAGGTACTGTTTTATTACTACAGAGAAAAATGAAATCATTTTTAAAAATGTGGATTATTTCATTATAATGGAGTCTATGGGAGATGGCCTCTGTAACCTGGAGCTTTCTGCATAATAGGTTTCCAAATAACAGATCCCATACCTGTAATCCAGCAGCGTTATGGCATGGGAAGGCATTTTGGGGAGATTGTCGCCCAGAAGAGCAGTGGATTAGTCGCCAAGCAACTAAATCTCCCTGCATCTGCTGTGTGTCCTAACTTCAGTTATCGGTCCTCCACCACGTAGGCCAGAAAAAGTTCAGCCCTCTGTACCACAGTAGTTGGACCGCACTGGTCTAAACGACTGATATCGGCAGCTTTATCTGCCCTTGTATGGCCACCTTGGGTTTAAAACTTATTTGGGTAGAATTCAGGCATGAAGATCCAGATTACGGAAAGACCCATCATCCAGAATACCACAGGTCCCAAACATTCTGGATAACATGTCCCATACCTGTATATCTATATAATTTGTTTGTATCTGTTTAAATGTTTGTGTTTTTCCTTCAGGCCCTTCTGTACACAAGCACCAGTACAATAGCAATGCCATGGTTGATATTAACCTGGATAATGTTTGTAAGAAAGGCAATACACTTCTGTGGGATCTGGTCCAAGATGATGATGCGGTAAGTCAGTGTTAGGGCTTACATTTATGAGCATCGTTTTCATGTAGCTGAACTGCATTTCTTGATTGGTTTCATTCATATCCGAGTCCTGTTTGTTTGTTTTTGTATTCAATTTTGATCCCCTGAATAAAGACCTACAGGAATGAATATAGTCCGTTAATATGTATATTATATGGTGAAATGTACAGCATGGCAATTTAACTAAACACTTGTAGGTATCTAACAACTAAAGAAATAAAGTTCTAAAGGAATTCAGAGCTTGTAACTAAGAATGGATTTCTTTTTCAGATTCACCTCTCTGAAGGCTTAATCAATGAAGCTGAGAAGCTGCTCTGTTCTCTGGTTTGCTGGTTTACTGACCGGCAGATCAGAATGAGGTTCATTGAAGGCTGCTTGGAAAACCTTGCTAATAATAGGTAATTGTATTGTTTTGTTTTGGTAGCTGTGCTGAACTAGGTTGTGTTATTTTTAATAGCATTGTTTATTTCATATGGGGCACTATTTCTATGATACATGTGAACTAATAGACTCTTTATCTGCAAAAGATGTGTGATTTCTTTTTTTAAGTTTTTATTTATAGGGATACTCTCATGGGAAAAAATGTTTTTTTTTCAAAATGCATCAGTTGATGCTCCAGCAGAATTCTGCACTGAAATCAATTTCTCAAAAGAGCAAACAGACTTTTTTTATATTTAATTTTGAAATCTGACATGGGGCTAGACATATTGTCAATTTCCCAGCTGCCCCAAGTCATGTGCTCTGATAAACTTCAATCACTCTTTACTGCTGTACTGCAAGTTGGAGTGATATCACCCCCTCCCTTTCCCCCCCAGCAGCCTAACAGAACAATTGGAAGGTAACCAGATAACTGCTCCCTGACACAAGAAAACAGCTGCCTGGTAGATCTAAGAACAGCACTCGATAGTAAAAACCCATGTCCCACTGCGTTCCATTCATCTACATTGAGAAGGAAAAACAACAGCCTGCCAGAAAGCAGTTCACTCCTAAAATGCTGGCACAAGTCACATGACCAGGGGCAGCTAGGAAACAGGCAAAATGTCTAGCCCCATGTCAGATTTCAAAACTGAATATAAAAAAAAATCTGTTTGCTCTTTTGAGAAATGGATTTAAGTGCTGAATTCTACTGGAGCAGCACTATTAACTGATGCGTTTTGAAAAAAAAAAAAAACTTTTTCCCATGACAGTATCCCTTTAACATTTTCACTAAACATTACATAGCAAAACAAGGGTTAGAAATCAAAGGAAAGAAAAGGAAAGACAAGAGGAAAAAGTGAGCCCAGTTGACCATATTAAACCCAGTCACTCGGAATCTTGCTGTTTGAGGGTTGCCGATGAGGCCCTGGATTACAGGAATGGGATCTGTTCTCTGGAAACCCATTATCCAGAAAATTCAGAATTACGAAAAGGCTGTCTGCCATAGAATCCATTATAATGAAATATTCCAGACTTTTAAATTTGATTTCCTTTTTCTCTGTAATAATAAAAGCTTATTGAGTATATTTAATGTTTACATGATTTTTTAGTAGACTTAAAGGAGAATTCAACCCTACTTTTAAAAACCCCTAACTCCCATCCCCACCAAGACTCCCGTCCCTCCTCCACATAACCTAAGGGATACCCTGGTCAATTGCCCCTAAGTCCATACTTACCCCTCTGTGCAGATTCAGGCATCTGACTTCACGGGCGCCATCGTCATCTTCAGTGAGTGTCGGTGCATGCGCAGAAGTGGAAGGTTGCCACAGCTGCATGTGCGCCAAAACGCTGGTCTCAATCCGAAGATTACCGAACTGGCTGAAGAGAGCGCCTGTGATGTCCCATGCCTGAATCTGCACAGAGGAGTAAGTATGGACTTGGGGCATTTGACCGGGGTATCCCTTAGGAGGAAGGAGGGAGATCTTGGTGGGGATGAGGGTAGGGTTTTTTTTTAAATGAGGGTTCAATTCTACTTTAAGGTATGAAGATTCAAATTACAGAAAAAAAATCTGCAAAAACCCATGCCCTGAGCATTCTGGATAACAGGTCCAATACCTGTATTATGTTCCAACCTGTATTATGTTTACTGGGCTTCATAATTATAACTTAAGGAAATGTAGACCCATTTTCTAGATTCAGCTTAGAAGGTTTTTTATGCTCATGCAACGTTGTGCTGATTATTTATTTTCTTTCAGATCTGTTGTTGTATCACTCCGACTTCTTCCCAAGTTATTTGGAACATTTCAACAGTTTGGAAGCAGTTATGATACCCACTGGATAACAATGTATGTTGATTTTTAATGGTGTCTTTAATTTGTGAAAAATATATAAAACATTATAAATGCTGCTTCTGTTTTGTTTTACATTTTTCAGTAAATGCTTCAGAGGTTTCACATATCAGTGTAGTCATGCTGATATAACATGGAATCACAAATACTTTATACATTACAGAAGAATGGTAGCAAAATCACACAGTATTATCCAGTTCTCATACTTAGGCCTGCTACATCTAAATATTATTCACTGCAGCTATTGCATAGTTGCATTTCATGCAAAAGTACTAAATCATTTGGAACCATGTATAGATGCCTATGAATTATTATTTAAGTAATTTGCTGTGTTACAGCTGCCTCTTAATACTTTTCTCATGTTGAGTTGGTCATTCACATGGCAACGAGACTTCATTTATAAAATGAAACACCCAAATGGGACTGCCGTGTCTAAGTGCTCTTCTGTTTGATTTATATGATAATAATAAAACAGTAGTACCTTGAACTTGATTGAAATGAAGATATAATTAATCCTTATTGGAAGCAAAACCAACCTATTGGTTTAATTTAATGTTTGCATTTTTTAGTAGACTTAAGGTATGAAGTTCCAAATTACGGAAAGATTGGTTATCCAGAAAACTCCAGGTCACAAATTTTCTGTATAACAGGTCCTATTCCTGTATTTATCTCTGTTATTCACTCTTCTCTGTTTCATATCCAGCTCTGATTTAGCCAGCTGTAAATTCAACATTTATTTAAGAATGGATTATGGAGTCTTATAATAACAAATTTTTTCTCCTCTGAATGTATCTCTTAGGGTAGAGACACATGGTAAGATTTGTGGAGATTTAGTCACCCGGCGGCAAATCGCCACTTCTTGGGAAAGTGCCAGCTAGAATCTAAATCGCAGGCAGGATGGCACTCTGATCGATTCATTTTCTGAAGTTGCCTCGCAAGGAAACGTCGGGTGACTTCGGAAAAAGATGTTTCCTCTTGTGCTGGAGCTTTTCTTGCATTTGAGGGTAGAACTAGATGAATGTTTTGGCCGCAATACTGCCGGATCCGACGCTTGGCGACAAAACACACACGTCAAGTCAGATGCTACCAGAAGTAAGGTTTCCGGAGCATCTGATCCAGCATTATTGCGGCCAAATCGCTTGTCTAGTTCTACCCTTATTTTGCCCAGCTGAGATACTTCTATGCTCCTTAGCACCAGGTACAATTTATTTTAAGAGGCCAGTTGTACTTTTTTTTCATATTTAAAATGTCACTTTATACTTTTTCGAGTTATGTGCTTCAGTTTCAGCAAAACAATGAATTTGTTACATTGTTACTTGCAAGAAACACTTTTTTCCTCTTATCCGATTTTTTTTTTTTTTTTGGTATATAATGTGTATGTTCATGTATGCATAACAATACTTGCATGTATCATGGGAATGTAATTGTCCGATCTTTACTTTTTAGGTGGGCAGAGAAGGAACTGAACATGATGAAACTCTTTTTTGATAACTTAGTACACTACATTCAGTCTATCCGAGATGGACAGCACAAGCACACTCTGTATGTATATTCTGTGGAAATAGAAACACAAGCAGCTACTCTGTTTATTTTTTAGATGCCACTGAAAGTTTATTTTACAATGTTATGTTTAATCATGTCACTGATGTAGACACTGGGCTTTAGTTAGAATCTTGGACTACTGTTAGCAGAATGTATGCGGATAGTTTGAACCTTATCCCAATTGACCAACTGAGGTTGCCAGGGGACTTTGGGAGTTGTAGAGCTCCTGTCTTTGGTTTTTTAAAACAAATAGGGTTGATCACAGGGCTGCTGCAACCTCAAGCTCCCCCCACCCCCGTGATCTGAACTTAAAAGAGCGGATCAAGGGGTAGGGTCTAGCCACGTGCAGGTCGGGTTTTCCCCGCGCAGCTATAAAGCCGGAAGCCAGCAGTTGGACCCGCCTACCACCGACAAAGGGTTAAGTTTGAGGTTGGCCCAAACCCAACTGACCCAGGGGCCGGCCTGCACATCACTAGTCGGGCACAGTTTCTAATGCAACAAGTGCTATATGTCTGCTCCCCGAGGCAGGGTTATCATCTTGGCAGGCGTGGCCCTGATCACAACTTATATACTGTTACAACATTTTATTGGCCATAACCCATTTGCTTTATGTATAGTGATGTTGTTTGATGTGATTTGTATGATGCTTCTCTTGCAGGTATAGCCACAGTGCTGAAGTTCAAGTTCGTCTGCAGTTTTTAACTTGTGTTTTTTCCACACTGGGATCGCCAGATCATTTCAGTATGTATTCAGAATACTCTAGTAATATTTCCCATTATCCTATTTATAATATTACCTTCTCTCTATGCCTTTTTCACAGACAGCCTGTTGTTTGATTGGTCTGTTAAACATATTTGATGAGCAGGAGTTTCCAAGCTATGTTTCCCATCCCCCCTTAGTAGGGCTCTGAGAAGTTGTTGAGACGGCCAACCTAAAGACCATTTATTATAGGATCTCGGAAGTTTACATCCCTGTTTCTTATGGAAGCCAACTTCAGAGATCGTTTTGTTTATCTCTGTGGAGAAAAACGTATTTTCTGTCCTAGACTTTCATGGAACTATGTTTGACTTTGTAATATTTTAATGTATTTGCAACCTTATTATGTGCCAAGGGGGAGTTGAACAAATATTGAATGTGGTGCCACACCAGCTGTTAAAATAAAAAAATGTAAAAATAAAATTTTTTTCCCCAATTTTCCTCCTGCCAGCTTACTTAATTGACTGATTCTGTAGGATGGGTTTGGGGTGTTATTTGTGCAACATTTTGGCAGCCAATTCTTGCATTAACCATAACCATATGTTAATGACGAGTTTCTTAATTTCCCATTTCAACAACACTTTTCCATTTCTTTTCAGGGCTAAGTTTAGAACAGGTAGACATTCTTTGGCACTGCCTTGTGGAAGACACAGAGTGCTATGATGACGCTCTTCACTGGTTTTTAAATCAGGTCCGTAGCAAAGATCAGCATGCCATGGGAATGGAGACATACAAGCATCTGTTTTTAGAGAAGGTAATTACTTAAATAATTTTGTGCTTTAAACATGTTTGTCAAAATTTCTGCTTCTCATTTTCACCTTGTGTTTTTAGATGCCCCAGTTAAAACCTGAAACCATTAGTATGACAGGTTTAAACCTTTTCCAGCATTTATGCAACTTGGCTCGCCTTGCAACTAGTGCTTATGACGGTGGATCAAATTCTGAGGTAAAAGCTTGTTTTGAAATAAACAATTTAAAACCTCGGAGGATACCATTATGTAACAAATTAGGAACATTTTCTTACAGCTGTGTGGCATGGATCAGTTTTGGGGCATTGCTTTAAGAGCACATTCTGGAGATGTCAGTCGCGCAGCAATCCAGTATATCAATTCATATTACATTAACGGTAAGTTCTCAACTTGCATACAAAATCATCTTTGCAAATTATGAGAAAACCATCAGAATTTAAAGGGGTAGTTATTATAAAAAGCAAAACTGTGTAAATAAGCTGTGCAAAATAAATGTTTCCAATTAGTTAGTCAAAAATGTAATGTATAAAGGCTGGAGTGACTGGATGTGTAACATAATAGCCAGAAAACTACTTCCTGCTTTGCAGCTCTCTTGGTGTCCACTGATGCAGGTTACCAGGCAGTAACCAATCAGTAACTAGAGGGAGGGCCACATGGGTCATAACTGTTGCTTTTGAATCTGAGCTGCATGCTAAGGATGAATTGCAAACTCACTGAACAGTTATGTTCCATGTGGCCCCCCTTCAAGTCACTGACTAACTCAGAGAGCTGAAAAGCAAGTGTTGTTCTGTTATATTAGACATCCAGTCACTCCAGCTTTTATACATTACATTTTTGGCTAACTAACTATATTAGAAACATTTTTTTTATTTTGTACAGCCTATCTATTTACTCAATTTTTATTTTTACACTGAATTGTTCCTTTAATTTTAAGTGTCCTGATTTTTAGCAACTTCAGTTTTTTATTTTTTTTCTTCTAATCATCTTCTAGTCTCTTATTGAGATCACTGCCTGGGTGCTAGGGACCTGGGTGACCCTAACAACCAGATTGCTGCTGACAAGATGGCTAAATGATTTCAAATCCGCAAAGATAAAGCAAATGAAGACCACTTAGCATCATTATAAACTGTAATCAGTGGTTAAATGTTTAGTTGTTCCAAAAGTATGAAGGAAAATGGCCTACACTATTATCATCTCAGCAGGAGTAGTCCATAGTGTCACACCTGGTTGCAGTTGGGTGTTTAACATTTTTTCTTCCAGCGTGTATTTTTATTTTATGATTGTGGATGGTTTCCATATTTCAGGTAAAACAGGATTGGAGAAGGAGAATGAATTTATTAGTAAATGTATGGAAAGCCTTATGATTGCTTCCAGTAACCTTGAGCAGGATTCTCAATCAAGCCTTACTATAATTGAAAGGGGATTCCTTATGCTAAAGACCCACCTTGAAGCATTCCGACGAAGGTAATACGTTTTATTAAGTAGATATAGTATAAAAAGTTCCTTGTGTGGTTATTTTAGTCATATGTAGTCACCAAGGGGTTGACTTCTCCTTTAAGGTGATCATACACAGGCAATAAAAGCTACGACAGATCGAGTTTATGGGGCCCTTCCGGCAGGCTTCCCCGATCGATATCTGACCAAAAGTTGGGCAGATGTCTATCGGATGGGACTAAAAAGCCTGTCGGATTGTGGCCTCCTTTGTTCGTTGATGTGGTCCCGCGATCTCTCCACCCATATCTCCTCCATTGTGATCCGATCGTTGGGCACTAAGGCCCACGATCGTATCAGCCCGATATCGCTCACCTCAAGGTGGGCATATCGGGAGAGATCTACTCCTTTGGCAACATCGGCAAACGATCGGATCTCTCCGTGTATGGCCAGTTTTAGCTGGATGATATTTTTATCACCTCTCTGTTCTGGATCAATAACATTAATAACTGAATGGCAGTTTTTCCGTTCTGTGGCAAAAAGTGGTTTGCTAGGAGTGGTTATATTATAAAGTCCTGCATCATCCTGATGGAAGATGAGTGGGAGTTGTAATTCATAAGAATGTCAGATATAACACTGGTGCTTGTACATGTAATTTATGGTCATTAGTATTGTAAATTACATCGATATATGTGATAGTATGTGTTTATCTTTCTGACATTCTAACTTACATCTGAATAACTTTTTTTGTTATGCTGGGACAATGTAGGAAAGTTGAAAGGAAGAGTGTAAGAGAGGCTGACAGTAAGTGACATGACAGAGTAAAAGAGAGCCTCTCCATGGCACTTTTCAGCTCATTGGTTACGGTTATATGGCTAAGCAGAATGTTTGACTGCTGCAATAACTTCAGTAAATCAAATTCATTTTTGTTATGAATACAATTATTTTTGTACAATACCTGGTTTTGTAACTTTTCCTAGCATCTACTTTTTCCTTTTCCCTGTACAGGTTTGCATATCATCTGAGGCAATGGCAAATAGAAGGCACTGGCATTAGCAGCCACTTGAAAGCATTAAATGACAAGCAGTCATTACCGCTTAGAATTGTGTGCCAGCCAGCAGGCCTTCCTGATAAGGTTAGTCTAGTATAAAATTAGGATTTACCGGTATGATATTGAATAATCACTGATAAATGCTTTATGTTTAACATTTAAGATGACTATAGAGATGTACCCAAGTGATCAGGTGGCTGACTTAAGGGCGGAAGTGACACACTGGTATGAGAATTTGCAAAAGGACCAAATCAACCAGCAGGCACAGCTTCAAGAGTTTGGGCAAAGCAGTAGGAAAGGAGATTTCCCAAGTAAGAATCACAACAATTTATGTAAGCTATACAGTACATACAAAGTTTAGTTGCCAAAGAAATTTTAGCAATGCATGCAGTATATAATATATGTAATTCAGTATGGGACCTATTATCCAGAATGCTCGGGACCTGGGGCTTTCTGGATAATGGGTCTTTCTGTAATTTGCATCCTGACACCTTAAGCCTACTAAAAAATAATGTATAAATTAAATAAACCCAATAGGCTGGTTTTGCTTCCAATAAGGATTAAATATATCTTAGTTTGGATTAAGTACAAGCTACTGTTTTAAGAGAGAAAAAAGGAAATCATTTTAAAAAATTTGGATTATTTGATTATAATGGAGTCTATGGGAGAAAACCTTTCTGTAATAAAACTTTCTGGATAATGGGTTTCCAGATAATGGATCCCGTACCTGTAATATAAAATAAAAATCAGTCCAAGTTTATTTTTTCTTTCTGGACTCAGGGGCAGATTTAATAAATGCGTGTGATGAATTCGAATATTCGGACGAATAGTCTCGAAATAGTCTCAATTCTATTGTGCGACTATTAGAATATGCAAATTAAGTATTTTCGACCAGTTTTTAAAAAAAACCCATAAATTGGACCAATCAAAATGTATTATAAAAAAAAAAGTTAAAATTTCTAAAACTCAGATGAATTAAATTGACTGTAAAACTCGAATCGAATTCAAATAAAGTTCAATTTGAATGTAAAAAACTTGATAGGAGTTTTTTCTCAGAAAAATCCCATTGACTCAAACTGCCATTCATGCCCTTCATGAACTTGACTTTAAAGATATGCCGGTATTATCAAAACACTGCGCTTCGAATTACGGGGTCTGGAACTGGCTGTGTAATATCATGTGTGAACCTAGGATCCTCTGTACAGCAATCCTATATGAAATAGTTGAATTCTTATATGATAAATCTCAAAAATCTAATACGAAGCTCTTAAAAAACTTGAATCAAATATTAATAGCACCCTAATCAAATTTGACAGTTTTGACCATAAAAAAATTTGACCCTGGTTAAATCTGCCCCTTAATATCTGCATGCATTGAGAAATACAGGGTGTGAACTATTAAGTCTGGGTATGAATTGGGGTTCAACATTTTTTCCTGATTTACCATTCATTTCACCTATAACTACCATCTTTGTCTTGCTAAAATATATATTGCATGTATAAACCTGGAACTGTGTACAAAATGGAATGTGTGTTACGTCTGTTACTTTTTTTGGTAAGGTGGTCTAATGGGTCCAGTCCGAATGATTTCATCTGGTCATGAACTGACAACTGATTATGATGAGAAAACCCTTCATGAACTTGGCTTTAAAGATATGCAGGTATTATCAAAACACTGCGCTTCGAATTACAGGGTCTGGTACTGGTCGTGTAATATCATGTGTCAACCTAGGATCCTCTGTACAGCAATCCTATATGAAATGAAAAAAAAACTAAGTTTATTATGGAACTTTAGGGCAGAACTCCACTGGTGTTCTCTGAACGATCCTACACGCTGCGTCACGTCGGATGCAACGTAAATAAGGTAAGTGCTAGAGTTGTCGGATAGTGTCGCAGCTTTGATCCGACGCAGCACGACTGTTAGATGCAGCTTGCAGCATTTTCATCTGACAGACGTGTCGCATCGGATCAACGCTGAGACATCATCCAACTCTATATTACTTACCTTGTTTCTGCCACATCCGACTTAACGCATGCGTTTTGTCGCCCAGCTTCAGATGCGTCACAATCGGCCTTGTGTTTTATTCATAACAGGAAGTTTCCATTATGTTAATTCCATTGTTTCTCTGATCTATTGCTTAAGATATCAGGTGCAAGATGACCATACAATAGTTATATTTTTATTGTATATAAAAATAACTCTAAGTATGGGAAAAAAACGAAAATTTTTGTGTTTAGATGGTATTTGTATCCCTGGGTGCTCCGCGCCGAGAGCGTAAAGGTGAAAGTGTACAGCTGCCTGCATCATGTCTGCCCCCACCACAAAAAGAAAACATCCCAATGCTTCTGCTACTACAAGAACCCCATCTTTCTACACTCTTTGGCTTGTTAGAAATGCTTGCCTCTTTTAAACCTCCATCTGGAGAAATGGTTATGGAAGATGTTGAGGTAGGATACATTTTGTTTTGTAAGTTTAGCCTGAATGCAGATTGAAGAAAAGGTGCACAACAATTAAAACTACATTGCTATTAAAGGAGTTGTTCATCTTCCAAACACTGTTTTTAGATTGTTGGCCAGAAATAGAATTTTCGTTTTCATAGTTTTTTCTGAACTTTAAATTCCCTGTTTTTGCTGTTTGTCAGTCTGGCAGTTTAGTAATCCAGTTGCAATCTGAACTGTTCATTTCCTACATTCATTGTTACATTTTTCAGCCAGTGAAAAAATAGCAACTGTTGTATAAATTATAGCAGTTGCCTTTAGTGAAATTTAGGGTTTCAACTGGGCCAAAAATACATGAATCAACTAATGTATCAATTTAGAACAGTTACAGAGCTACAGAGGTTACAGAGGTCCCTAAGCTCAGTAAGTGACAGCAGCACAGAGCATGTGAATCAGTGAATCAGCAGAAAAGAAGATGGGGAGCTACTGGGGCATCTACTGGGGAGACACAGATCTTTACTGCTAAAGGGCTGTGGTTGCCTTGGGCTGGTACAGAAGCACAAAACATAATGTACAACATTTCTACCTACTTCTTTAGTTATGCTTTAGTTCTCCTTTCAAAATTTAAGGACCAATTCAACAGTTTTCTTGTGCCAGCACACACCACTTCCACAATACAATATTCATGGTCAAACACTGAGTAACATATTTATCATAACATATTATGCATACATTTCCATCGCACAGAATATTGAAGGCATAAATAAAAGCTGTTCACATAAATTGGCACCCAATATTGAGGACAGTATGCAGCGCATCACTAATGGTGAGGGAATCTCAAGAAAAGTCCCACACAACAAAAAAATTGAATTTAGAAGTGTAAATTAATACCTGGAGAAAGCTGCTTGGTTTTTTAATGGTTGGGGAATATACTTTTCATAGCATGCATTCCCATGCAACAATGCAATCTGGGACACTATCCTAAAGGTCCACCAAGTATTTGAGGCCCATGTTGACATTGAACTGTTTAGGAAAGCTTGGTACTTTGATAAGTTGACCTTCTGTTGCTGAGATCCTTGTGTCTACATGTTTTTTGTTTAGAGTGCAAGATGTGAAGAGCTGCATCTCCATGCAGAAAATCTATCCCGACGTGTCTGGGAGCTACTCATGCTGCTTCCTACCTGCCCCAACATGCTGCAGGCTTTCCAGAATGTTTCAGATGAGCAGGTAAGTTAGACTACATAAAAATCCAGGGGCAAGAGTCTTCTAGTGAATATTATTTTCATTATTTAGCAGCTTTACATTAGTAGAACGCATTTATCCCATTTTGTGCTTAAAATATCACATTAAGTCCTACACTTGTCTTCATATCTGAATGAATATGTTAAAGGGTGCATGTTTGTGAACCAGGAATAATTCCTATGCATATATCTATCACTTAATTGTTTGTGTAGCAGTACAGATTACTTTTGCTATAATTTTGATAAACCCTGTTTCTTCATAACATTTCAGGAATTAGGGGCCTCTTAGTCTATTTATATGTAGAAAATATTTATTCAGGTCTTTACTTTTTACTAACATTAAAGGACCAGAAATGCCATAAAGTGAAAAGCCTGAATAAATATAATAATAATAATAATAAATAATATAAATTACCATAAGTGTGTATTATGGGAACAGAACTCAAGATGTATTAATCCCATCTAGTGCAGCATGACTCTTTCACATAGTTCAGTTTAGCCATGCAATTTCTAATTCCCTAATTATTGAAATACAACAGCTAATCAAACCGCTTCCATGGTGTTCAGGATAATATTCCCAAAAATGCAGTGTCTAGTTTTGTTCAGTTACAAAGATGATTATTCGCTTTTTTTCCTTCTTTTTAGGGTAATGATGGGCCTTGTTGGAAGGACTTGCTTAGGATAAAAAGTGCTCATAAACTCCTATATGCTTTAGAAATTATTGAAGCTCTGGGAAAGCCAAACAGAAGAATAAGAAGAGAATCCACAGTAAGCAGAGCCTTAATGGAGAAATTGTGTTTGGCGGGACTGTCTAAAAAGATTTCTATGGATTACAGCCATATAACATTACTTTAAAGAGGTTGTTCACCTTTCAATTAACTTTTAGTATGATGTTGAGAGTGAGATTCTGAGACAATTTGCAATTGGTTTTCATTTTTTATTATTTGCAGTTTTTGCGTTATTTAACTTTTTATTCAGCAGCTCTCCAGTTTGCAGTTTCAGCCATCTGATTGCTAGGGTCCAAAGTACCCTAGCAACCATGTATTGTTATGAATAATAGACTGGAATATGAAAAGGAAAGGCCAAGATAAGAAAGATGAGTAGTAAAAAATAGCACTAGCAATACATTTGTAGCCTTATGGGGCATTTGTTTTGTAGATCCCCATTTGAAAGCTGGAAAGAGAAGGCAAATCATTCAAAAAGTATAAAAAATTAAACAATGAAGGCCAGAATTGGCTGTTCTATAACATACTAAAAGTTATCTTAAAGGTGAACCACTCCTTTAATCCTTTCCTGCCTGCATACATGTATGTTTTTTTCAGCATTATATAGCTATGTGGTTTGTTTAGCACTCTGCTTTAATTATATGGATTGCTGTGCACCTACTGCACTTTAATAACATATACATATATCTTGTGATCTGTATTATTGCCAAGTGTGTAATCAATGCCATCAAACTTACTAGGACATTAATGTCATTTAAGTTTGCCAAACATAGACCAATTCTACATGGTTGCCCTCAGGGCAAACAGACAAATGGGTGCCTTACACTTTTCAGTCTTATGTGAACTGTGATTCTAAACTGTTTTGGCATATTAATTGAGACCCAAACAGCACTGCAGAGGACCAGTAAATAGTGACTCTCGATGTCATCGTATAGCAGCCTTTACGGCATTTGCCAGAATCCACAGATTGCCAGTGCCGGCTTGGACTGCTGGAATTGCTGGAATTGCTTCTTCATTATCTTCAATAAAATAACACTGTTCTTCAGCAGATGATCGTTTTCAAACAGAACATCTCATGTAAGATCCAATAGGGGGATCTTTCAGAGCTTAAAGGTGGCCACATGCAGTGACATCCACTCGTTTGGCGATATTGCCAAATGAGCAGATCTCTCCCCAATATGCCCACCTTGCGGTGGGCGATATCGGGATGATCCGATTATGGACCCTAGGGCGGTCAGATCGCGGGACCGCATCAGCTAACGGATGCGACCGTTAATCCTGCCGATCAACATCTGGCGACTTTCGGGCAGATATCGATCAGGAAGAATGTCGCAGGGCCCCATACTCATGCAGATAAGTTGCCGATCAGTCTGTCGGCAGCTTTTACGCTTTTACCCAAATATAGCCACCTTAAAGGGGTTGTTCACCTTTGAGTTAACTTTTAGTATAATGTAGAGAGTGATATTCTGAGGCAATTTGCAATTAGTTTTAATTTTTTATTGTTTGTGGTTTTATAGTTATTTAGCTTTTTATTCAGCAGCTCTTTATTTTGCAGTGTCAGCAATTTTGTTTCTAAGGTACAAATTCCCCTAGCAACCCTGATTTGATTTGAATAAGAGACTGGAATATGAATAGGAGAGGGACTGAATAGAATGATAAGTAATAAAAAGTGGCAATAACAATACATTTGTAGCCTTACAGAGCATTTGTTTTTAGATGGTGTCAGTGACCCCCATTTGAAAGCTGCAAAAAAACTGAAGAAAATTGCAAATCATTAAAAAACTATGAAAAATAAATAATGAAGACCAATTGAAAAGTTTCTTAGAATTGGCCCTTCTACAATATACCAAAAGTTAACTTGAAGGCGAACCACCCCTTTAACCCTGACCTCTGGTATAGCTATAGATTGTTGAGCTGTACAGCCAGAATTGGCCAGACTGCTCAACTAAATCCCGTAATGATAATCTTAGTAATAAAGGAGAATTCAACCTGTAACATAAAAAAACCTACCCCCATACCCTATGTAGACCCCCCTCCCTCCTCCTCCCCCCGCCTACCTGGTAAAATTTTTTGTAGATCTAAGAACAACACTCAATAGTAAAAGCCAAGTCTCACTGCGTTACATTCAGTTACAGTGAGTAGGAGAAACAACAGCCCGCAATAAAGCAATTCCATCCTAAAGTGCTGGCTCTTTCTGAAAGCACATGACCAGGCAAAATGACCTGTAATATCTGCCTACACACCAGTATTACAACTTAAAAAAATACACTTTCTGGTTCAAGAATGAAATTGTATATTGAAGGATGAATTATTTACAGTGTAAACAGTGTAATTTAGAAATAAAAATAAATCATAAAAATCATGACATAATCCCTTAAATGTAAAACACTGTAAAGATTGCTTTTACTACCTGTTAGTTTAATAAGCAGTGTTTTAAAGCTGTACAACATCCTTATTTTTCTCCCTCAGGGTAGTTACAGTGACTTGTATCCGGATTCTGATGATTCAAGTGAAGATCAAATTGAAAACAGCAAAAACACGTGGAGTTGCAAGGTTCTGTTAATGCTGATTACTGTACCATAGCACTTTGCTACCTATGAATTTGTTTGCTACTTTCTGTTCCTGAGGCATACTTGTATTCTCACTGTTATTTGATTTATTGGAACTTTGTTTCATTCCTACCCCCTCACCAATTACCTGTTTAAAGTAACAGTGACACCAAAAATAAAGGGTTTTAAAGGAATGACAATATAATATACCGTTTCCCTGTGCTGGTAAAACTGGTGTATTTGCTTCAGAAAAACTACTATCATATTGTACAAACAAGCTGTTATGTAGCCATGAGGGCAGCCATTCAAGCACAGGATACACAGTAGATAGCAGATAAGTACTGAAGAATCCCATTGTGTGCTTATCTGTTATCTGCTGTATATTCTGTGCCTTTCTTTTTTAGCTTTGAATGGCTGCCCCATGACTACACAGACCAGCTATTATTGTAGAGTAAGAGAGCCCATGCTTTTCTAAAAGCATTGTTAGCATTCTGTTCCATGGAAAGTGTGACTTAAATACTGATGGAAAAATGTATATTGCTAACAAACAACTATTTCTTATGTAACCTTAACATAATAAAAGAGTGAAACGCATGAAACAGGAGGGTGATTTAGACAAGCTGTTTGTTGACCGTGTCTTGAGATCTACTGGCCAACAGCTAAAGGTATACTCGTAATTCCCCACCTTTTGGGCACCCCTGCTGTAGAGTTTCTGAAGGAAACAAGCAAGATTTACCAATGCCGCACAACAGGACATTATATTTGCATTACTTTAAAAGACTTGCCATAATAAAACACAAAGACAGTAAGTGGGGCAGTGCAAAGACCATTAAAAAAAATTACAGGCCCACATACTGTATATGTGGAGTGCTGTGAAGTGGTGATAGGTTACTCCATGTATGGTCCTTGCAAGGTAGATTACTAGATCTTAGATCAGTGGACCCCAACCTTTTTTACCCATGTATAAAGAGTTGGGGAGCAACACAAGCATGAAAAAACTTCCTGTGGTTTCAAATAAGAGCTGTGATTGGATATTTGGTAGCCCCTGTATGTATTGGTAACCTACAGGTGGCTCTTCTGGCAGTACTACTGTTTTTTATGCAAGCAAAACTTGCCTCCAAGCTCTCATGAGCCACTGGTTGGGGATGACTGTCTTAGATAATTCCCCTGTATAATGGACTTTGATTTAATCTTATCTTATTATGTAATCGTATCTACCTCTCAAGAGCTAAACTTGTAGTAGCTTCTGTTTTCCTATATAGCTCAAGTTATACTTGAGCTACACAAGTCAAAAAATTACACTAAAAGAGAAGGAAAGTCATCCTGCACTTGGGGTGCCAAATGTTAGACATCCTCAAGTGATTGTATCGACTCACCTGAAACCCTGGACCGGTGCTCCTATCAGCAGAAAACTGCACAACAGAGCTTCCCCATTATCTTTCTTCGCGCAGCTGCGCATGTGCAGTAGAACGAAAGCCAAACTTTAACTAAAAAGTCGGCTGTTTCATTCAACTGCGCATGCTTTTTGCCCTGGATAATTTGAAGCAAGAAGAAGCTGGATGAAGATTGCTCCGTGGTGCTCGCTGGAAATATCCCGGGGCCAGTGCAGTTTTCTGCTGATAGGAGCACTGGCCAGATAATCAGTGGAAATTACTGTGAAGTTTGGTACACAGGTGCAAATTAATGCAAATCATCCAACTCAATACGTGCCTTTGTGTCTGTATCCACTAATTATAATGGAAGGGATCTGTGCCAGTTCTGTTTGGTCTTTTCCTCTATAAATATAACATATTTGTGATACTGCGAGACAGGAGAGACCATGTTTTTATAATACTACAAGACTTCCTATGAAAGGGATGGTGAACATAATAAACTCTCTCTTATTAAACTTAAAATATAAAAAAAAAAAATTAAACCATTTGGACCATGTCACATGGAGTGTTTTCTCCGCCAGTGTATTTATGCCAGGAGAGAGAACCTCAGCCTCTTAATGCAAAGTGAGAGCAAATTTCAGAGCAGAGACTTGAGAGTATGCCTTTTTGCTCCAATAACCTCCTGGGCACTTAAACAACAAAAAAGCAGTAATTCAAGGAAGTGGTTTACCTTAGAAGAGGTTACTTAAAAACACCATAATGCCTTTTTAAAAGTTTTGACCATAGATTAATATTTTAATAATGTATATTTTTTAATTCATGAGTACAGTGACAGGCAACATATACAATTTCCGTTGCATTGCATGCTGCCTCAAACTGTTTAAATGGCCGCACATTATGTTTGAGATGGCTCAGAAGCTGTTACATGTATAGGACCTGTTATCCAGAATGCTTGGGACCTGGGGCTTTTTGCATAAGAGATCTTTCTGTAGTTTGGATTTTCATACCTACTAGAAAATCATGTAAACATTAAATAAACCCAATAGGCTGGTTTTTCTTCCACTAAGGATTAATTATATCTTAGTTGGGATCAAGTACAAGCTACTGTTTTATTATTACAGAGAAAAAGGAAACCATAAAAAAGTGGATTATTTGGATAAAATTGAGTCTATGGGAGAGCGCCTTTCCTTAATTCTGAGCTTTCCGTATAACTGGTTTCTATCCCATGCCTGGATTTACTTGTATTCTTACCATGTTTTATGTAGTAAATCATTTATAAGCTTGTGAATTTGGCCCTTTTATCCTAATGCTTATTGTTACACTTGTTTGTTTAATAATTGTAAAACGCCGGTTCATTATAAATTAAACTTCTGTGTAACCTGCTGGCACTGTATAAATTAATGATGGTAATTTGCATGTGTGCTTTGGCCTGTGTTGACTAGTTATATATTTGTAGTTTGTAGCTGCAGGAGGTCTCCAACAACTGATTGAGATATTCAATTCAGGAATTTTGGAACCCAAAGAACAGGAATCCTGGACAGTAGTAAGTTTCCTCCTTTTTTTTTTTTTGCCACATATAATACTAAATTTGTAAGAAAAATTACATTCTCTGCCACTATTTTGCATAAACCCATTCCTTAATATTCTGTGTTGGACTAGGTATGTTTGAATGCGAGCGAAAGATTTGTCTGTGTCCCAAGTGAAGCAGTAAAATATTGTTATGGCACACAGTATCTTTTGACCACATGTTATAATGGTTGCTAATACATACTTTTTTGTTTTTCAGTGGCAGCTGGACTGTTTAGCATGTTTGCTAAAGCTGATCTGCCAGTTTGCTGTGGATCCAACAGACTTGGATCTGGCCTATCATGATGTTTTTGCCTGGTCTGGCGTAGCAGAAAGCCACAGAAAGCGAGCTTGGCCTGGCAAATCAAGGAAATCTGCAGAGCATCCAAAGGGCCTTCACATACCACGTTTAACGGAGGTGATGCACTACATCTTCACAATAAAGTTTTAAATCAGTTGTATCTTGTATTCTAGTATTATGTGGTTGTTTAAAAATGTGTACTTTTTAGTCTTTTATTTCAGTGTTTATTATTCTGTATAAATATCTTTTTAAAACATACTTCCTTTTTTGCTTTTAAACCAGGAAGCACATGCCATGGGAAGTTTTAAACAATTCCTTAAAAAATTGCCTGCTTATCCTACTTTCCCCCATATGTAATATAAGGCACTAAGTTTGCCTAGGAGCAGTAGCCCATGGCATCCAATAAGATGCTTGCATTTGAACAGGTGACTAGTAAATGCTACCTGCTGATTGGTTGCCATGAGTTACTGCCCCTGGGCAAACTTAGTGCCTTTAATTACATGACCCAAATTGTGCTTTAAAGCTTCATGCTGTATATCTTTACAGCCTTTTACATATCTACTGTGCTTTTTTATCTTTACTATCAAGAGTTGTATATTTTACAGGTGGGGTGACCGTAAATGTCAATTTTTTTGCTTATTTTCATAGTGTGGCTGGATCTTACCATAAAGTCTGCACTATATTTAAACCTGTAGGATCCGTAAATGTAGAATCTGTGGTGCCAATATAAACGTTCCATTGTGACGGTTAGGTGGTTCCTAATTCTTCCAGTTGCCTTTTGATCTTTGGTGTCCTATGTTTTTCCTCAGCAGATAAAAAGGCTCTGGCTTTCAAAGGGATAGAATGGCTGTTACCTCTTTAATAAGTATCTTACACAGCTTACAGTGATGCTTTGAAATTCCTAAAACATGATATTCTTTTCCTTAGTAAGAGTTAGACCACACGGGAAGATTCAGGGAGATTAGTCGCCCGTTTACTAATTGCCGCTTCTTTGGGGCGACTAATCTCCCTGTATTGCTTGCATGTGTCTTGCACCCACTAAACTGTAAGTCACCTGTGCCTATTTCACACACTGCGCTACGTCTTTCTAAGTCGCTCAAAATTGCCTCACGAGGCAATTCTCTGCGACTTAGTGCCATGTGTGAAATAGGTGCAGGCAACACACACACACACAAGTTCAGAATGACTGCCTCTTTGGCATTGACCAAATAATAACAATAGCAAATGTTCTATAACCGTAAGCACAGAATAATATTTCATCAGTCAAGCTTTTCTTTCATTTCAGGGGGCACAGGCACTGAATGTGGATTTAACCCATGCCTGTGTTCCCCTTCAGTAAAAAAAGGATGTAAGACAAAAAAGCCTTTTTCACAGAAACTCTCCCTTTTCTGTTTTCTTTAAAGGTATTTCTAGTCCTTGTCCAAGGGACCTGTTTGATTCAGCGGTTAATGTCTGTTGCCTATACATATGACAATTTAGCACCAAGGTAAATGTAGAATGTATAGTAAAAAAAACTGTATATATGTATTTAAAGGAACATTAACAGTCTTTATTTAAAAGTGTATTGTCACATTAAGTAACTTAAAGGGAAACTGTCATGGGAAAACATGTTTTTTTTCAAAAACGCATCAGTTAATAGTGCTGCTCCAGCAGAATTCTGCACTGAAAT
>CM044440.1:26647415-26690688 GCA_024363595.1 Xenopus borealis | reverse complement strand
GCTTGGTCCCACATTAGCTCAAAATAAGATTACAATCATATGTAGACATTAAGGGGCAGATTTACTAAGGGTCGAATTCTCGAGGGCTTTTAGCCCTTGAATTCGACCCTAGTACGATTTTTGAAGCAAAATCCGACAAAAACGAACATCGAATTTGTAGGATTTTACTGCTATTCGATTTCTCGATAAAATCGTAATGATCAAATGAGTTTACGAAAAAAATCGTAAACATCCCTTTGATTTCTCAAAAAAATCATACGAATCAAACACTTCAAATGGTTCTTCTAAGTGGCCTTTAGTTTAAGCCCCCAAAGCCAAGGCTCTGGGCCGTAAATGTTTGATTATGAGGTTTTTTGTTTTTTTCTACCACAGTCCAGTTGCTTTGTAACAAAATCCATGTTTGTCTCATCATCAGGTATCTTTTCAATGATGCAGAAGTGAAGCCGTTTGACTCTGCTCAGCTTGCATCTGAGTGTTTCGGTGGCGAAATGACGGTGAGTATAGCTAATACTTAGGATAGTAAATGTCCTGCTGAAAAAAAGAGCAAGATCATTCATAGATGACACTTTTTTTTTTCCTACAGACAAAAACGTATGACTCTGTAACGGACAAGTTTATGGACTTCTCATTTGAAAAGGTATTTTTTATATCCATAGTTAAACATCATTTGTTTTCCTGCTGTCACGGAATAATGCTGTATCCTGCTGTTCTCTTGGTGCAGACCCACAGTGCTTATATGCTGTTTTACAAGAGGGTGGAGCCAGAAGAGGAAACTGGAAAAGAATTCAAATTTGATGTCTCCTCAGAGCTTCTAGAGGTGCATATTATTTTTAGTTTACTGTTATGGCTGAATATAATAAAAAAAAATTAAGTTCTGCATGGAAAGCTTTTCTTATGCTGCACAAAATATTTATTTGACTTGAAAATATACTGACATCATATGATTGCTGACCTTTTTAAACGAGCTAATTTTTGCTAAAAAATATAGTGCTTTATGTTTTTTGTTATGTTTAAAGTTAAGATTTCATGCATTTCAAAAGTTTGATGATTTTGTTTGTTTTGTATCTGCTAATTTGGACACTTTTGAATGCCACGTTTTTAAGTAGCTCAAAAACACGTGTTCCCAAATGCCTGACACTATAAAACAGTAGTTGCCTTTCAAAGCAGACATGTTTCAGATAGTTGTCTTCTGAAAAACACTTGCAGGTGATTCACATACAAGTCAGTTGGGGCGGTTTCAGGAGTTTTGCGGTCCCCTTATTGGGCTTTAAAGGAATTGTTCAGTATAAAAACAGTGCAAATATATAGGCAAAATAAAAAATATTTCTAATATAGTTAGTTAGCCAACAATGTATAAATACTGGAATGTCTAAGATAATAGCCATAACTCTACTTACTTCCCAGCACTATATACAGTAGTTAAAGGGATACTGTCATGCTAAATCTTTTTTTTCTTCAAAACGCATCAGTTAATAGTGCTGCTCCAGAAGAATTCTGCACTGAAATACATTTTTCAAAAGATTAAACAGATTTTTTTTATATTCTATTTTGAAATATGACATGGGGCTAGACATATTGTCAGTTTCCCAGCTGCCCCCCAGTCATGTGACTTTTGCTCTGATAAACTTCAGTAACTCTTTATTGCTGTACTGCAAGTTGGAGTGATATCACCCCCTCCCTCCCACCCCAGCAGCCTAAAGCTGGCCATAGACTCAAGGATCCGTTCGTTTGGCGACATCAAATGAGTGGATCTTTCTCCAATATGACACTAACGGCATCCGAACATTCGGCCATATGGTCGAATGATTGGATGATGCCAAGGGGCTCCGACGTGTTGGTTGGAAGCCCCCATACACCGGCAGATAAGCTATAAACGACTTATGTCAGCAGCTTTATCTGCCGAGTATGGCCAATGGGAAGGTAACCAGATACCAGCTCCCTAACACAAAATAACAGCTCCATGGTAGATCTAAGAACAACACTCAATATTAAAAGCCATGTCCCACTGAGACTGATTCAGTTTAATTAAGTAGGTGAAATAGCCTGCCAGAAAGCAGTTCCATCCTTAAGTGCAGGCACAAGTCACATGACTGGGGGCAGCTAGGAAACAATATGTCTCTCCCCATGTCAGATTTCAAAATTGAATATAAAAAAATCTGTTTGCTCTTTTGAGAAATGGATTCAGTGCAGAAGTCTACTGGAGCAGCACTATTAACTTATGCGTTTGGAAAAAAAACATGTTTTCCCATGACAGCATCCCTTTTAAGGATGAATTCAATTTATGTTTTGTCAAAAAGACTTCAGAAAACGAAGCTCTCTGAGTGCCATCCCGCTGGTGATTTAGATGATAGCCGGCTGGAAGGCTTTTGGTGGGGGGGTTTAGTCACCAGAAGAAGAGGCGATTGTCACCGTGCAATTAATCTCCCCGAATCTTATCGTGTGACTCTACCCATAATGTGTAGCACATGCAAAGCAAGAGGATTTGTATAATTACTGTTTATTTAACACACTATACACACTATACAATGTATAGAATGTAAATAAACAGCTTATATTTCCTGATAAAGATTTTAATCTAACATTGACATTTTTTTTCTTGTTTTAGTGGATCTGGCATGATAACATGCAGTTTCTGCAGGATAAGAATATTTTTGAGCATACTTATTTTGGGTAAGAATGTTAAACCCATTTTTTGTGGTAAGGAAATTGTCAGATTTACGGAAACCTGTTTTAAATTATGCTTTTTTTATCATTCTCTAGGGTTTAGCATGGGGTTCTTTTTTTTTTATTAATATTGCATATTTTTATGTTCCCTTGCAATTGATACAACTTAGAACATCGTATTTGTTAACTATGAGAGTACTTATTTTAAGAAAAAGCAAATACGTCCAAAGGAAAAAAATTATTAAAAAAAACCCAGCAAATTGATTCCATCCAAGTTGTTTCTGCTAAAGGAAAAATTATTTCTATTAATGTCTATTAATGTTAATTATAATTTTATTCAGGCAAAACTTAAGTTCATGGGGCCATTATGATTATTGATAGTTTGTGCCATAAGCAGCATAGTAGTCCTAGAATTCTGGGCAATTTGTCTTGGTATGAAAAAGTCTCCATTACAAGTCAATCAATGTCTCCCTGAGATCAAGGCTTATTCTAATAACTAATGTCTCTGTGAGATACGGAGTTAAAATAATCGTACTATGTTTCCTAGGTTCATGTGGCAGCTTTGCAGCAGCATACCAAGTACATTACCAGACCCCAAAGCAGTTTCTCTAATGACAGCAAAGGTAACGATATATTTTTCTATATGTTTGTGCACATATAACTGCCTAAAACAAGGAGGATGGGACCTGTTATCCAGTTATGCTTGGGACCGGGAGTTTTCCAGATAATGGATCTTTCCATAATTTGGATCTTTTTACCTTAGGTCTACTAGAAAATAATTTAAACGTTAAATATGCTGATTTTGCTCCCAATATGGATTAATTGTATCAGTTTTGATCAAGTAGAGGGCACTGGTTTATTATAAAAGGAGAATTCAAATGCTACCATAAAAAAAAACCCTATCCTGCGTAGACACCCCCCCCAGCCTAGCTGCCCCCTGGGAAAATGCCCCTAATTTTTTACCCACCCCTCAGTTCAGATCTGTCCTCTGGAGTTCACGGGAACCATCTTCTTTTCTTATTTAAACTTCCGAATCAGTCTGTCATTTTTGGCTAGGGTTGCCATCTTTTGTAAAAAAAAATTTTAGTGGCCGATTGGGGGGCGGTAACAAAAGGGGGTGGGTCGTGACATTAAAGGGGGTGTAGTCACGCACAGCACCACAAAAAGAGGTGGAGCAACACACAGATGGTCAAGAACCAGAAAAAAGAGGTAAGTGCTGAGAGAATTGGGGCCAGGCCTGGGGCTTTTTCTTAAGGGTATTACAAATTACCAGGAACTACATTGCTGGTTAATTTGTAATACTGGTCCCGGCCTTGGCAGGTGTTTTACCGGCTAGGCCGGTAAAATACCAGACGGGTGGCAACCCTATTTTCGGCGCATGTGCAGTTGGAGTAAATTTCTGGTCCCGAATATCTGCGCATGTGCCGAAAGTCACAAAAATTTCTGAAAAGTTTTCTTAAATTTTCAATTTCAGAGCATACGCAGTTGTCTGGGACAGAAAAATTACTCCAACTGCGCATGCGCCGAAACTCAGCTCAGATTCCAAAGAAGATGACGCTCGTGAGGACAGAATTTGCACAGAGGGGCATTTGCCCAGGGGGCAGCTAGGCTGGGAGGGAGGAGAGAGGAGGGTCTACGTAGGGTAGGGGGAGTAGGGTTTTTCATGATATGGTTGAATTCTCCTTTAAAGAGAAAAGGGAAATCATTTTAAAAAATTTGGATAAAATGGGAACTTTCTGGATAACAAGTTTCGGGAGAGTGTATCAAATACCTGCAGCATGTTTTTAATAGCTCTAGGCTTTCGGCTCAGGCAGAGATGCAGTCTGGCATGGTAAGGAGGAACAACTGCAAGTTGCAGTACTGTTACTGCTTATATACTACATTGAAATGTTGCTCAGGTGTGTCCAACCTGCGGCCCGTGGGCCACATGCAGCCTAGGATGGATATGAATGCGGTCCAAATACTTGGTTCCCAATTAAATGCCATGTCGCAAAGGATATAGGAGTAGGGGGGGACTTTGCCCATTGCCCAATTAGTAATAATAAAATAATAGTAAGTCTATTCAATCAACAGGTGTCCCATATTCCAGTGTATAGCTCAATCTGGTTATCCAACTGGTTTTGTGGTTCTTTTCGGTTTATTTTCTTTACTTTTACAAATCAAAAGTGTTTGTGTATTTCATGTGTGGCCCCAAACAATTTTTTTTCCAATGTGGCCCAAGAAAGCCTAAAGGTTGAACACCCCTGTTGTAGCCAAAGGTACAGTAGATCTGTGTAGGTAACTTTGATTTTTGATGAAAAAATACCCACAGTGTTCGTAATTAAATCATATTCGAATTTAAAATGTTACAATGAATGTTTCACTTCTTGTTTTCACAAAACAGTTTATGGGTTTATGACCACATTTTCTTTTTCCTCCAGCTTAGTACATCATTTGTCCTGGAAACTTTTATTCATTCAAAGGAAAAGGTACATATATATTTCCCTCTGGGAATTTTATTTACATGAATATTTGGTTTGTATAAGTGAGCAGCTTTCAGTACAGATGAATTAACCTATTAGGCAGGCAAATGAGGCCCTCATATCAAATGTTAGGTTGGTGTGTATTTGTATTATGCATAATGGTGATATAGAAAGTCATCTCTAGAGGGTGTGATGTGCTGGTAGAACTTCTCAACTCCACGTTATTCATGTTTACATTTTATTTTTAAGAAAGCTTTTTCCACCTGACAGAAATTATGCTTTTTATTGGTTGTTGAGATCTTTCCCTGTTAGAATTGTTTTGTTTAGTGCAGGCCACACAAAACCAGTGAACATCTATGCAGTATTGGCCTTACATTGGCCTTACATGTTTGGTGTTCCCTATGCCTTGTTTTGCAAGATTAATGATTTCTTTTGACCTGTCATTAAATTTATTTTGACTGTGGCCATACACAAAGAGGCCGAGATAGCTTTCCCTTCCTCCCTAGTAATCACACCCCCAATGCTGTAACTCTAACAATCTTTGTTGCTCTGTTGGTGCTGTCAGTCAACAAAGAAGAAGCAGGATTGGAGGATACTGGGGAGGAAGGTAAGAAACAGAGAGAGAATTTAGCAGTGATAAAGAAACTTGAGAAGTGTAAACATTAAAGGGCAGTGATTTGTGACTTTTTTTTTTTTTTTTTTTAAGATCTCTGACCTTTTTCTGTTTACTCTGTTTTGCACTATAGACATAATAAGGAAAGTTTCAAATTGAACCACACAACAAATGGTTGTTGTGATTGGTTATGATATTGTAGCATTGCTCAATGTAGCAAAACATTGTGTTCCATTTTGTGTTTATGAGTTTATAAAGTGTATGAATGTTGGAGTCATGCTTTGGATTTGGCCTAAAAAAATATATGGAACCCCAAGATTTTTTTTTTACCTTATGTTAACAAAGTGTCTCTCTTTGTAGCCCACAATGCTCCAGTGGATTGAGCTGCTAACTAAGCAGTTTAACAACAGCCAAGCAGCTTGCGAGGTGAGACTTGTTAGATTTTTCACGTGTATCTGTGCAAAATTGCTTGTCACATTATTTCACAAAATTTTTTGCATGTGGTTCTACAAAGAAAACATACTGGGAGTTTAATTGGCTTCTGATAAATCTGATCCCCATGGGTATATGTGTGTCTAATTGTATGCCTTAAGTAGGGGAAGTAGTTTCTAAGCTAGGCTGGGACAGGGAATTAAATGAAAATAATTCTGTTTCCAATAGTGGTTCTTGGATCGAATGGCAGATGATGACTGGTGGCCTATGCAGATTTTGATCAAGTGTCCAAATCAGATTGTCAGACAGGTGGGTGGAATATGTCTTTTGAAATACCTCTTTTCTAATATAGTAAGTAAAGGTCTCACCCTCACTTGTTGTATGGTGATGTGTCTAGCATGTGTATTCCAAGAGTCACAGTGCTCATCTGTTAAAAAAATACTTAATTTTCCTATTCACTCTGGCTCTTCCACAGTGTCTGTTTTTCTCCTTACTGCCCAACTATCTATGGCCACCACAGATTCCAGTTGGTCAGATCTTTTCATCTGCCGACCCTTCTTTTTGGTAGTTGTTTGAGGCAGAATTTCTTCCAGGTTTTGAGAGACGCAGGAAATCTTGGAGACACTAGGAGCATTGTAGACTCAGAAAATGGCTGATAACACCTTGGTGCAGCATGTACTGTACTGAAAATTTGGGCCATACCACTTTTTGACCCACTCCTCATTTTCTCCTGCACACCATTTAAATTCTGAAAGAGATACGGTCATGATTTTTATGCTGTAGTTTTTATTTCCAAATTACATTGTTTACGCTGCAAATAATTCACTCCACATTATATAATGTTATTCCTGAACATACAAGTATATATATATATATTTTTTTTACCATCTCAGGTAATTTTGCTTGATACTATGCTTTCAGAAAGAGCCAGCACCTCAGGATGGAGCTGCTTTAAAGCAGGCTATTGTTTCTCCTCGTCCTCATATGTAACTGGAGGAGTCACAGTGGGACTTGGATTTTTTACTATTGAGTGCTATTCTTATATCTGCCAGGGAGTCGTTATTTTCATTCCAAGTTGCAGTGCAGCAGTAAAGAGTGACTGAAAATTATCAGAGCAAAAGTCACATGACTGGAAGCACCTGGCAAAATAACAATGTGTCTAGCCCCATGTCAAATATAAAATAAAAACTGAAATCTCTTGAAAAATTGTTTTCTGTGCAGAATTCTGCTAGAAAACATGTTTTCCAGTGACAGAATCACTTTAATCCAAGCCCCTACTTCAACCCATCCATCCAAAAGCTCTACTGGCCTTATGCAAGGCAGAGTTAATGTTTAGCATTTGAGGGTGGATACCATTTGTCTTTTAATGTTTTAAGATACTGGCAAAAGAAATTTGCTATGTTTTCTGTTATTTGTCTCAAGCATAATGTTTAACATAGCCATGTTTTTTTCCCCCAACTGACGTGTTAACCTATAGATTTTTTATTTAGATGTTCCAGCGTCTTTGTATTCATGTCATTCAGAGGTTGAGGCCAGTACATGCACATCTGTATCTGCAGCCGGGCATGGAAGATGGGTAAGTTCTTTCTGGTGTTGCCCATCTGGACCCATTTGTTAGTGTATATGTTTTTTTATGGTTCAAGAAGAGTGAAAGCTGCTTTCACTTAGTTGTGGGAATTCCAAGAATTTTCTTAATTAATCCAATTAATACAATTCTCTTTTTAACTTTGGGAAAAAATTAAATAAAATTAGAAAGTAAGGCCTTAAAAAAAGTAAATACACCAAATGTATCCATTTTGGTTTTGTATGAATAACAATAAATCTACAAAATATTTGGATAAATACTAAATCCTTTCTATAATTTGTGTATATAAATTTGTAGAAAATGTAAAAAAAAAGGAAAAGCTTTACATTTTGAACATCATTTGCATTTAAAACATGTGCTAAAAGTAGATGAGGAAAACCTAGTTAAACAAATGAAACAAAAGTTATTATATTTAGTCATGTATTTATTGACAGAAAAAATGGCTCAATAACAAAACTGCATGTGGCAAAAGTAAGTGAATCTGTATTCACTTACTTCCACCTATTATTTGGTATTATCTCCCTGTGCAGCAATAAGTGCAACTAAACATTTACAATAACTGTTGATCAGTCCTCAAATCTGAGGAATATTAGCCAATTCCTCCATGCAGAACAGCTTCAGCTCTTGGATGTTGGTGGGTTTCTTCACACAAACTTGTCGCTTTAGGTCTTTCCAGAACATTTCAGGACTTTTACTTGGCCATTCCAGAACATTCGCTTTATCTTTCTTTTGCCATTCTTTGGTAGAACAACTTGTGTGTTTAGCATCATTGTTTTACTGCATGACCCAATGTCTCTTGAGATTCAGTTCAAAGACAGATGTCTTGCAATTTTCCTTAAAAGGATACTGTCATGGGAAAACATGTTTTTTTCAAAATGCATCAGTTAATAGTGTTACTTCAGCAGACTTCTGCACTGAAATCTTGTTAATTTCCCAGCTGCCCCTGGTCATGTGACTTCTGCCAGCTGCTTTTCTGGCAGGCTGTTGTTTTACCTTCTCAATGTAACTGATGGCGTCACAGTGGGACATGGGTTTTTACTATTGAGTGCTGTTCTTAGATCTACCAGACAGCTGTTATCTTTTGTTAGGGGGAGCTGTTATCTGGTTACCTTCCCATTGTTCTGTTGTTAGGCTGCTGGGGGGGGGAGGGGTGCTATCACTCCAACTTGCAGTACAGCAGTAAAGAGTGACTGAAGATTATCAGAGCACAAGCCACATGACTTGGGGCAGCTGGGAAACTGACAATAGCCCCATGTCAGATTTCAAAATTAAATATAAAAAAATCTGTTTGCTCTTTTGAGTTGCAGTGTAGAATTCTGCTGCACCAGCACTATTAACTGATGCATTTTGAGAAAAAAAAATCTTTTTTCCCCCATGACATGTTTCACATATTGGACAAGGTTCTAATGTTGGAATGCAGTCTTTTTCTTCCCCCAAATGTAACACTCCCCATTTAAGTCAAAAAGTTCTGTCTTGGTGTCATCAGTCCACAAAACATTTTTCCAGTATCCTTCTGGTTTGTCCACATGATCTTTAGCAAACTGTAGATGGGCAGCAATATTTTTTGGGGAGAGCACTAGCTTTCTCTGTTCTACCGTGCCATACACACCATTGCTTAAAGGGATCCTGTCATGGGAAAAAAAAAATTTTTCAAAATGCATCAGTTAATAGTGCGGTTCTAGAAAAATTCTGCATTGAAATCCATTTCTCAAAAGAGCAAACAGATTTTTTTATATTTCATTTTGAAATCGATGCGTTTTTTAAAAAAAACATGTTTTCCCATGACAGTTTCCCTTTAACTAGGTTTTGTTCATGTATTTTTAGGACTTGTTTGAAAAATAGATGATATTTTAGGTTCAGATTCATATAAAATCAGTTGACAATTTTAAAGGGTTCCCAAGCTTTCAAGCACCACTCTATGTGTGTCATTAATTGTTTAGAGCTTTAAAGTCAAATTACATTATGGGTTTGGTTTCAGTTTTGCAGAAAACTAATCATTTCACCAAACTTTGGTCCTTAACGGGTTTCAAAACTTTTTATTCTCACTAATTAAAAAGAACTAGCTGGGTGATGGGTGTTCCTGTATCAGGGCTTTTTACTAACCAAATTCAGGCAGTGGGGCCAGTCAGGTGGCAAAATATTTATTTTCTTGGTCCTTACTTAAGCTTACTTAGCTTGTAGGTTCAATCAATATTCCTCTGGAATGTATTTGTTTTGCCTTTTCTAGGTCTGATGACATGGATGGTCCTGTGGAAGACATAGGCAGCCGCTCCTGCGTCACTCGCTTTGTGAAGACATTGCTATCAATTATGGAACATGGTGTGAAACCTCATAGCAAACATCTGACCGAGTACTTTGCCTTTCTCTATGAGTTCGTCAAAATGGGAGAAGAGGAGGTAATTTCATTTCAGTTGGGAATAAAGTCATTGCACATTTGGGAAAATCTTGTGCTTAAAAAAAGTTTTGTTTTATTTAGAGCCAGTTCCTGCTGTCCCTCCAAGCGATCTCAACCATGGTACATTTTTACATGGGAACCAAAGGACCAGAAAATGTAAGTGGTGCCATTTGTGAAAGACCCAGATGTAAAATATAATAAATTTAGGTTAAACCTGTGTACCAGTATCGTAAACATACATATTTGTGTTTGAGTGTCTGCAGTGACACAGCTGTTCAAAGATGTATCTAATATAGTTTTTTGTGTCCCTGTGTTAAACCAGGTACACCTTTTCATTGAACCTACAATGTTTTTATTTATACATTCGGGAGAAGTAATTGTAACACGGCTAAGGGGAAACTCCTACTTGTGCCTGGTCTGGGCTTCAGACCACAAACAGAAAATAAAACAAACATGAGCTTACTATCTGTTCTGTTCAAGCATGTTAGAAGAACGTTACCCCTCTACTTTAATTTTTTTGGCGGTATCCGTAAAGAGATATTGAACCATTCTCTCTCTTCCAGAAGCATGTTGCTTAGCATAATCTCCCAGGCAATATTTTCAATTTCATCTGTTTTAATACTGAGGCTTCAAGGCCTAACTGTTCTCAATTATAATAATCAAAACACCCCTCCCCTGACTACCAGTTCCCACACATTAAAATGAGAAACACTCTGTAATGCTATAGGGCAGGGGTCCCCAACCTTTTTCACCCGAGAGCAACATTCAGATGAAAAAAGAATTGGGGAGCAACACAAGCATGAAACATGTTCTTGGGTGGTGCCAAATAAGGGTTGTGATTGGCTAGTGGTAGCCCCTATGTGGACTGGCAGCTTACAGGTGGGTCTGTTGAGCAGTACACCTGGTTTTTATACAACCAAAACTTGCCTCCTAGTCAGGAATTCAAAAATAAGCACCTGCTTTGAGGCCACTGAGAGCAACATCCGAGGGGTTGGGAGCAACATGTTGCTCACGAGCTACTGGTTGGGGACCACTGCTATAGGGACTAGTATCACTTTAGAATGCAAAAGTCATATTCTTGATTGTTTCTGCATTTGAACCATGCTGGAGTCCTGTACTGACTAATCAGTGGGAAGTGTGTTATTCTTTGTAATTTTGCTTGCAACATAGTCAGTGATTAAATCAACTCTGTGTGCCCGTACCCACATATGTTGCATGTGGAAATGAAAACAATTTGTTATATGTTAGCCACAGGTTGAAGTGCTTTCTGAAGAAGAAGAGGGAGAAGAGGAGGAAGAAGAAGATATTCTGTCATTAGCTGAAGAAAAGTACCGGCCAGCTGCTCTTGAAAAGATGATTGCTCTGATAGCTTTCCTAGTTGAACAGTCTCGTTCAGAAAGGTGAGTAAGGGCATTTTATTCTTAAAAGTCTCCCACGGAAACTGGAACTAGGGTTGCCACCCGTCCGGTATTTTACCGGCCTAGCAAGTAAAATACCTACCAGGGCTGGGGCAAGTATTACAAATTTACCAGCAATGTAGCTGTCGATAAATTTGTAATATGCTTAAAAAGACCCCCTCTGCCCACTCCCCAATCCCCTGGAACTTAACTTTTATTCTCCTTCTTGAAATGTCCGTGATTTGGCCGGCCCCCTTTTACATCATGGACACGCCCCATTTGACGGCACAATCCACCCCTTTTTTGTTCTCGGTAGAAAATGTAAGAAAAGGTGGCAACCCTAACTGGAACATGTATTGATAAGCTGGAAATGTAAAAATCAGATCCAAAGTGTCTTCTCTGAGCCCTGCTGGGTTGTAACAGTTTCCAGTTTTTAAAGAGCTACTGACACCTGAAATTAAACTCTTTTTTACATCTGTTATAATAACTGGCTTTGAAAGCTACTTCTAAATTTGCCATAAAGTATTTGTATGATGCTTTTACATTACCTGTCTGATCCCCCATGTTCCTGTATGAGGGGGCTGCCATATTTGTGCACCCGGCATCTGTTATCATTACAAACTGTAACTAACAGACTGAGATGGGACTGTTAGGTTGGCAAAGTAAGAGTCTCAGAGTGTCAGAGAGTCAGACTTAGGAAATCCAACTAACAATTATATACAAAAACAAACCTCTCAGCAAAAAATGATCAGCATGACCTATAGGTAACATTTAATGTACATTCATATGTTAAGATTCATTTTTTAGTGTCAGTATCACTTTAAGATTCCTATTGTAAAAATATCATACATTTTCGGTCAAGTCATATTTTATTCTATTTGTTAATATTATTTTCAGCTATATCTGTTATTTTTTATCAGATGAGCATAAAGTCTTTTGGAATATCATTCCCTTTCTAGTGTGTAAATTGAAAGCCTATTTGTATATTTTCCTGTTGGATACATTAACTCTACCCTCAGTCCAGCTTTTGCCCTGTGCATTTACAGTCTGCCTTAATGATTTTATTTATTGATATTGTTTTTAGGCATCTTACATTGTCCCAGAATGATATGGCTGCACTAACAGGAGGAAAGGTATGAATCACCTTTATGTTTAATATTATTTGCATACTATGCCTGTATCAAGGCTTATCCCTCCGGATCATAATGAAGTGTCTTTCTCTAGAGAGCCATTGTTCTGACTATGGCTTCTAAAGTCTTTTTTCCCTTCATCCTTCATGTATCTAACCAAATGCACCCAAAATGACACTGAAAAGGTAGCAGCAAACATCTATATCCTCTGCACAATGAATTTGAATTAATGGCTAATCTGTACATTTGTACTAAACACTTTTGAGCAAATCATTTAGATGTTGTGTATTTACATTTAAAAGAAAAAAACGGTCCTATTTAGTTGTGAGATCTAGGTGTATTCTACTGTTGCAGCCAAAGCCTTTGCTACCTCATTACATGTTCAAGAGTCTTTTGCCTGGTATCACATTTTAAGGAGTAACTGATTTTCTGAATGATATTTTCAGTAGTCATTCCATTATTCTCATCTAATAGTTTTATGTAGAATGAAATCTGTGAGGCTTACACGAAGCTGTAGCAACGTTTTCATTTCAAATCATAAAATAGGCTTATAGTACTGTGTTCCTATTTTCTTGCAGGGATTTCCGTTTCTTTTCCAACATATACGGGATGGAATTAACATCAGACAAACTTGCAATCTAATTTTCAGTCTATGTAGATATAATAATCGTCTTGCAGAGCATGTGAGTACATTCTTTTGTGCTTTTCCAGATAGTTCTCCAGATAAAAATAGCCAGAATAATAGGCAGAACACCACTTCTCATGTATAACAGAAAAACAATCACAGCACTCTTTCAATAGAAAAAAAAAAGCTGCAGAGTAACAACTCTTAGAATTATTCTTAAGGTTGTCACTACACAGGTACTTCATAGTTTATGGATTTAATTAATTTTTTTTTTTTTGTAATTCCCTTGGTGCGATAAATCTTAAAGGGCCAATAACGCCTTGTAGCAATACACACAGACTTGTGAACTTAACTGTCATATTAGTGTACATTAGGGGCAGATTTATCAAAGGTCAAATTTCGAATTGATGTAAATTTTATTTTACTCTAATAAATTTGAATGTACTCACAACTCGAATGGGAGGTTATTTATGAAAAAATGTGACCATCCAAAATACAATTGAATGGGAATGACCCAAACATTTAATTTGTATACAAATGAAACTCAAATCAGATTTTCCTCCAAAACAAAACTTTAATGTCCGGAATACAATTAACATATTCAAATGGGTCAACCAACCTCTGCCATTGACTTATAAATGAATTCGGCAGGTTTTAGGTGGCAAATATTCGAATTAGAACTGTTTCCATGGTCGAGGCGTGATAAATAACACATTTTAAATTCGAATTTGTGAGTTCTGACACAAAACTAATTTTTATAATTAAAATTTACCATTTGAACCTTAATAAATCTGCCCTTAGTAGTTCAAGATAATGAAACTAACTACCTTAAAAACATACTGTCTGTCTATTTTAAATACTCAATCTTACAGTTTCAAATCTTTGCTTTTTTCACTTTAGATTGCATCAATGTTATTTACATCAATTGCAAAGCTGACACCCGAGGTATGTGTAATAAACAATGCAAATTCTATGGCGAATAAGCGCTTGCGTTAGATGCTTCGCGCTTTAGTGAATTTGCCCCTAAGTGTTTTCGTCTAGAATTTCTATGATTTAATTAAAAAAAATGTATTTTGTTTTCATCTTCTTTTAGTTCACCTTTTCCAAGATCTATAGTCCTTTCCTATAACTTTTGGCTTCTTTTTATGGCCATTATATTCTGTGTCTCAGAAGTTGGCGATAATGAAGGGTTGGGTGCTTGCCAGTATTTTCTTTTGCATAAAGTAACACACATAGCCTTTATTGGACAAGGTTTCTTCTGTCCCCCCGAGGCAACAGTCTTCATGTTGCCTCTCCTCCCCAATGCCATCTCCTGCAATCAGACCATGGTGAGGAGTGGTGGTATTGCATGTTCAGCAGTTTATCCCTTTAAACTAAGATACAGATTAACTTTTTTATTTTTGGAAAATGGCTTCTCACCTTCCCTCACTACACAGTTGGCCCTGTTGGATCAATGAGTGCATTCAGATGTGTGACCATAGCTGACCTGTGTTTTCTCTTTTCTTTTCAAGGCTGCAAACCCTTTCTTTAAGCTGCTAACCATGATCATGGAATTTGCTGGAGGTCCCCCTGGGATGCCACCTTTTGCTTCCTACATTTTACAAAGGATATGGGAGGTAAATTGATTCTACAGGAAACGCTGGTTCTGGGACTTTACTGGGTTTCATGTGAAGATTTTATATATTTCAAAATATGAGTGTCCAGCATGATTATGGCCAATGGCAAAATTAGTAACATAATTATCGGACAATTGATGAAATTAATGTAACATAGTTTTAAAGAGAGACTGTTGGGCATATATTTTTGCCAAAAGGAAGACTATGATAAAATAATGGTGAGAAAATAGCTGAAACCATTAAATGTAAGTAAGGGTTAGTGTTTGAAGTTATAGCATTAATGGGTGCTAAAAACATCTGCATTAAGGGCTAGTCCACATGGGAAGATTAAGTAAGATTTGTCGACTGGTGACTAATCGCCGCTTCTTTGGGGCAAATAATCTACCTGAATTGCTTTCCCCTGTCTCGCGCCCGATGCAATGAAAAGTCTCTTGTGCCTATTCACACGTGGCGCTGTGCTTTACTAAGTCGCTGGAAATTGCCTTGTGGGCAATTCAGGGAGATTAGTCGCCCCAAAGACGTGGCGATTAGTCGACAGGCGACAAATCTCCCTGAATCTTCCCGCGTGGACTAGCCCTAAGTGATGGTTCAGATGCATGTCAGGATAAGGCATGTTTGTGCAGGGGTTGTTCATGGACCTTGACGAGCAGTCATTCTTTAGCTACGGTATAATGAGAAACTAAAAAGGGGTTTTCCGTTCGGCTCCATCACCTATATTTATTCCCTCTCAAATTTTTTTCCCATCGCCACTTTCTGTTCATTCCACAGCTCCCTCCAAAATCTTTGTCTCTAACCTTCTCCATCACTGATTTTCATCTCAAATATCGCAGTCCTTATACAGAATCCAAATTCAGTAAATTTAGGTGACGCTCCATTTAGAAATTTTTGCTTTAAGAGTATTTTTGTTTTTTTAGTATCACTGTATTTATAATTTTGTGCCATGATATATAGGTTATAGAATACAACCCTTCTCAATGTCTGGATTGGCTGGCAGTGCAGACTCCTCGCAACAAGTTGGCACACAACTGGGTATTACAAAACATGGAAAACTGGGTGGAGCGTTTCTTACTTGCCCACAACTATCCCAGAGTTAGAACATGTAAGTAGTTTTCCAAATCTTTATTCATTAGTGCATTTTTTTTCCTTCTAATCTTTCATACTTTCATAATGATGAGCCTAAGGGGCTACTTAGTTATGTAACCTTGGTCATTATAAAGCTTCTCCCATGTAGTAGCTGTATGATTGGTTTTGACCAGCACCCAGGCTGTTGTTTGCTTTGGATTGAGAGTGCAGTAGTGTGTTAATTGTATCTTGTTTCTTTTGAACAGCTGCAGCCTATCTATTGGTGTCGCTAATTCCAAGTAACTCTTTCCGTCAGATGTTCCGATCGACCCGCTCCCTTCACATTCCCACAAGAGACTTGCCCCTTAGTCCAGATACAACGGTGGTGCTTCACCAAGTATATAATGCCCTTCTAGGCCTTTTGGCAAGAGCAAAACTCTATGTTGATGCTGCTGCACATGGTACTACAAAGTTGGTTCCTTACTTTAGCTTCATGACTTATTGCTTGATCTCTAAAACAGAAAAGCTCATGTTTTCCACTTATTTTATGGACCTGTGGAATCTTTTCCAACCCAAACTGTCTGAGCCAGCTATTGCTACAAACCACAACAAGCAAGCCTTGCTCTCATTCTGGTACAATGTCTGTGTTGACTGCCCCGAAAATGTGCGCCTTATTGTTCAGAATCCTGTGGTGACTAAAAATATCGCCTTTAACTATATTCTGGCTGACCATGATGACCAGGATGTAGTACTTTTTAACCGCGGGATGCTGCCAGCTTACTATGGCATTCTTCGAATGTGCTGTGAGCAGTCTCCTGCCTTTACCCGTCAGCTTGCCTCACACCAGAACATTCAATGGGCCTTCAAAAACCTCACTCCACATGCCAGCCAGTACCCTGCGGTAAGTGAGAATGCTGTATATATATATATATATAGTGTTGTAGCTTTTGTTCCTTATTAATATATAAGTGCAGATATAGTGTAGGAAATTGTGCAGAAAAAATAACCACCTACATGGAAGATAATCGTACAAATAAGCTCTGTTGATGCATTTAAAAGAGAACTAATGCTCAGCCCACAAAAAAAAGCACCTAATATTTTGGGCCTCCATATATTATTTTCTCAGCCCATGCTCTGGGTTTCTGTCGCTTGTCTGAGCTTAGAGATGAGCCCACAATAAAGGCTTCCAGAATGCTCTAGACCTTATGTTTTCCAGATAACAGATCTTTTTGGAAATCTTCTCACAATAATTTATACCTTAAATAAAACCAGTAGGCTTGTTTTTCTTTCAGTAACCATTTATAATATCCATTTATAACCATTTATAGTTTGAATCAAGTGCAAGGTACTGTTTTATTATTACATAGAATAAGTAAATGTGAATTAGTTGTATAAAAGGGTGTCTATGGGAGATCGCCTTCCCATAGCTTCCCATGGCCTTCCCATAGCTTTCTGGATACAGGTTTCCAGACAACCAATCCCAAACCTGTACAAGGCTGATTAGTAATTAGTTCAGATTCACATTACATAGTATAGAAACCAGGGTGTTCTGTATCAACCTTAATCCATCTAGTAGCATCAGCTTCTATGAGAAATGTAACCTCACTGTCTTCTAATCTTTCATTGATTCCTGACAACACCAAGGGGGGAATTCACAAAAGTGTCGGGAAGGAGAAAATGTCGTGGCAACAGCGGACAAATTCACAGAGCATTTCCCCGACAATTTTCCGACATATACGACACTTTTGAAATAGTGTCGTGTAAAGTGGGCGTGGTTTTTTCAGCGCCACTTTCCCCTACATTTTTATGAATTACTCATTTGCCGACCATTTTTCCGACACATTAGGCTCTCCGAAATGAAAATGTCGGTCAAATTGTCTTTTAAAAAGTCGTTTAAAATGTTGTCTGTACGATTTTCGAAGATATACATTACAAGACATTCAGAGATGGTAACAAATTTGTCGACTGCCACTTCTGGTTTACTTGTTTTACCGACACTTTTGTGAATTCCCCCCTTAGGGTGGTGGTTTCCTTGTTAGATTAGTCTCCCTCAGTAGAGAAGATTTGTTGCTGGACGACTAATCTCCCCGTGTTCCACCACCCTTATGGTTAGGCCAGATGCAAAGATTCGGGGAGATTTGTCAACTGGCGGCAAATCGCCTCTTCTTTGGTGTGACTAATTTCCCCGAACCGCTACCCCCTGCCTTCCAGCTGCTTAATGAAGAATCACCTGCACCTATTCACATGCGGCGCTGCGTTTTCTGAAGTTGCCTCCTTAAGCCATTTTTGAGTGATTTCTCGTCTGGCCTAGCCCTTTAGCTTCTCAGAATCATTACAGATCATACTGTGCATGTACTGTAAAAAGGCACAGGAAACACAGAAGATAACAGATATGTTCTGAGGAATCCCATTGTGTACTTCAAAGCTTATCTGTTATCTGCTGTGTATCCTGTGCCTTTTCTCCTTTTCCAGCTTTGTATGGGTGCCCCCATGGCTACATACCAGCTTGATTATAGAAACTATAGTAGAGTTTCTGAAGCAAATACAACAGTTGTACCACAACAGTACATTACATTTTCATTACTTTAAAACACTTACATTTTTTGGCATTTCTGTTCCTTTAACTGCAGCTTACAATGCCCTTGCCAGTGCAGAAAAGCAATAGCGCAACATTTTGTGGAAAGAGTTTGTGTGTCCAAAATCCACACATGCAGGTTAATAGGCACCTGATGAAATTGCCTGTAGTGTGTGTTACTATGATAGTGACTGTAAGCTTCACAGGGGCAGGCACTAATAAGGAGTCATGTCTAGATATGTTGGTGCTATATGATAAAAGCATACTAATTAGAGATGCTTGTTCCTTGTTCTTGACACATGAGAAGAAACTCTTTTTTTGGGCCAATAACCCTTGGACAGGCATGTGCATTGCCACCGTTGTACTGTACATTTAGCTACAGTAGAAAGAAAAAAGTATTTTACTTTATCCTAATTGTACCTAACTAAAGATGCAGAGTTTTGCAATGCCTTTAAATGCAATGTACTCTTATTAGTCTTCTTTACTAACTTGTATATACAATAAAGCTGGCACCTACAAATAGAGCGGTTTTTGTACATGCATTTTGTCCTTACGCAGGCGGTGGAAGAGCTTTTTAACCTCATGCAGCTCTTTGTAGCTCAGAGGCCGGATATGAGAGAGGAAGAACTGGAAGATATAAAACAATTTAAGAAAACTACTATCAGCTGCTATTTGCGTTGTTTAGATGGGCGTTCCTGCTGGACGACATTAATAAGGTATGCCGCTTGTTCTTCAATGATATTAAAGCATGATTAATGCTGCTTGATGTAATGGAAACGCTTAATCAATTAACCTGGTGAAAATAAAGATATTTATGTGGATGTTGCTTGCTCTAATCAAACACCTGTTCTAACACACTTTTCTATGCCAACCCCTTCTCACCCCACACACTGATCACTGCCAGTAAACTAGCACTGGCCCCACATGCAAAGATTAAAGACTGGCTCTGGAACAGCCTATGCACATTAGGCATTTTAAGACTTAGGGCTTGGGAATCCAGAAAGTGCAGGGAATAAGCTAGACTGATTCAGGAACCTTCTAAACACAATGCTTAAAAAAAAATTCTGTATTGTTTCTGAAATAATCAAGTTTATCTTCACTATTCCTTTCTTAGCATCTTTTTCTCTTCATTCTGTCTTCATGCAGCAGCTGGGTTGGGTGATAAATGATCCAATATATCTAAAGGAGGCTCCCTTTCCTAGCAGATGAATTAGAGCTCACTCAAATAACGGATTCCAGTACAAACAAACTCTAACAAAGTAACAGCCTTTTGCACAAATTCTGCATGTAGAGAGACATGCTTTCAGGTGATTTTAATAGAGTGAGCTGAAATCTTCTAGGCAAAAGGAGCCCCTCTGTAAGATATATTGGATCATTCATCTGACACCCAACTCCTGCATGAAGACAGAATGAGGAGAAACAGATGCTGAGAGAGGAATAATGAAGATAAACTTGATTACTTCAGAAACAGTACATAATTTTTAATGGATTGTATTCAGTAGTTCCCCTTTAAAATATGTGGTGCTTTTGTCTTTTTATTATATGTTGCTATGAAAATAATTTATATTCAGTTGAATCAGCTCAATAAAAAAATGAAGATGACTTTAACACCCTGAACATCTGAACCTTAGGTTAATCTAATGACCCAAGGGCAGATACATGTGATAAGGGTTTGTCTATGAAGACTCAAATTTCTAACATGAAGTGGAGTGACGCACTAAGTGACATACAGGAACCATAGACTTTTCATAATTAAAACAGGCAAAAAGTATACACCTCACAAGCCCTGTTCATTGCACTCAAACAAGGGGTTCTACCACCCCTTTAATTCTGCTCAGATGATTGTGTGTTAACAGATGTAAATGTGTTTCACGTATTACAGTGCCTTCAGAATATTGCTGGAATCTGATGAAGACAGATTGCTTGTTGTATTTAATAGAGGATTAATCTTAATGACAGAGGTAAGCTTTTTAAATGTTGCCACCAGATCTTTAATTTCATAGGTTTTCTGTGTGTTATTTTGTTCTGTGTGCCACAGGCAGTGTTAGTAACATCCATGTATTTCTACAGTGTTTCTATAGTTCTGCGACCTTGTTTTCCCTAATAGTTGCCCAACAAACAGATTGCATATGGTAGTTTCAGCCCAAAAAGTGTAAAAACAAGGCTATGGTCAACCTTAAAGGGCAAGGAAAGGCAAAGAAATAAAATCCCATTTTTACTTTCTTTAATGAAAAAGAAATCTATCTCCAATATACTTTAATTAAACAATGTTTACTGTATTTATAAGAAACCTGACTGTATGCTGTGAAATTCTCCTTCATTTGGTGCTGTGGATAGGAATTGTCAGACGGTCCCTTACTTCTGGCAGGGAAACAATCATACTTATGAACAGCAGGGGGAGCCCCTGCCTTACTTACCAGCCATGCAGAACTCAAGCAGCTTTGTTTTTTGATCATTTATGACAATCCCTAAGAAGCCCAGACCACACTGAGCATGTGTATGTAGTCTAGTCTTGCAAAGATGTATAACAAAGTTACAAGATGAAAGCCCCCTGTGGCCAACTTTGAAAGCATAATTCTATTTTAGACTTTCCTTGCCCTTTAACTTTATCATGGTTTATATGAATCAACCCCACTGAAGTGTTGGCAGTAAGCTGCAGCAGTGAATAGGGCTAGAAACAATCATTACAGACAGTTTCTTTGGAAACTATGCATTTCTTTTGATACTATGCATTTCCATGCACCTCTAACCTCTTGGACCTAGTCACTATGAAATGTTGTAGGCTGCATGCTTTATTCTAGTGAAAACCACCTCATTCCAACTAACTTCAGAGCTCCTTAGTGGTCAAGCTAAGTATTTATGTTGCTGTAGGCCTGAAAGTATGTAGTGGTATCCTTAGAATTGCAGGTCAAAAATGTGTTAGTATTCCTTTAAGGAACTTAATTTTTTTAGTCTACAATTACATTATGCCTTTAAAGAAACAGTAACAAGAAAAAAATTAAATAGTTTTAAAGTAATGAAAATGTAATATACTTTTGCCATGCACTGATACAAAAGGTGTGTCAGAAACTCTTCTTTAGTTTATATAAACAAGCTGCTGTGTAGCCATGGGGGCAGCCATTCAAAGCTGGAAAAGGAAAAAAGGCACAGGATACACAGCAGATAACAGATAAGAAGAATCCCATTGTATACTGCAGAGCTTATCTGTTATCTGCTGTGTAGCCTGTGCTTGAATGGTTGCCCCATGGCTGTTGTTTATAGAAACTAAAGTAGAGTTTCTGATGCAAACACACAAGTTATTCCAGTGCAGGGCTACAGTACATTATATTGTCATTCCTTTAAAACACTTGTTACTGTTAATTTAATCATTTGACCCTTACCTATGTGCTGTGAATGCAGATCAATGAAATGTTTGTAAAAAAAAAAATAAGAATACAATGCCCCCCTTAATTGACACTTCCTCTTCAGTTGTATAAATAACATGTTTAATTGGATTTATAAAAATGTGTATGAGCAGAGGTGCATTTCACTCCCAGACCTTGTCGGACTCCCAACAAAATCCCACAAGCCCCAGCTGAAACACAAGCACAGTATTTACAGCTGGATAACTGTAAAAAGAAAACCTAATTTAGATGGATGTGCAGCAGGTTAAAATGAACTGTTTCAGATGATTCTGAGCCACCCTTACTTGAGTAGCACCTAAATAAATGGGGTTTCCCCTTATAGTTATCCAGCCTACTAATTATAAATGTTGCATTTCACTGCCCGTAGGTGTAAGGGTTTTACTGCATTATTATATTTATGATGTATGTACCTCCATATGTTCTATGTATGTAATTCCTGTTAAATTTGTTTGCATAATCGCATTCACTATACAGCGCTAGGAAATAAGTTGGCGCTATAGAAATACATGTTAATAATAAATATAATTGTCCAATCCATCTGTTGTCATTTGCAGTCCTTTAACACCTTGCACATGATGTATCATGAAGCTACAGCCTGTCACGTAACTGGAGACTTGGTGGAACTGTTGTCTATATTTCTCTCTGTCCTTAAATCTACTCGTCCTTACCTGCAGAGAAAAGGTACGGCCTTGACTTATTCTGTGAGTCTACAGACTTTTAATTTTACCTCTCCATATAATTGCATTTTAGCAAGCTTAAAGGAACAGTTCAGTGGAAAAATAAAAACTGGGTAAATAGATAGACTCTTCAAGATGAAAAATGTTTCTAATATAGTTAGTTAGCCAAAAATTAAATGTATAAAGGCTGGAGTTAAACTCTGAGTTAGTCAGCGACTTAAAGGGGGGGCCACATGGGACATAAAAGCAACAGTTATGACCCATGTGGCTCCCCCTCAAGTCACTGATTGGTTACTGCCTGGTAACCAATCAGTGGAAACCAAGAGAGCTGCAACGCAGGAAGTAGTGTTCTGTTTTGTTACACATCCAGTCACTCCAGCCTTTATACATTACATTTTTGGCTATATTGAAAGCATTTTTTTTATTTTGCACAGCCCATATATATTTATCTAGTTTGTATTTGTTTACTGCAAAATTCCTTTAAAGGTGATGTAAAGTAAAACATAATACATCTCCAACATAGAAGAAGCATATTTGCAGGATACTTCACTGCCATTTTTATAAAACAAGCAATCTTTTGCCAACTCTGTTATCCTCTCAAAGCTGCACACTGAAATCCTCTGACAGCTTCAGGGCCAGACAACCTGAAACTTAGTGGGAGTCTATCAGATTCTCTGCATTCTAAAGTGTAGGGAAGCACAGCAGGGCATTTATCTGTGTGTTTATTTATTGTTCAGGCTAACCTCTGTGAGAGAGAACCCCCATGCCCTCTGGAATGCAGAGTATCTAAACGTTCCTTACTAAAGGTGGCCATATTGAGGTGGGCGATATTGGGCTGATCCAACCGTGGGCCCTAGGGCCCAACGATCAGATAATAATGGAGGCCATATGGGTCTGATCGCGGGACATCCCCTTTAATAGCCAACATTGTATATCTAATATAAGTAATTCTAAAACAACTGGACTTGCTGAGTAATCATTGAAGACGTTTCACTACTCATCCGAGCAGATTCTTCAGGCTGACAACAGCTGGTGCCAACAGACATACTGTTTTAAAGACCCTCATTTCTGACAGTTTGGCTTACATTGATTTCTTTTGTATTAACAGATGTTAAACAAGCCTTGATTCAGTGGCAAGAAAGAATTGAATTTGCACACAAGCTCCTTACATTGTTAAATTCTTACAGTCCTCCAGAACTAAGAAATGCCTGCATAGGTAACGCTTCATTTCAATGCTTCCCATTTGTGAGCCTGTATAGTCATGTATAGTCTTTATTGTTTTGCCTTTATGTTCTGTATCCATTGATATTCTCTCCTCTTCTCTTTTTCATTCTCTTACCTGTGTTGCTACTTCTCATTGAGGTTGCTTTTCTCTCGGCATAATGTTTCTCCTTTGCTTTCTAGATGTGCTGAAAGAGCTTGTACTGCTGAGCCCTCATGATTTTTTGCACACTCTGGTCCCGTTTCTACAGCACAATCATTGTACATATCATCACAGTAAAATCCAAAGTAAGTAATCAAGCTCAAGTGTTCATATTTTATTTAACTTTGCCTTTTACTGTGCTCAAAACCTGACGTTTCATTTCAGTGTCACTTGGTCCCTACTTCCCCTGTCACGAGAACATGAAACTAATAGGAGCAAAAAGCAATATCCGCCCACCTCGTCCTGAGCTGAACATGTGCCTCTTGCCCACAATGGTTGAATCCAATAAGGTAAAATTATTGTATGGGTCAATTTATATACCTTGAACATGTATATATTTGGTTTATTTGAAATTCTTTAAGATGATTGAGGCAAACATTTTATTTAGCCGAGCTCCTGGTGAATTCTGCACTTACACACTCTGGACTACAGATATTTGCTATGGATTATGTGGCATGTAGTTTTACATTGATATTTGCAATCATCTGTATGATCCTGGTTGTAGCCAAACTGTTCATTTGTTGGTTGCATTTCCTAGGTACGGAATGGTTAAAAGTTGAATGTGCATATGTTTTATATATATATATACAGTAGTGTTCAGAATTATAGCAATGTGTTTAAAAATGCGAATAAAGCTCAAAATCCTTAAAATAGCTTTTATTTCCATACACACAAATGCATTGGGAACACTGCACATCCTATCCCAAATCAAACATAAAGAAATATTTATCAAATTAACACATTTGTGTTATTCCTTTACAGATGGTGAAGAAAATGGAATTTTAGGCTGTTACAAAAAAATAGCAGTGTCTGAATTCTTCTTTATAAACTCAATCATTCACTATATAAACTGAAACATGTTTCAAGGTTTTGTTTTCCTTAGAATCACTGAACTGATATTTAGTTGTATAATTAGTGTTTGTGAAAACTGCTGTACATCTGTGTTGCATGGAGTCCCCCAACTTCTGGCACCTGTTACTTTCCACAATTCTTCTGCTTTTCTTAGTTTTGCCTCCGAAACAGCATTTTTGATGTCACCCTGCAAGTTTTCTATTGGATTGTGGTTGGGGATTTTTTTACTGGTGTATTTTAGATAGTTGTCTTGATGTATTGAAACTGATCCATGATCCCTGGTATGAGATAAATTGACCCAACACCATAGTATGAGAAACATCCCCATATCATGATGCGTGTGCCCCCATACTTCACTGGCTTCACTCTGTACTGTGACTTCAATTCAGTGTTTGGGGGTCGTCTGACAATTTGTGTGGGGTGCCTAGACCCAAAAAGAACAATCTTGCCCAGTCCACAAAATGTTGTGCCATTCCTCTTTAGGCCTGTCAGTATGTTCTTTGGCAAAACGTAAGCTCTTCTGCACACGTTTTTTCCCCCCAACAACTGGACTTTGTGGGGGCTTCTTGCCGATAGTTTGGCTTCACATAGGAGTCTTCTAATTGTAACAGTATCACAGGTAACTTTAGGTCTTCTTTGATCTTCTTGGAGCTGATCATTGGCTGAGTCTTTGCCATTTTGGCTATTCTTCTATCCATTCAAATGGCACTTTTCCATTTTCTTCCATGTCTTTCAGGTTTTGGTTGCCATTTTAAAGCATTTGGGATCATTTTAGCTGAGCAGCCTATAATTTTCTGCACTTCTTTCCCGTCTCCAATCAACTTTTTAATCAAAGTACGCTGTTCTTCTGAACAATGTCTGGAACAATCCATTTTAATCAGATTTTTAGAGAGAAATGTACTATAACCAGCAGCACAACATTTGCTCTTTACTTCCTTCCTTCCTTCCTTCCTTCCTTCAAGGAATACTTTCATGGGAAAACAGAATTCTGCACTGAAATCCATTTTTCAAAAGAACAAACAGATTTTTTTTTGTATATTCAATTTTGAAATCTGACATGGGGCTATACTTATTGTCAGTTTCCCAGCTGCCCCCAGTCATGTGACTTGTGCTCTGATAAACTTCTGTCACTCTTTACTGCTGTACTGCAAGTTGGAGTGATATCACCCGCCTCCCTTTCCCCCCACCCAGCAGCCTAACAACAGAACAATGGGAAGTTAACCAGATAGCAGCTCTTAAACACAAGATAACAGCTGCCTGGTAGATCTAAGAACAATACTCGATAGTAAAAGCCAAGTCCCACTTATTTAGTTACTTTAAGGGCTAGTCCACACGGTAAGATTCAGGGAGATTTGTCTTATGGGGCAATTTTCAGCTACTTAGGAAAATGCAGCGCCGCGTGTGAATAAGCACAGGCAACTTTACATTTTAGCAGGCGGGAGACACAGGCAAGCAATTCAGGGAGATTAGTCGCCCCAAAGAAGCGGCGATTAGTCGGCAGGCGACAAATCTCCCTGAATCTTGCCATGTGGACTAGCCCTAAGTATGAGAAATTACAGCCTGCCAGAGAGCAGGCACAAGTCACATGACTGGGGGCAGCTGGGAAATATATCAGCAATATGTATAGCCCCATGTCAAATTTCAAAATTGAATATAAAAAAATCTGTTTGCTCTTTTGAGAAATGGATTTCAGTGCAGAAGTCTCTATTAATGATTCAATGAGACAGAATCCGCAGCATGCAAGTCATGACTGTTGGGTCTGTTGGATTTCTGTTATTCTTCTACACCTACTAGTAAATTATTCTCCATGTAGAAATATAATTCCTACCAAAAACTCTGATTGATCAGGTTAGTAATGTTGGACTGCCGTTATTCTGAACACAACTGTATAAAGCAGAAAAATGCATCTTACATGCCCCTGTGCTTTACGCTCATTGCCCTTTAGTTGAAAAATCAATTCTTATTTTCGTTTGTATGCCGACTTCAGTAATGGGATATGATTTACTGCCAGGTTCAGCATGGAATAATATGCTAATCAGACACAAAGTTTACCTCTTCTCATGATTGATCGCTCCATGCAACATTGGCCGGAGATACTCCATTGTCAGAAGCCATAGAAAGTGTTTGTTTTAGAATCTAATTGAGAAACCCAGGGATAGTATTACTCTTCTGATTGAAATATAGTGAATAAAGTACCCCCTCTTGTAAATTATAAGGATATTGTAAGTTACCGAGGAGTTTCATGACCATATAAAAACACGAGGCCGAAGGCCGAGGCAACTTCTAATATCCTCATATTTTTAAACTGGGGGGACTTTATTTATTATAATACACAAGTTTCAGTGAGTCATGTGACAGAAATGACATCAGAACTCACCGTTTATAACTGATGACATCCGAACTCACTGTTTATAAGGATATAATTTACAAGATATTCACGGCTTTTGCATATTATACCAACATATTTAATACCCAAACCCCTGGATATTTTTATCATTTGAAACCTCTGTTGAATTTCTTTTGTGACTTTTTTTTCTTAATCAGACCAATGTTTTCCCTGCTATTTCCAGGGTAAAGATGATGTATATGACTGCATGCTGCTAGATTACCTTTCTTCCTACCACCAGTTTATTCATCTGCTCTGCCGTGTCGCCATCAACTGCGAAAAGTTTACCGAAACTCTAATCAAGCTAAGTAAGTCATTCCTCTGAAATATCACGTTTATGGTTTGTAATTGCTCTGGGTGCAGTTTGCATCACTGTCCTTAACCCTCTCACCATCTCTTTCACTGCATGTTCTTCTTTATTTGATATACAGGTATAGGATCCATTATCCGGAAACCCTTTATTCAGAAATGTTCTGGATTACACAGGACTGTCTCCCATGGACTCTCTTATAATAAATTAATCCAAATTTTTTTTAAATGATTTCCTTTTTCCCTGTAATGATAAACCTGTAGCTTGTACTTGATCCCAACTAAGATATAATTAATCCTTGTTAGAAATAAAACCAGCCTATTGTGTTTATTTAATGTTTACATGATTTTCTAGTAGACTTGAAGTATAAAGATCCAAATTACATGATCCGTTCTATGGAAAGCCCAACATTCTGGTTAACCAGTCCGATACCTGTATTTATTTATTACACTTTTGCCATGCCAGTAAAATTATTCTAAAAAAAATCTTTTTCTTTTAGGTGTCTTAATTGCATATGAAGGACTCTCCCTACATCTTGCATTATTTCCAAAGCTCTGGACTGAGCTGTGCCAAACACAGGTAGAGAGCATTGTGTATTAATACCGATATATGGACTTTGTGGTATTTATTTTATTTATTAATCATAGTAATTAGATTCTCATGGGTGCCTGACATCAAAGAGCATACATCCAAGTAATATACATTCTGTGTCTATATCACGGTTAATAAACTATAGCATAGAAATAGGCAGATGGACGTAGGGTAGTTCATCTTCAAACTTTTACTATGTTATAGTCAGTGATATATTGAGACAATTGGCTTTTAGGCTTACTTTTTTGAGGTTACTGAATTATTTAGCTTTTTCTTCTGCAACTGGTTGCTACAGTACAATTTACCCGGGCAACCAGGTGTTGGTTTGAATGGCCAAATGGCAGATGAATAGGAAAGGGCCAGGTCCGCACTGAGAATTAAAATAGGCCCTGGCATTTCAGGTACACAGAGGCCCAAACAGCCCCCACCAGCCCACTAAATACTGACTTTCTATGGGACCTTATAGCAGCCCTTCTGGTGTTTGCCAGAACCCACAGATTGCCAGTCCGGGCCTGGAGAGGGCCTAAGTAGAAAGATAAGTAATAAGAAACAATAAATTGCAACCTCAGTGGGAAAATAACTTTTGTCTGCAGAAGTCCGCAACCTCTGTTTGTCAGCATGAAAGAACCAGAAGGCAGCAGCAAATAATGAAAATACAAAGTTGCTAAGAACTGGGCATTCTCTATCACTGGTAGATGCCATGATGTTAGGCACCCCCCATCCCCAGGGAATGTGTCCACTGACAATTGGTCACTGTTCTGTTTGGCATAGTGTGGGATAGTCTTATTATAATGACCTTGCTCCCCAGAAATTGACATTTCACTATACTTAAAGGAATTGTTCAGTATAAAAATAAAAACTGGGATAGCAGCTGCCATATTAGCTTGGTGTGACATCGCTTCCTGCCTGAGTCTCTCCCTGCTCACTCATAGCTCTGGGCTCAGGTAACAGCAGGGAGGGGAGGAGGGAGGGAGAGTGGAGCAAAACCTTTAAAAGCACTCTTCATGACATCTTCCATGTTCGTTCTTTGGGCCTAAAGTATTTTACATTATAATTAAAATGTACCCACCAACAATACATGAATTAATACTAACAGCTGTGTTTTTCCCCACCTACAGTCGACAATGGCTAAAAGCTGTGCAAAGCTGCTGTGTGAAGATCCAGTATTTGCAGAGTATATTAAATGCATTTTAACGGATGAAAGACTTTTTCTCAATAACAATGTCGTATACACGTTCTTAACACATTTCCTTGGAAAGGTACGTGTGTGCGCTACAGTTTCGCTACATTGCTGATATTTCTCGTGTCCTGCCACTGGAGCTGATCAAGAACTAGCAGGGATCATTCCTCCAGTGATAATGTTTGTGTTTTCTCATGTTTTCTCATAGGTTCAAAGTCAAGTGTTCTCTGAAACCAACTGCACGAACCTTATGAATACGATAATTACAAACCTCGTCAATCAGTATCAAAACGCTGAATCCGACTTCAGCAACAGAGTTGACATTTCCAAAGCAAGCAGCACTTTAAATGGGGTAAGTTTCTTTGTTTAATTGCAACCGCATTCATGTATCCTCTATGACGAAGGTTCTCATTTCTCCAGGTGCGGAATATTAGGCAGCTATAGCCGTAATCTCGCTGCCGATTCCTGATTTCTTGCTGTGGATTACAGCTCTAAAGTAACATCCCTCCCATAACCATTGCTTACAGTAGAGGCCATTTAATCACTGTAACAGGGGTTATTCACCATTGAGTTAACTTTTAGTATGGTGTAGAGGGTGAGATTCTGAGACAATTTGCTATTGGTTTTCCTTTTTTATTATTTGGGGCTTGTTATTCAGCAACTCTCCAGTTTGCAGTTTCAGCTGGCTGCTAGGATCCAAATTACATTCCCAACCCTGCACTGATTTGAATAAGAGACAGGAATATGAATAGGAGAGGCCTGAATAGAAATAATAAAGAGCAGCAATAACAATACATTGGTAGACTTACAGAGCATTTGTTTTTAGATGTCACTCCAGCCTTTATACATTCAAATGGGGGTCACTGACCCCCATTTGAAAGCTGGAAAGAGTCAAAAGAAGAAGGCAAATCATTATAAGAAACTATAAAAAATAAATCATTAAGACCAATTGAAAAGTTGACTAGTATTGGCCATACTAAAACATACTATAAGTTAACTGAAAGGTGAACCACTCCTCTTTAAAATCCCTGTTATTTAATCAAATTGAAAATGTAGTACTAATATTTATCCTTTTAAGGCTATTACTTATTGTATTTTTCTGTATTGTCTATTCTTGCAGGATCTTCGGGCTCTCGCTCTGCTCCTTTCAGTTCACACTCCCAAACAGCTAAACGCAGCCTTAATCCCGACTCTGCAAGAACTCCTGAGCAAATGCAGAGCATGTCAGCAACAGAGAAACTCATTACAAGAGCAAGAAGCCAAAGAAGGTAAAACTAAAGGTTAGTTTTAATGTCTAGGCTCCAGCTAGCCTGCTTACTCGTAGCCTTGATTGGATTAATACCCTCTTATACTGGCCTGGCCGGTATTTTTGATGGTTGATCCCAATGTTATTAATAGGGAAAAAAAATATATATAGGAAGGCCGGTATTTCTTTCAAGAAAAGGTGGCAACCCTTTAAGAAGGTGTTTTCAGATCATTTACTCTGCAAAACAGTAAACCAGAATTTGTTTTATGGAATCTATTTCCCCTCCTAAACTTAAAGGGGAATTCAACCCCCCAACTAATAAAAATCCCCATTCTCCATAGTCCCCCCCCCTCCCTGCTCCCCCCTGCACAGGTATAAATGCCTGTAATCACCCCTCATTGCAGAGTCAGCGCAGCGGAGCTAACGGGCACCATCTTCAGCTTTTCGGTAAGGAAAAGCCCCATTGGCGAATGCGCAGTTGGTGCGGTCTGTCACTTTGTGATAACTGCACATGCGTCTAAAGTAACGATAATTACCAAAGCGCTGGAAGATGGTGCCAGTGAGCTCTGCTTTGCAGACTCTGCAACTTCCTGTTTACAGCTTAAACCTCCAGGGCTATGGCTTGAGCATGCTCAGTTTGCTCCTCTCTCCCTCCCTCCTCTGAGCCCAGAGCTACGAGTAAGCAGGGAGAGACTCAGGCAGGAAGTGATGTCACACCAAGCTAATATGGCAGCTGCTATCCTAAACAAACAGAGCTTCTAGAGCCTTTTACTCAGGTATGGTAAAGCATTCTGCAGAATAAATATAGTCTAATATCTTGCATGATTGTGGCTAATCTGCTGTCAATAAGCTGCTTTGGTAGCTTTCCTTCTTCTTTAACGGGCAGTGGACACACACACACAAGTGTTATTAATCCTACTGGGGAAGCCTGGCATGTTTGTGGTATTTTATTTTTGCCAACAGAAGAAGTCCCCAAAGTATTCTCCAGGGAGAGTTGCCCATAGAGCATTAGAGACCATTCACTAAAATTTGCATTGCATTGTTTTTTAGATGATGAAGGTGCTACTCCAGTGAAAAGGAGGCGGGTTAGCAGCGATGAGGAGCATATGGTTGACAGCTGCATCGGTGATCTTAAGAATGACCGAGAAGCTTCTACCCCGACAAGCACGTCGGACAACGAAACCAGGGACTCTTCAATCATTGATCCAGGAACTGAGCAAGATCCATCCTCTCCTGAAAACAGCTCTTCTAAAGAATTCAGAATAGAAGTTTCCTCTTCGTTCCCAGAAGATCTGATGTCTTCGAGGCCACAGCAAGCGGAAGACCAAACTGGCAACGGCAGTCAATGTGAAGATGGCAAAGAAATGAAAGACCTTCAGAGTCCTAAGGACACTACGGTGACCGATGAAGACAACGAGCTTCCCTCTACCTCCATTTCTGCAGTGCTGGCTGACTTAGCAGATCTAAGGAGCTGTGACGCTCAAGTGTTAACCTCCCAGGATTCCGACCTAAGCCTTTCTCTCAATTGTGACCATTCCAGGGGACTTGTTAGTCATGTACAACAAAATGACAGTTTAGACACCTTGTGCAGGACCATTGAGTCCACTATTCTGGTAGTCTCAAGGATATCAGGAAAAGACAACAAAGCTGCTTCTTGACATTAGTGGTAGAAATGTCTGCTTTTAAATTTTTTTTTAGTATTTTTTTTTTTAAGCCGTTTGTATACAAGTTTTGCAAATTTATTTCTGTTTTGTGCTTCAGTTTGTCAAGTGCTTTCTGCTTGAATGGCAAAATAGATTGACATGCTTTATTCTTGGTCAAGCAGAACCCCAGAAACCAGACTTGCATCTACAGTACTATTTGTAAAGGGCAATCATAATGGATATGTTTTATGTAATACAGGTTTACTGTAGTGGCTTTCATTTAATATGGCCGCCTTTGCCCAACATGATGTAATTTAAACTTGTCCTTTTTACCGTGTATAATATAGTGTCCTCTGTGCCAGTTTTGTACCTTATAATAGAGGCAGATTTGCCTCCGATCTCTGTGGTTCTTATTATCAAAATTAAGTTTACTTGTCCTTAACCACAAGAAATTTGATTCTGTAAAGAATCCTCCCTAGCTGTGGCCTGGCAGTATATACGGTGCTTTATTTAACAGAATACCTGTGGAGGAAATAAAGCACACTTGATGTAAACAAAAAAAACAAGAAAAAAACAAAAAATAATAATTGTTTTATTTTATTGACATGATTGAACGCTATTCTGTGCACTTCATTAAACTAATTGTGACGACTTTTTATTTTTGTCTGTATCTGTTTGTAAATAATGTAAATTGCCATTTAAAGTCATGAGATATGAGCAGTTTTAGACTGCTAGTGCCAGGCTTTCAGCAGCTCTCATGGAAAAATTTGAGTCCTTTAAGGCTTAAAAGGGTGGTACAACTTTAAGTTAAAGGGATACTGTCATGGGAAAACATGTTTTTTTCAAAACGCATCAGTTACTAGTGCTGCTCCATTAGACTTCTGCACTGAAATCCATTTCTCAAAAGAGCAAACAGATTTTTTTATATTCAGTTTTGAAACCTGACATGGGGCTAGACATTTTGTCTCAGCTGCCCCCGGTCATGTGACTTGTTCTCTGATAAACTTCAGTCACTCTTAAGTCTTGTGACACACGGGCAGATTTGGGGAGATTTAGTCACCTGGCAACTTTTCATTATAGCCGATGGGAAGACACGCAAGGCACTTCGGGGACATCGCCTCTTCTTCTGGGCGACAATTAGTCGACAGGCGACTAAATCTGCCCGTGTGTCACAGGCCTTACTGCTGTCCTGCAAGTTGAAGTGATCTCATCCACGTCCCTTTCAGAAAGGGAGAAAAAAACATTATCCAGAAAACTCTTATCCGCAAACAGAAAGAAGCATTTTGTGTAACTGTACTGCTGAAAACTGGGAATTATGGATATTGCAGTCCCAAGAATGCAGGCTCTAGGAATGCTATCTTGATGGTTTTAGAAAGAGGGCAGTATATGTTTAAGAGATGTTAATCTGGCCATACTCTCTAAGATCTGCTGTTTGGCAAATATGCCTACGGGTATAGGACCTATTATCCAGAATGCTCCAGGTCCCATGCCTGTAATGGAGGCTATGGGAGACAGCCTTCCCGTAATTCCAAATGTTCTGGATAATGGGTTTTTGGATAAGGGATCCAATGCCTGGACTACTTTTTTTGGATGATTAAACTGGGGGTTTTCCAGACCCAACCCCTTTTTCATGTAAGTAATTGGAACAGAGAGAGAGATCAGTGAAAGAATAAGACAATCACATTCATTTCATGTACAGATTCTGTCCATTCCTACTTGGCATTTTCAGATCCGGAAAGATTCTCTATCTAAAGCTTAACGATCCAGTCGGCAAAGCAACAGGCGGTGGCCCAGTTCTGTGATTGGCTTTCAGGGTTAGTCATGTGCTAATGATCCGTCAGCTTGTGTTTTACTGGAGCGTCCCTGTCTCTTTCCCCTTTTATTATTTATACAGGAAAACATATGGATTTAAGGAAAGATACACTCACAGGTCTGAGCTTGGGCAGAAATAAGTCTTTATCTGTGAGCTACATTCAAACGTAAAAAAGAAAAGTCTGTAGGAATTGCCAAGTATGAGCTGTAGCTGAAAGTTTACTTAAAGGAAAACTTTACCCACACCTGCCAACATTTTGGAAGTAAAAAGTAGGGATGCACCAAATCCACTATTTTGGATTCGGCTGAATCCTTCCCGAAAAATTTGGCCGAATACTGAACAGAATCCGTACCCTAATTTGCATATGCAAATTTTGGGTGGGAAGGGAAAACACTTTTTACTTAATAGTTTTGTGCCAAAATTTCATGCGATTTCCCTCCTTGTCCCTAATTTTCATATGTAAATTAGGATTCGTATATGGTTCGGCCAGGCAGAAGGATTCGGCCGAATCCTGCTGAAAAGGCCGAATCCTGGATTCAGTGCATCCCTAGTAAAAAATAGGGACAATTTTTTTTTTTTTTTGCAAGTAGCGTGGCTAAATTTTTGACCACACCCATTTTTGTGGCCACACCCCCTAATTATCTTGTTCATTTTTAAAAATATTTCTCCTGTTACAATTACTTATTTTCTTAGCTCAAACGTTCGAAACTTTGTTTCTTTTTCTGGCTGTTCAGTGCAGAGAAAAGAGGGACTTTACAGTACAAATGAGGGACTGTGGGTTGAGGGACAGTTGGGAGGCATGCTTTACCCCCCAAAATAAATACTTGAGCAACAGATAGTTTATATCAAATCAAGTGACATATTAAAGAATCTTACCTACCTGGTATATATATTTAAGTAAATATTGTCCTTTTACATCTCTCGCCTTGATCCCCCATTTCATGATGGTCTGTGTGCTGCCTCAGAGATCACCTGACCAGAAATATTTCAACTCTAAGGGGCAGATTTACTATTGGTCGAATGAAATGAAAAAAAAAATTCGAAGTTCAACCAGGGAATAGTGGGGGAATTAAAATAATTTGAATTCAAATTTTTTTAGCGCAATTTGATCGAACGATCGAATAGGGAAAATTCGATCGAATCGATCGAAGTCGAATGATTTTTAAGCGACCGTTCGAATTTTTCTTATTCGATCTTATGCAAAGATCCCCATTTCGGTAGGTTTAATCTGGCGAAGTAGGTGATCGAATTTAAATTGAAAGGGGAAGTATTCGACCATCGAATTTTAGAATATCCGAATAAAATAAAAATTTGAATATTCAAATCATTCGAATTTGAATATTTGATGGTCGAATTTGCCTAATTTGCATATTCAAAATTCGAATCTTTTTGAAAATTCGATCGAATATTCGAATCCCTCATGTGAATATATGTGAATCTAGTAAATCTGCCCCTAACTGTAACAGGAAGAAGTGTTGAAGCAAAAGACACAACTCTGTCTGTTAATTGGCTCATGTGACCTAACTTTATAGTTTGTTTGTGTGCACTGTGAATCATACCATCCCAATTTTCTATTTATGATTACCCAATGGCACATTCTACTAAAAAAGTATATTATTATGAAAATGGTTTATTTACATGAAGCAGGGTTTTACATATGAGTTGTTTTATGCAATATCTTTTTATAGAGACCTACATTGTCCGGGGGGTATAGTTCTCTTTTAAATGGCCAATCTGGTGACATATCTTGAATTGACACGGCATGCAAAATTTGGCCATACCCACTTTTTTTGACCACACCTCAAAAGCCACTCCTCATTTTCCCTTGCACGCTTCATATATTTTTAAAGGGATCCTGTCGTTATTTTTATAAATATAAATCTCAGTTACAGCAAATGCATACCTCTCAATATTTTGGAAAGAAAAAAATGGACAAAAAAAGTTTTCTGCATGTAGTGTGGTGAATTTTTTTTAACCACGCCTGTTTTGTGGCCACACCCCCTAATAACCATGTTCATTTTACAACATTTGGCTAGTTATGAAAGATATTTCTGTATTTTTTTTTCTCCAGTTATTACAGTTTTGCTAATGAATGTGAATTGCCCTTTAAGCTGTGAGTCTAACTTTTCCCAAGGGCCCTGTTAACTTATATTGTTACAATTATTTCCTTGCTTATCTTGAAATTGTTATAAAAGTATCTTATCTTCTGCTGTGGCTGTTCTGGGCCCTCTGCCAAAAGCCAATTAAGTTAGAAACTTTGTTTTTCTGGCTGTTCAGTGCAGATTTGAGCTGTCAAAATTGTGACTGTCCCTCTAAAAACAGGACAGTTGGGAGGTATGCAAATGTACAACTAACATGCGAATCACTAATGAGGGGAAATTCAGGTAACTTTACTCCGTAAACTAGTGATTTGCATGTTAGCCAGTGGAGAGGAGACAAACTGGAGCTGAGATTCATCACAGTCTGCAAATTGTCCAGTGTGTCATTGCTCCAAAGCAGTGATCTGACACAAAGCAATACACAGTCGCACACCCTTGATCAGATAATCCTGGTGCACAATATTCTCATTCAGTACAGGAAGAAGATATCAGCACACAAGGCATTGGAGTTGCAGGGAGTACCCAGCTTGTTTTATTCTACGGAATGCAACGTTTCCGGGACACGCCCCTTTGTCATTGATGTTTGACTCCCTCTCCCAGGTGTTGGAGGAAAAGTTTGATGCTGCTGTACTGTGACTCAAATACATTTATGGGACCTTTTATCCAGACTGCTCGGGACCTGGGGTTTTCTGTGCAATGTAAAATCATGTAAACATTAAATAAAACCAACAGGCTGTTACTGCTTCTAATAAGGATTAATTATATCTTTGTTTGCATCAAGTACAAGCTACTGTTTTATTATTACAGAGAAAAGGGAAATAATGTAAAAATTTTTGGATTATTTGATAGCTAGCTGTGTACCATTTTCATAAGAAACCTGACTGTATGCAGTGAAATTGTCCCTTCATTTACTGCTGTGGATAGGAATTGTCAGACTGTCCATAACTGCTGTGCAGGGGAATAATCATACTTATGAACAGCAGGGGGAGCACCTGCCTTACTTACCAGCCATGCAGAATTTAAGCAGTTGTGTTTGTTTCCCGGTTTTGATAATTTTTGATGATCTCTAAGGTTAACCCAGACCACACTGAGCATGTGCACAGTCTTGGTCTTGCAAAGATGTTTAACAAAGTTACAAGATGGTGACCTGTGGCCAACTTTGAAAGCATAAATCATTTGTTTGATTAGACTTGTGGTGCAGTTCATGTTTATTATACAAAATACAGCATTTCTAGCCTTATTTTAGACTTTACTTCCCCTTAAAATAAGCAAACGGATTTTGTCAGGAATATGTAAACATAACAGGGAAAAGGAAAACCAAGAATATATGAAATCTTTATACAGGCTTGGTATGTATGTCCATGCAGTCTCAAGCCAATACCATGTTGTCTGAAGTGGGCAAGAAGCTACTACTCCACAGGTTTTTTATTTATCTTACCTATTTTTTATGGTTTTGAAGAGAAAACGAAGGAGCAATGTAAGTTGAGGATAAAATATTTTAAGACAGGAAATGTGTGTATTTGAAATGCTTTTAACAATAGCTTATACAGTCATAATGCATGACATTGTTATTTCTATGGCTAATTACAATAAAGGTTTTATGGATAATATTAGTCGGCTTCATCCAGCCAAGGCCACAACATAATTTCAGAACCTTCTTATGAGGTGTTACTTTATGGAATTAAATTGCGGAGTTGATGAGTACATTCAGCTCTTCTTCTTTAAAATTGTTGCATTCTTCTTCATTTAAAATTGTATTCTTGAACCAATAAATGTTTTTTCTTAGTGTAATATTGGTGTGTGGGCAGAACTCTCAGGCCATTGTGTCATGTGCTTTCAGAAAGAGCCAGCACTTCACAATGGAACTGCTTTCACAGAAGCTATTGTTTCTTCAACTCAATGTAACTGAAGGAATAATGACTTGGATTTTTACTGCTGAGTGCTGTTCTCATATCTACCACTAGGTGGAGCTGTTATCTGGTTACCTTCCCATTGTTCATTTGTTAGGCTGCTGGAGGAGAAAGGGAGGGGGTGATATCACTCCATCTTGCAGTGCAGCAGTAATGAGTGATTGAAGTTTATCAGAGCATTAGTCACATGACGGAGGGCACCTAAGAAACTAACATGTCAAGTCCCATGTCAAATTTCAAAATTAAATATTAAAAAACATTTTTTTTTAAATGTCTTTCAATGCAAATTGTGCATGAGAAGCACCACTAACGGATTCCCATGATTTCCCAAGCAACAATCCTTTTAAGCTGCAAGTGTGAATCAACAAAACATAGAGATTGAATACTTGTGCCACTAAAAGATTTCAGTTTTTAAAAAAAATTCTTAATTTGTGAATATTTGATATAAGAGTGGGATCATCTTCATGCAGCCCAACTGTCTATTTCCCTTTCAATCATCCATTCTTTTATTCACAGCCAAAGAAATTTCCCTTAAAAGAAAACATCTTTATTCCTGGATATTTTGTTAAAATAAGTTTAATTAAAAAAAAAAAGCATAATTGAAGCATAAATAAATACATTTTAAGCAAACCATAAAAGAAAATACTCAGGCAGCAAAATGTGCTTAAGGAACAGACTAAAAAATGAAAAACAAAATATTATCCAAACTGATAAATAATATCCCATAGAAGTTATGTCCATGTTTCCTGGTTTTATGTAGGTCGCGCTGTTCCAAAGCGAGGCTTGGGCCTGAAGAATAAAGGGGAAAAGAGAATCAATTTAAAGGAAAGGCTAAAATTAAATGTTTTATCAGAAAGGCCTATTTAAATACATCAGTAAACCCTCAAAGTAATGCTGCTCTGAGTCCTCTGTCAAGAAAAACCACATTCCTTTCCCTCTATTGTGTACACATGGGCTTCTGTATCAGACTTCCTGCTTTCAGCTTAAACCTCCAGGGCTAGGGCTTGAGCATGCTCAGTTTGCTCCTCTCTCCCCCACCTTCTCCTTCCTCTTTCCTCCACACCCAAATGTAATATAAGCCTAGAGCTATGAGAAACTCACACAGGAAGTGATGCCACACCAAGCTAATATGGCAGCTGCTATCCTAAACAAACAGAGAGCTTCTAGAGACGTTCACTCAGGTATGGTAAAGCATTTTACAGAATAAATATAGCATTCTAGCTTGCATTATTTTGGTTCATCTATTGGCAAAAAACTGACTCAGAAGTTTTCCTTCTCCTTTTAACAGCCCATAAGAGATAACTGTTCTCTAAAAAATATTAAACCATTTAACCTGCTATTGAAAATTAGTCAGCAGAGTTTTGGCCCCAGATATCTCCTCATCTACTGCCCCAAGCAAATGAATAATAAAATGAATCATGAGAATTTGGACATACACATGTATGGGACCTGTGATCCTGAATGCTCCGGACCCAGGGATCTCTGGATATGGGATCTTTGTAACTAGAAATGTTGTACATGATGTTTTGTGCTTGTGTACCAGCCCAAGGCAACCACAGCCCTTTAGCAGTAAAGATCTGTGTCTCCCCAGTAGATGCCCCAGTAGCTCCCCATCTTCTTTTCTGCTGATTCACTGATTCACATGCTCTGTGCTGCTGTCACTTACTGAGCTTAGGGACCCACTCACAATATACAGTACACATAGAATAGAAATATAGTCACAATATAAGGCTGATTAGTCATTAATACAGATAATTACTACATGGCAGCACAGAAACCAGTGCAATTAGCATCAGATTTAATAATCAGCCCTGTAGCATCAGTTTATATTACAGACCAAACTCATTTTCTGCTGGATAATTTGCGGCGACCCCTAAGCTTAGCTTCTCAACAGCTGCTCAGAGTCCACTGAGCATGTGAGTGTCACAGACACTTTCCAAGATGGTGACCCCCTGTGACAAGTTTGAGGTCCTGGATCATTGCTGCTATTGACAAGCTGAAACTTTAGGCTGGTGCAATAAGTTCAGGATATAAAATATAAAATTTTTAGCCCTATTCATTTTTGGGGTTTAGTTTTAAATTCTAAACTTGATTTACTACAAACTTGCATTGCAATAGATTCCAGAGCAGCTGTATGAAATGTGCGTATGATTTGCACTTGGATGTATTATACCTGGAAATCTTTTCTGTGTTCAGTTGTCGAGTCGTGGAGTGAGCCGTGGCCTTGATCTGGGATTCCAGCCTGGCGTATATACCCCCAGCTTGCTACAAAGGAAAAGGTAAAGGATTTAGATATGCCTTTCAATTCCTCGGAAATTCCTAATAAATTCCTAATAAAAGATATTCTGTTTTGGGCTACAGATGTATAGAAATACTACGTCTTGGATACAAATATGTCTTACTTTGTGGGAAAGCACAACTGCGAGGCAGTAATTCTGGGCCGAAAAAGATAAGAAACCGTAAAAACAACGAATAAGCCACAATTCTTACTTCTTTTCCTTCCTTGGCTTTGACGCGTTCCAGGTCCCCAAGCCGAATTTTGATAAGGTGACCTGTGATTTCTGTCATCCTTAATTGATCTGCCGAAATCATCAATAGAGAGACATGTAATACAAATAACCGGTCACATAGGTCAAACCCTGGGCCACAGTATCTGCAAAGACTCTAAAGGCAACAACACACGTGGGGTTTGTGTTTTATCGTAGCACAGCGGGTGCCGAGAAATCGTTGCAGGGAACAAAATCAAAGTTCGTAGTCACGCACGTGTCACTACGTATGGAGGCATTTTCGGGCGATTATACAATATGCATTTTTTTCACCATGACAAAATACTGGAGGCAAAATGTCAAAAACAGTTACCCCCAACCAAATGTGCGGGATGATAGAGCCCCATTCTGGTTGGGGGTACTGGTGTTTTTTTTTTGACGTCACGCACGGTCACGAACGCGCATATGTGCATTCGCAGAGACTGTCATGGTGGCTCGCACCGGGAGCTCCCTCCTGGTGCAAGAGCGCTAGCGCTGGCGAGGGGCATTTTGTAAAAAAAAAAACACACCAGTACCCCCAACCAGAATGCGGGCTCTATCAGCCTGCACATTTAGTTGAGGGTGACTGTTTTTGACGATAGGTGCCCTTTAAAGGGGAATTCAACCCCCCAGGCTCTAACCCCTCCCCCCTCTTCCGGCCTACCTCTCCCCCGGTCTATTGCCCCTAAATTGCTACTTACCCCTCTGTGTAAGTCCCCTCCAGTGAAGTTCACAGGGGCCATCTTCTCTTCCAACCTCTTCTTCCTGGATCCGTTGGCACTTGGCGGTGCATGAATAGTAGGATGCAGGTACTACTGCGCATGTGCACAAAGTTCAATTGGGGAACTTCGTGAACTTTGTGCGCATGCGCAGTATCACCAGCGTCCTACTATGCATGCACCGCAGTGCCAATGGATCCAGGAAGAAGAGGTTGGAAGAGAAGATGGCCCCTGTGAACTTCGCTGGAGGGGACCTACACAGAGGGGTAAGTAGCAACTTAGGGGCAATAGCCCAGGAGAAGGAGGCCTACAGGGTGTGTGGGGGGAGGGGTTAGTGCCGAGGGGTTGAATTCCCCTTTAAGGGGAGATAAATCTCTTTGAAAATGCCCTACAAGAGAGCAGCTTTGGAAAATAACAGAGGCCGTGTTTACTGTGGCTGAAAAAGGCAAATCCAAGTGTTGGGATTGAGGAGTCATCACATTTTGGCTGTGAGTGAGGTCTTTGTCTAGGAAGGAGGAATCAAAAAAGAGATGGGTGCAGCACGTGAGCTAAAAGGACAGCGTTAAAGGTGTTGTAAACCCAACTGTAATGCCGCTCCACAGCGCCCCCTACTTTTCTCTAACAGTTACTTGAAAACCATAATTATAGATGCAAGAAACTTCACTAATGAGAATTCTACTGATCAAAAACTTCATTATAAATGCAAAAACATTGACCAATAAGATGTCAGGCATCTGTTTTCTTACATATACATATAATTATGTCATTATATTTCTTCATTATATGACACTGGAATCAGACATGGAGATAAAGGACAGACTTGTTCAGTGGAAACTGGGCTTAAAGCTTCCCACTTCCCAATTACAGTAACAAAGAACAGGGAGCCAGATTGATACAGATACAGCTGGATTCTCATTGGAGGATATTTTTGCATTTTTAATGCAGCCGCTGACCATGGAGATTTGGGGGAAAGTTTTACTGTGCAATATTGCTTTAAGAAGAATACTACCCTGATGTTGGTGGACTACAGCTCCCAGCATGCCTCAACCTTCAGTATATGTTACATTATTCTGGGATTTGTAGTCCAGCAACACCTTTGGTTGATCAGTGCAGCGCAGCAGGGTTTACTACCCCTTTAAGTGTACTTTTTCTGCATTGATTTATCATATAAGTGGTGCTATCCAAAAGCATTTTGCTATATATATATATATATATATATACAGTATACAGACAGAAAGTGGACTAGCCTGTCCTGGTTTCATTTGTTTGTAGCAGAAGTTGTGTAAACTGGATTGTGTGTCATGTCTTGTGGCAAAGCCTGCTGTGAATAAAACAAAGGCTTATAGATTCCCTGGGTGTCACTGTCATTACCACTTTGGCCTTTTTAGTTAATTCCCACACTATCACTAAGCAACCAGTTCAATAGAGATCAGTTCTGAGCTGAATTCCACTGTCCGGGGCATTTCTGAGCCGTTGGTTGGCAGAAGCCCCTCATCTGATGCTACACCCCTCTCACCTCCCAGTTGAAACAGTCTTTGATGAATTAGCCCTTTACTAAATAAATCAGTAGTGATGGGCAGGTCGAGAAAAACGCTAATCCACTGCACCCCAGCCCACACCTGACCCTAACCCGGCACACTTCCCTCTTTATATACAAGCGCCTGCCCCGCTGTGATGTCACGAATGGGGAGGGGCACGGTCTGTGCGAGTATTTAAAGAGGTGTGAGCAGAGGCAGAAGTGAGGCAGAAGAAGGCTTTGGGGAGGGGGGAGAATGGAGGCTAAAGTTCAGCCCGAACCCACCCGCAGTCCGATATCATACTGCGGAAGTTGGCCCAAACCTGCCGAATCCGCAGGCTTTTGGTCGGCCCGCACATCAGTAATAGTCATGCAAGCATAGCCACTTTGCACCTTCATATATATATATATGCAATATATGGA
>CM044440.1:26613122-26632298 GCA_024363595.1 Xenopus borealis | reverse complement strand
CGTTTGTTCAATCCTGTGGGGCCAATGGCCAGCTCTATTTCCATCATTTAAAACCCTATACTCCTATGGACTGTTGGCTGTGGCTTTGTTCCCAGATAATAGTATTTTCCCTAGTCAGATTCCTACTGCTCAGAATTAAAGGACCAATAACAGTAAAAAATTGAAATTATTAATTTGTTATGACACTGAACTGCAATATTTCCTGCAATATTTTTGCACTGCTATCAGGTTTGCTTTCTATTTTCTGTTGTCTAAACAAGGTCCCATTTGGCCTATTATGTTTAGTGGAATCATAATTAATAAATATTTCAATGCTCCCTCCAGAAGCCCTGCCTAATAAAATATAGGTTTAGCAAAATAAAAACACATTAAGGTTTGTTTATATTAATAGTGTGTCCCACTTTGGACACCAAGTGTACTCTGCATTGTGGGCAAAGGCATGACAATTTGCATGATTATCAGTGCTTTGCACTTGCATTCATTTAGGAGCCCTAATATGAAAATATGAATAATAATATATATATATATATATATATATATAATAATAATATGAAAAATAAATTATTTATAAATAATATAGTGCTATAGAGTACTTTTTGCTAATAAGCACTATTACACTGCTCTTCCATACATGAACCTGAAATAACAGAAGACAAAAAGACATCAAACACAAGGTGTAAACGTTATATTTATTGCACCTACGGATCTTACGTCCAGGATGGCCAAAACATTCCACCCAATGAGATTCCCCATCCACTTACTGCGTTCATCTCTCCTGTCTTCTGTCCGTGCAATGTGTTTGGCTCTAACAAAGCATCACATTTAAAACTTCCTTCATCACTTAAGACAATCCCTGAGTCTCTGCGAAGTACACAATAAGAACGTGGTTACAGATACAAATGATTTAATATGGGGTCCAATTTGTCTCTGTGTATCAATAAAGAGTAAAGCAATCTCTGGGTAGCACACAACAACCGATCTCTCAAAATCCTTTCCTTCATTCTTTTCCTAAACAGCACAGGTCTGGACTGGGAGTTAAAATAGTCTCTGACATTTCAAGCACACAGAGGCCCAATCACCAGCCCACTAAATACCAACTTCCTACGGCATCTTACGGCAGCTCCTCTGGCATTTGCCAGAACTCACAGATGGCCGGTCCAGGTCTGAGCACTGCAACATATGTACTGTATGTAGGGCAAGTGTCACGCTCACTGGTCTTCATAGGACTTGTGAGTGTGACTCTACATTTATTATAATTCAATCTTTTGAGTTCGTGCCCTAATGAAGGTTCCTGCACTGAATGGAAATATTGGACAGAATAAACCTCAACCTTATTTGATTTATTTCTTGTTGGAATATTCCTCGGAGTGCAGTCAATTTATTATGGTGTGTGTGTGTGTGTATATATATATATATATATATATATATATATATATACAGGGTGTAGAACCAGCACTCCCGATACTTCAGTCAAACATTGCCTGGGTGCTCGTCTCAAAAAGTGTACGTAGCCATATGGAAGGACTGCACTCACAGGTCTTAATCCAAATTTATATTTAATTACAAAAGTTAGCTGACGTTTCGGCTGCAACAGCAGCCTTTTTTGCAGCCGAAACGTCAGCTAACTTATATATATATATACACACACACAAACACAATATATATATACACACACAGGCATGGGATCCATTATCTGGAAACCCATTATCCAGAAAGCTCCGAATTTCGGAATGTACATCTCCCATAAACTCAATTTTATCCAAATAATTCAAATTTTTTAAAATGTTTTTTTCTCTGTAATAATGAAAGAGTAGCTTGTACTTGATCTCAACTAATATATAGGGGCAAATTCACTAAGCGTCTAACACTAGTGCTAATTCGCCAGGGTGACGTTATTTCGCAACCTCGCCGATTTACTAACAGTGTCCCTAGCGAAAATTCGCTAGCGAAGTAGACTAGCACAACGTTGCACCCTTACGCCAGGTGAAGTTGCGCACTGACGAAGGGACGTAACTACGCTAATTCACTAAGATGGACATGTTTGTGAACGTTACCACCAGACCTGGCCGGGTTCAATACAATAGACAGGAGTTTGAAAGAAAAAACCCTAGAGTCTTTTACTTTTTTAAGGTTGATAGTCTGAAAAAATAGCATAATTTTTTGGGGGGTTACCCTCCTTCCCCTCTATTTTTCCTAACATATGGCAACTGAACTATACAGGGGGCACATGTTTAGGGCAATAGGAAAACTTTATTTTACACAACAACAATGTAAAATGAGAGAAAACTTAAAATCAGGGGATGTAAAATGGGGGTTCTTCTATATATATATATATATATATATATATATATATATTCCGCAGGGACTGGGACAGGTAATGTGTAACTGATATAGCTGGCAGTAATACTCCACCATCAACTCACAAATCTTCCACTAAAGCATTTTCTAGTAAAATGGTTCTCACCCATTCAAGTCTTGGGAAAAAGGCACAGCTATGACATCTCTACGCCGCAGTAGATCACTTAACACGTTACACGAAGGGCTTTGGCTCATATCTTCCCTGTCACCACCTCCCAGCAAACCAACTACGTGATCCCTTACTTTACAGCCCTAAAGAAAGTTACATTAGGAGGATTTCTGAAAGAGCAGCATACAGGAAATTCAGAGGCAACACAGATGTTGGCAATACAAGGCCTACCTTTGGCAGCTGGGCAGGGTCAAAGCGAAGTAGTTTTTGGTTGCAGCATGGATATATACCTGTGCCAGGGGAATCAAGGGAGCTGGCTGTGCCAGGATAAACTGCAGACTCTGGGTGATACTGGCAGTGGGATAACTCATTGCATAGGAATGACTAGAGCACAGATAGGACAAGCAGAAACCCAAGTTAAGTATTCTACAAGAAAATCATTTTTTAAAAATGTAAAAATAAGAGCTATATTAAAATAAAGAACAGGACCTAGAAATGTTCTCTCATTCTTTTTGCTTTCGATGTAGAGCAGTCCTATGATAATAGTACAACTCCCTATCTTGCCTACAACTGCTCTCTGATAGGACAAGCCATGCACTCAGCTGCTGCAGACACTGGAAGACAAGCTGGTCACAGAAGAGAATGATCTGTGGGACTGATGTGGAGGTGGGAACTTTACTTACACTCAGGACCCCTGTGAGGTCAGCTCTATCAAGCTACAAATAATATGGCTTACAACACAAGTAGTATAGTACAAGCCATATTTTAATAAATCAGTGCCTTATTGTACTTAGGTGGCCGGACAAACTACGACCATCGAATGGTTGAATGGTCAAGCAATTTCTTATTCGATTGAATCTAGCAAATTTGAAGTAGCTCCCAAAAAAATCAGAAAATCGATTTTTTTTTTTGCATTTGAATCCTTCACCCAAGCTTAGTAAATCTGCCCCTAAGAGTCAGATTTATAGGGTAGAATTGAAAATTTGAATTCGGATTTTCAAATTTTTTTATGGCCAAAACTGTTAAGGGAATTATCTAAACTTGATTCAAGGTTTTTAAAAAACTCAAATTCAACTTTAGCCCTTTAAAAATTTGACTATTTGTCGCCTAAAACCTGCCACATTACCGTATAAGTCAATGGCAGAAGTGCAGTGACCAATTTGAAGTTAGCCTTCCTGACAGAGTTTTTTCAGAGAAAAATCTTGAATAGAGTTTGGTCAAATTTGATTAACATATTCAATATTTTTAATAAATAAGCAGATATTTGAATTTTGAGTAGAACCGAATTCGTTATTATTATTATTATTAACATGTACTTCTATAGCGCCAATATATTGCGTATGTCATATCATAGCAGACCTGTGTACGCTCCAGGCGTCAATTTTTTCATTTCTAGAGAAAGGTTCTCCATCTTAGACAAAAAAAAAGAAGGATCTTTTTTTAGTTTTTTCAAATATCTGTGAGCACATGAAATGCTGGAAATTGTGGACTGCATTATTGTCTTCTGCAAAGAGCTGTCTGCTCCAATATGACCTGTGGGTTTAACTTGTATCTATCTCTGAAGAACCCAAAGTGTCATATTAGCAGCACTAAAGAGAGGAGGCAACTGGATTGCATAAACTAGAGTATTAGAGTAAGAAGTAACAGTGAAGAGGCAGTACTGGCACTTACTTGTTTACATCTAGAGCACGTCAGACAATTAATTGTCCCCCACACTCGCCAGTAGACATCTCGCCAGGACTTTAGTTCTTCAAATAAACTTATCAGGTATTCATGAACATCCCACGTTTTGTCTCTGTACATCAGGGAAAAGATTTTATAATACAAAACATAGGGGCAAATTTACTATTATTCCCCAAAAATCCTACGAATATATTCGAAATTCGATAAGCATTCGACGATCGAATGCTTATCGAATAGTTTTAGGCTATCATTTTGCTCAATATTCAATTTCTCGATGAAATCGTACGATCAAATACCGATCGTTCGATTTCACGAAAAAATTGTGAAATTTCCTTCGAGCCTCCGAAAATTTGTGCGTACGAATGGTATTCGAGCAGGACTTAGCCAAAGAAGCCTATGGGGGGGGGGGGGGGGGGGGGGGGTTCCCATAGGCTTCTATTGCAATTTGGTAGGTTCAATCTGGCGATGTAGGCATTCGAAGGTTTTTAAAATCTTGATTCCTTCGACCATCGAATGATCGAATTATCGAATATATTTCGGTATTCGATGATCGAAGAGGCCAAATTTGTATATTCGAATATCCGATTAAATCGTACGATCATAATTCGATCATATTCGATCGAACTACGATCCATTCACGTGAATTTTGTAAATTTGCCCCATAATCTTTGATTACAATTTCATTTATTCCTGTAGTGCAAAATTCAAATTAAAAAAAAATCTTTTTAAAAGATGCACCGAATATTGGATCCGGTTGGGGATTCAGGCAAATATAAGCAATTTTCAGCAGGATTCAGATTTGGCCGACTCAAAGAGCCTGGCCAAATTAACCCAAACCCTATAAAACTGAAGAAAAAGAAAAAAAAAAAAACAGGGAGCGGACATCAGGTATTTCTGTTCCTCTGGTGCAGAAGATGGTTTCTTTTCAGTAAATATGGGTGCAGTAGGTAATGGGGAAGCGATAAGGCTGCTAATTCTTTACGCAGCCAACTGCCATTTGCTCAATAAATGTCCAACCTTTTTGGATACATCATTGGGGCTTATTCAGAATCAATGTGAAATAAAATTACCGTATGTGGAAGTAGACAATGTTTCCATGCTGATCTATGTTGATTTTACCGGGGAGACAGGCAATCTTTTTCTCAGCTTCCTTGGTCAGCAGCCTTTTACACAGACAACATCTGGAAACAAATGAAGAATTAAAAGTGTTATTTCTGTTAGTTTACCTTGGTATTCTAACTGGAAATCTGCCAAAATCTGACTTTAGTCATTCGCAGGATATCCATGGGATGGCACTTTTTTTCTCAAAGTAACACTTGTTTTTTTGGGACATCTGAAAATCAGTAACAGTTAGGGTTGTGACACGCGCTAAGATTCCGGGGAGATTAGTCGTCCAGCGACAGATCTCCTCTTCTTCGGGCGACTAATCTCCCCATAAAGCCTTCCCGCAGGCTAGAATGTAAAATCGCCGGTGTGATGGCACTCAGAGCACCTTGTTTTCTGAAGTTGCCTGCAGTTTCCTCATGAGGCAACTTTGGAAAACGAAGCAATCTGAGTGCCATCCCACCAACGATTTACAAGGCTTTTTTGGGGAGATCAGTCCCCTGAAGCAGAGGAGATTTGCAGCTGGGCGACTAATCTCCCAAGAATCTCAGCGTGTCACCACCTTTTAAGTATTATTTTGGAATATCATGTTTCTGTGTGCTCCTAGAGAAAGGTGACAACATCCCAAGTTCTGGGACTGCTGACTTAGAAGTTTTAAAGTTTTGTGAAAAAAAAATGCCATACCTTGGCTATCAGGTCCAGGGGTTGGCACTGCAGACATTTCTAGTATACACATGGTAGTATAATACAGACATTTTTGTATAGCATCATTAACTCTTTTATTATGCCTTTAATGTAGAACACAAAGAGACTTACTTGAAAAGTGTTGCCGCATTTGCCAGAGAATCTGCATTCTTACATTCTGCGTCAAACAGCCTCTCGATTTTCTTGCAAAAGATCTTACTATGGATATAAGAAAGGCTTTTTGATATCTGTATTGTTTGGAAAGTGAACTTTTGCTCATAAATAACATTTTGCACAGGTTAGCTTGATAAAAATGTACAGAAATATCTTGTATTTATGTTGCACAATTCTATCTGCACTGCAAGGAAAGCAATGAAGGGTCACAGTCAACACAATATATCTGCACAGACTGACATGCTGAATTCCCTCAATTTACCTGCCCACAGTGAGGTGTGCTTGCTATCAGAAAGGCCCTGTCTGTTTCTGTAATTGGTGTGGTTTTTGTGCAAGGTGCCTGTAGGTGTCACTGTGAACAAGAGTTATACTGTGCATACACTGTACTTTCTATACTGCTTTAAAGGGTTAGAGTTCTAGTTGTTACTAATAAAGCACTGTTATACTCTTTTCATCCTCGGCTACCAAAACATAACAAATTAGCGACAAGATGTCTCTTTAAACTCTGCAGTAGCCTGCAGCTTTTCTCCCAAACCCTGGTGAGCTTACCATACCTTTTTACTGCTTGGATCCGTATGTTACATAAATTACATTATTGCTGCTGACCATGGGGAGATTTCTGCTGCTAGAAAGCGTGCTTTACTTATTCACTGCCTAGCAGCAGAGGGACAGCACATATTCTATACATTACCATTACCTGATGAGACTTATGAAACTGCTCTTACTGCTATAAAGAACTTTTTCGTGCCAAAAGTAAATGCGGTTGCTGAAATTCTGCCAACGGGGACAACGTAATGGCGAAACCACAAAACTATTTTTAGCAGCTTTGAGAGATGTTTTTTACATTTACCCAAATGTGTTCTTACTATAGGGGGAATATGTGGTGTATGTGCAAGGTGCCTGTAGGTGTCACTGTGCACAAGAGTATACTGTGCGTACACTGTACTTTCTATACTGCTTAAAAGGGTTAGAGTTCAAGCTACTGTTGATGTGTAATGGCTACGTGAACCTGCTAATAAAGCCTCGGCCACCAAAACATAACAACTGGTGTTAGTGGTATTTGGCAGTGCTTCATACAGGAGGGATGGTACAAGTGCCACACATCCCCTTACATGCCCAAGAGATACAAGAGGCAACTAACACTAGGGGCTGAGTGCAGCTGCTTTTGTGCCACTATAGTTAACACAGTCACACTTTCAATGCAAAAGCAGCTCCCCTACGGGGACATTCTTAAGGCATTAGCTCCAGAAACAGAGCACAGGACACTTTTCTCCAAAGACCAAGGCCCTTAAACTGGGCCTGTCCCATGGAAATGGGGACTGATAGGAACTCTACACCTGATACAAGCGCTTAGGCCTGTAGCAAGCAAAGTGCTTGTACCTGGTGTCAGTAAAGAAGCACTACTTCAGTCTTCTATATCAGCATTACCTTAGCTACTGTTTTACAGACATCAGAAGTGTGGCCCTTCCCTCCCCCTGAAAAGGTACCAGAGGACAGGAGCCCCAGTCTTTATAAAAAATATGGTTTGAGGTGCTGAATGCAAATTTGCTGCTTCAATGTAATTTTTCCATGGACATTGCATATCTATTGCAATGGCTGGCAAACAATTCAACTGGCAAAGAGCCACAGCTGCATCCCACCTAGACAAGCAAAGCAATTACTTCACAACCACAGCTCCACAGAACATTGCAGTATATATATCAGCTGGTTTGGGCACAGCAGGGCTGAACTCATGTAGCTTTGAAACTTTTATATTGACAGATATATTAAAGGGATATTGTTATGGGAAAATTTGTTTTTTTTTCTCCAAAAATCAATTAATAGTGTTGCACCAGCAAACTTCTGCACTGAAATTTGTTTTTCAAAACAGAACACCAATATTTTTTTTTTATATTTCATTTGGAATTCTGACGTGGGGCCAGACATGTTGTTAGTGTTCCAGGTAAACTCTGATTAACTTCAGTCACTCTTTATGAGGTGTTGTTCCAGTGTTGCTCTTTTAAAAAGAGAACACTGATTTTTTTTAATTTCATTTGGAATTCTGACATGGGGCCAGACATATTGTTAGTTTTCCCGGTGCCCTCAGTCATGTGACTTGATAAACTCTGATTAACTTCAGTCACTCTTTAATGCTACACTGCAAGTTGGAGTGATATCAACCCCCTCCTTTTCCCTGCAGCCCACTAGCAGAACAATGGAAAGGTAACCAGACAACAGCTCCCTGGTAGATGTAAGAATAGCACTCAATAGTAAAAAGTCCCACTGGGACACATTCAGTTACAATGAGAAGGAGAAACAATAGCTTATCTAAAAGCAGTTCCAAAATGATGTGCTGGCTCTTTCTGGAAGCATATGACCAGGTATAATGACCTGTCAACACAACACAACACAACACAACAGATGGCTGTCAACACAACAATATTACAGCTAATATGGTAGAGTGAATTATTTTCAGTGTAAACAGTGACAAAAAATAAAAGACCATAAAAATCACGACAGAATACCTTTAAATACATTATATACAGAAAGGCACCTTTTAAATTTATCTTTTTTGTCCTTTACGTCATCTGCCTCATTATGTGTAAAGAGATCTGCCATCCGAGTTAGAAGATTGGCATTGATGCAGTTCATGTTACAAGGTGTGGCTACAATGGCACTCATGTTTTTATGACAATAATGAATACATTCTTCTACCTGCAGAGAGGGACAATACAAAAGAAATAAAATACTTTATTAATAGTTCTGGGTTGTTCGGTGCATTCAACTAAATGTGATTTTAAACTGAATATAATAAAATAGACTGCTCCACTGCATTGGTGGTGATGAGACCCTTTCTTATCTAATCGATGCATGTGGAAATATTGTTCTGTGGAGTGCCATTCAGATAGGGTAGAAGGTGGTGGTGGGGAGAACATGAAGGGTGCATGCAAACTACTAACAACTAAAGTTAGAACCAGTGAGGGGTTGGTTATCGGTGTTGTGCCCACTGTGATTAAATGGCTGGTTAAAGTGAGGTGTATGGGGATCGAGGTGCACCAGCCTTTAGCAAAAGGAGTGGAAAGTATGTAATGACTCTTGATTTAACACAAACCAGACAACTTAGAGTAAAGATACATATAAAAGAGGAGTCATTTACAATGTGGAAGCCAAGGTGCGAAATGCAATTTCCCCATGACCTCCCTTCCAGATTAATTGCAGCAAGTGTCTGTACACTGTTTTGGAGCACAGACAGTTGTGCCTCCCCATGTGAATACAGCGCAGCCTATTGTAATGGGCACCAATCATAACTCATATCATTTACTATCTAAATACACTATGTGAAAGTTCTAGAAATCCGATTTTTAAAACAGTTAGAATTGTTTGTGTAATGTAAATCATCAGCTCACTATACCTTCTGCAAAATCTCCCCTATCTCCACTGCAGTTCTAGCTGAGGCAGGCATCCACGGACTCCTCCTACCTATATCTTCACAGCCAACTGTAGCTCTGAAATCTCGCACATGCTCAGTTGAAATTCCTTGCTTGCCTTATAAACCTTCTAAGCTATTTTGAAATCTGCCAAACTTCTGTGTTAGTGCTGCAACCATGTGGAAGTTGCTGTGTGCCCTTCTTGTGATACTTCTAGAGTTTACTAAAGCTAGGCATTCTGGGTAGAATACTCAGGGCAGTGCTACAATCTGAGCATGCTCGTGAACTCATTTGCATGTTGTAGTCACAGTATGGACTCCCTCAGTAAGAGAACCCATTTGACAAAGTATGGGATTTTTTAAAAACTGCAGTTTCTTTAAAAAAAAAACTGTATATGTAGTCTGATTAAACATGTTTAGGTTATACTGGTCAGGTTGTTAATATGTTTTTGATTTTGGCTGTGATTGGTGCCCTTTAAGCAGTGCTGTATTCATGAGCGATGGTGGAGACGCACATAGGTACCCAGGCACCTCCCATGGAACTGGTAGATTTATTTAATAATAGGCCCTCTCCCTTCCTTTCACATTACAAATTTACGTAATTGCTATCTCTCTAATGTCTGTCCAATAGCAAGTTTTATACAAACGGGCCTAGGCATGCAAACAATCGCACACATGCCGGAATACTCACCAGTGACTCCATCTTAAGAAATTCCGAGGAGATTAGTATTGAGATCACATTGCCAGGTTCTGAAATATTAAAATGGAAGGACATTCACAAAGCGCATTTAAAAATATATATATATATATATATAAGAAACAAAAGGGTAACTGGTTTTTTTTTTGTACCTAACTTTGGAGCCTCTTGACTCTCATTTTCTGAAGCACTACGTTTAACGTATCTCATCAGCCAATCAAAGATGTGAACATCACAATGAACGGATATATCCACTTCCTCCCAGCGCTGAGCATCTGTGGACAAGTATTCAGCAAAGTACTTCATCTCCGACACCAGGAGGTCTCGCGGACACACAAAATCTTCCTTCAGGTTTTTGGCTTCGTCGCACACATGGATCACCATGTTAGGCCTTAAAACAAGAATTGGGCTCTATTTTCAAATCTACTTATTTTTAAACAGTATTTATTTTCAGCTATATCACAGTGGCCTCTCTAGTCTCTCTCTAGCAAAAAATATAGACATTTTTTTATACTCACCGTAATTTCTATTTCCAAGTCACTTCCATGGCAGCATTCACCAACATGGGTTAAACCCGCCTATCAGGTCACTGGACAGGAAAGAGTTAACAATTAGGTATAATACCTTGCCCCTCCCAGCATTCCTCGTCTTAGTAACAAGCTCCCAGTAGAAGGGAGGGCGGTTGGTGAATGCTGCCATGGAAGTGACTTGGAAATAGAAATTACAGCGAGTAAAACATTTCTATATTTCCCGAGTCACCCATGGCAGCAATTCACCAACATGGGATCTACCCAAGCTTAAATGAAGGGAGGGATCATTGCTGAATCAACCAAAACTTTTTATTTAGAATTAACAACAGATTGCAAGATTTTCCTTCCAAATCTTGCATCTTGAGACAACATCACATTCAGTCTGTAATGACGGATGAAGGGACAAGGAGACAACCATCTAGCAGCCTTGCAGATGAGATCTGGCAGGGCCCTGGCTTCCGCCTCCCAGGAAGTAACCATAGCTCTTGTAGAATGAGCCCTCAGGTCCTTAGGAACTTCACTGCCTGTCAACTGGTAAGCTAGAACGATACAGGAGATAATCCAGTGACCAATATTTGATTTAACTGGAGCCATACTATTCCTAGGGCCTCTTGGAATCAGGAAACAACCTATCCGATTTCCGCCAACCCTCTGTTCGGGCCAAATAATGCGAAATGGCTCTAACTAGATCCAACGTATGCCATTTTCGTTCCCTATGAGATTTAGGGGAAGGACAAAAGGAAGGCAGCGTAACTACCAAGTCGGCATGAAAATGAGAAATCACCTTCAGAAGGAACTCAATAGCTGGTCTCATCACCACTTTATCCGAATAAATAACTGTATCCAGTTCCCTTGCTGAAAGCACAGAAATCTCACCTACCCGGCAAGCTGATGTCACCGCAACCAGAAATAGAACTTTCAATATTGCATGCCAGTCTCAGGCTTCCTCTAGAGCCTCGAAAGGAGAAGACATCAAAGCCCGCAGAACAACTGTAAGGTCCCAAGGTGGAATCCTGGACTTTGTGGGTGGACACACTCTTTTCATTGCATTGAAAAATCTATTAACTAGAGGTTCTTCCGCACAAGCATAACTGGACAATGCAGATAATGCTGAGACTTGACCTCGGATCTTACTCATGCTAAGTTTCTCCTGGAAACCCACAAACAGGAACTGAACCACCTCTTGGACTTCTAGAGCCTTCAGATCGAAATGGTGTTCTCTTGCAAACTCCACAAAACACTTCCAGACTCTATAATATTGAGCAGACGTAGAAGCATTCCGAGACTTTAACAGGAAATCTATAAGGTCACCTTGGAAACCTTCTTCTGACAACCTTTGCCTCTCAGCTTCCATGCAGTCAGTGACAGGAGGTTCACTTCGTTGTGGAACACTGGACCCTGAGACAACAGATCCGGCCGAGGGAGCAATCTTAGAGGTGGCTCTATTGCCAGAAGGAGCGGAAACCAAGGCCGTCTCGGCCAATAGGGAACTAGCTATGACCTCTTCAACATCCACCTTTTTCAACACCCTCCAAATCAAGGGAAAGGGAGGAAAGACATACCCGAATATCGTGCTTCAATCCTGGAGGAGTGCGTCCACTGCTTCCGCCAAAGGACGTGGCATCCTGGAGAAAAACCTGCTGCACTTGTGATTCTTGTTTGTGGCCATAAGATGGACTTGTGGCCTTCCAAACTTCCGTACTACGTCCCAAAAGACTGTTAAACAAAGGCTCCATTCTCCCAGCTGTAAGGTGTTGCGACTGAGAAAGTCTGCTTCCGCATTCTGGCTGCCTGGAATGTGTAAGGCTGTCAGACCTGACAGGTTTTCTTCTGCCCAAGACATTATTGGAGCCAGTTCTTTCAGAAGTCGAGTGCTTCTGGTTCCTCCTTGCTTCTGTATATAAGTCACTGCTGTGATATTTTCGGACTGAATTTTTACCCAGCCGTGCATTATTTCTCTCGAAAAAGCCAGTAGGGCCTCTCTTATGGCCCTCAATTTGAGGACGTTTGACTGGAAACCTTGTAAATTCCAACGACCTTGAACACCACGGCCTTCTAATACTGCACCCCAGCCTCTCTCTGAGGAATCTGTTGTGATCGTCACATAAACAGGAATTACGAGGACTAACCATCGAGACTTTAGCTCCAGCCACCAGTCCAAGCTGTGTTTGACATCCTCTGGAACCTATAGCAGAGAATTTAAGCTCAGCTGTCTTAGAGCATTTTCTCTCAGAAAGAATTGCTGTAGAGGTCTCGTGCCATCTGGCCCATTTCACCTTCTGGATTGTAGACGCCATAAGACCCAGAATCGACATGCAAGATCTCACTGACACTCTCCACTGTTCCTTGAACTCTCTTATCTGCCTCGACACATGACATATTTTTTCTTGCGGCAGTGATACTGTTGCTTCTCAAGTATCCAATTTTGCGCCCAGAAAGACCATCCTTTGTGACGGCAGAGCTTCAGAGCTTCTTCCCTTGACGCAGCTACTAACAGAATGTCGTCGAAACACCTTCCACTCTCAGAAAGGCTACGACTGTGACAAGCACCTTTGTGAGAGACCAAAAGGAAGACATGTATACTGGACATGTTGACCCCTGAAGGCAAAGCGAAGATACTTCCTGTGAGCTCTGTAAATCGGTACATGGAAATATGCATCCTTCAGATCCAGATTTATAAGCAACGTTTGTAGCGGAATTTCTTGTAGAATGGAAATCAATGATTCCATCTTGAACCGTCTGCAGTTGATGAAGTGATTCAGACGTCGCAAATCCCCCACTGGTCTGAGCGTCCCCGCCGTTTTCCGAACTAGAAATAGCTTCGAGTAAAACCCTAAGCCCAGTTGAGATTTCGGAACCCACTCCACTTCACCGGAGCTCAGGAGTTGGTCCACATACTCCTGTAACACTTGGTCTGAATTTGGTATGTGGGGAACTGAAGACATCCTGAAAATATTGCAAGAAGGGATTCTGTGAAATTCCAAAACGATAGCCCTCTTGAACATTTAGGACCCATTGATCTCTGATCTCATTGTTTTCTCTCCGAATGAGTTGAGCTGAACTCTGAACCTTTTCTACCGGTAGGACGGCTCTCACCTCTTGTGGCCTTCCAGTTTGACTGTCCTCCAGCAGTCCTTCCATATCTAGGCTGCCTTGAACCTCAAAAGGACCTATTTATGGGGAAACTAGGCCTGCCCCCCTGGCGTCTGAACCTTCTTTCTTGCGGCAGAAACATACTCTTGCCTCCCGAAGCCTTCTTAATAATGGAGTTGAGTTTCTCCCCAAAAAGCATATCTCCTTCAAATGGCAGCTGACAAAGATTCACCTTAGAGGCTGAGTCTGCCAAGCATGGCCTCAGCCATAAGGCTCTTCTTGAAGAGACCGAAAGTGCCATCATCCTGGAAGCCAGATGTACCAGATCCAAAGAAGTATCTGTCATGAAATCCACCGCCCAGCTTCAAATCAGACAACATTTCATACAGGACAAACCTCTTAACATTTGAAGAAATAGCATCTTCCAGACTTTCATGGCTCTCGATGTCAAAGTCATGGCTATGGCTGGCCTACATGTTGCTACATTGTCTTTCTCACCTCTTTAACCAGATTCTCCACTGCCGTGGGATCAAATGAAGTCTCCTCTTCAGACATCACTTCTCCTTTCTTAGAGAATTCTGAATGCATCTCTCCAGGAGAATACAATTCTTCATCTGAGGCATCCAACAAAGATTCATATGGCATCTCTCTATGGGGGAGATTCATCAAAGAGTGAAGTGAAGAGTGAAGTTCCGCCACTAGAGGGAAATTACACAGCTCTCAATTCATTTCTATGGGATTTTGAAAGGCGTATTCACTTCACCCATTGATGAATACGCCTTTCAAAATCCCATAGAAATTAATTGAGAGCTGTGTAATTTCCCTCTGGTGGCAGAACTTCACTTTTTGATGAATCTCCCCCTGAGTCTTTTAGCTTTCCTCTGTATTCCGGAGGTAGAGGCAGTAGCTGCCTGCATGCCCTGCACCACAGCTTGCTTAATAATTGAAACAACCGCCTCCAACTGCTGAACTTCTGAAGGCTGAGGGTCCAGAGGTGCTATAGGATCCGTAGCTGAAGCAGTCTTTCTAGATAGAGTAGGCTCCCCTTTCTGCGACTCAGTTGACATATGCAAACTGAAATGGAAATAACAATAGTCAGTCACTATCCTTACTCTCTCTCATTAAATTCATATCCAAGCAAGCTTACCTAGGACCTTTGGGCTGAGGTCCTTTTCCAGAACCAGGCTGATCCATGGCAACCTATAATATATTATATTAGAATGTAAATACTTCCAGTATAACATCCAAAAATATTGGAGAGGCACTCACAATCCAAGGCAGAACAAGTTCCACTTCACAAGTTCCAGGAATGTGTATATTACATTCACCTATATCGCCAGCATTGCTTACACTGTGTATTCCTTCTTATTGCGTCAGTTCCGGCCGCGTGTTAATATGGGCGTGCGTCACTTCCTGCGACACTTCTGGCGTGCATCAGACCTGAAGCCAACGTAATCCTCCTGCGACACTTCAGGCGCACAATCCAACTGAGCATGCGTATTTCCGGACACGCCTTTTCACCTTTGGCCCAAATTCACCAGCGCCATTATATTATATAATGTTTTTTTGATAAATTCCTCTTCAACGCAGACACGAATCCTCACGGAACTCCACTGAGGCATGATAGAGAGAGAGAGAGAGAGAGAGACCCACTCTGGCATGGTAAGCTTTAGCTGGGAGGGGCAAGGTATTATACCTAATTGTTAACTCTTTCCTGTCCAGTGACCTGATAGGCGGGATTAACCCATGTTGGTGAATTGCTGCCATGGGTGACTTGGGAAATTATGTTACGATATATTACATAACTCAGTTAAATGAAGACAGCAGCACTCAGGTTGAATGTAAAAAGTGATGACTTTACATAAGTGCTAAAGGCACTTCTCCATTTTCTTTTTTCACTAATTTTTTTTTACGGACTTATATAGAACTTATAGAACCACTTAATACACTGGCTATGGCTTCTTATACTCCTATTACGTTCTTGATGATACTACTACTTCTTCTGCTACCCAATCACCGGGCGCTTAGTAGGGAGCAATGTCTTCTACACATCATCCTGGAAAGTGGGTGCCTATGGGTAGCAGAAGTAATGATATAATCTGGTTGACTCCATCAGAAGAAATACAGGCAGGTTCCACTGAGAGACCTATAGTTAACCTGCATTTATTAAAATCCAAAAGAAAAGAAGACAGGAACCTTCCAGGAGAATTTTCACCATAACTCTCACATTGCTATAATTATTAGTAAGTCAAGCATTTTAATATGGTGGCTGTCAGTCTTACGAAGTCCCTGTATCAGAGTGAGTAGTTGCCTGCCAACCCAGCTAGTGGCTTTATTGCTGGGTCTTTTCCTGAATATAAGATAAAACGTTAACATGGCCTATAGGTATTTTAGCACCATCTGTCTGCTGGAGGGTCACTTTAATTGTCCTTTTTTATTAACAGGCTCTTTTCTGTTCAGAGCATGATGACGAGTGAAAATCTTTTATCATCATTTCAGCCAGGGAAGTCCCTTGCCCTACCCTTGGCTTCCTGTAGTGCTGTCTCCATTCAGAGATGTGGAACATCCATCATTCTCAGAACACTTCCGTGCTGTGGTGGCACCAGACCTTCCTTAAACAAAAGCAAACAAGGTTCTAATATTATTTACAGTGAGCAAACCAGAGATAAACCAGAAACAGTGGATATCATTTATAAACACTGGGCAAATTTGCACTCCGACCCATGGCAACCAAACATGTGATCGCTTTCACTGTTCAACCTGCAGCTGGCTGAAAAAAACTAACCACTGATTGGTTGCTATAAGTTATTGTGCGGGTGCAAATTTGTCCAGTGTTTATAAATGAGTCCTACAAATTACTTTGCAATGCTAATTATCTATGTTATGTCATAGAGCCTTTAAGAAAAGCACCACAGCAGAATAGGCCAGGTACAGGTGATTGGTTAGCCGATCATTTGCAGGGTGCCAATGAAATCAGCCTGTTCCTGGCCAGCTTAAGAACGCATTTGTAAGGGTATGTGCATGTGCCAATCCGCATTAGATGCGCACTTGTGACACTTCTGGGTTTTCGACACGCATCTGATGACATCACGCTTGGCACAAAATTCAATTAATGGCAAATCTTCCTTTTCACGTTGCCCAACGTGTGTTTATCAAGTCTGATCTTTGTTCCCAACATTTGCCTGTCCCTGATTTTGCTATCCTGCTGTCTGTACTGACCACGGCCTGTTACTGACCATTCTTCAGATTCAGATTCTGGACCACATTACTGTTTAGATTCTGACCTCAGTGGCCTTGACTGTGCTTCTGTTTCCTGATCTTGCACTGCATTGCCTGTTTAGTACCAACCTCGCCTGGCCATTGACTATACTTCCTGTTTCCCGTTCTACTACTACACGTTTGGTTCCCTAGCCTGCTCTGTACTCTCTCCTTGGTCCTCTCACTAAGGATGCACCGAATCCATTTTCAGCAGGATTCGGCCGAATCCTTGTGCCTGGCCGAACCAAATCCTTAAAATCATGTGACTTTTCGTCACAAAACAAGGAAGTAAAAAAATTTACTTTTACCCCCCCTCCCTAATTTGCATATGCATTTGGATTCGGTTCAGTATTCAGCTGAATCTTTCGCAACGGATTCGGGGGTTTGGCCGATAGCGGAGGGCTCTTCCTGGAGCCAAAAGCAGCTGCTATAGGCAGAAGAGTGAGTCGTGACCAGGTCCTTGGAGTTAATTTTGGGTTTGGGATACCTTACATTACCACATTTTTTAGCAGAGATAAAAATATATATAAATAGGAGCAGTAAATATGACATTCAATTGCCTAACTTTCCATGATTTTCTATTCCAGGAATCCCTTATTCTCTGCCTAACCTATCTCCCATCTCAAACTGAATGTATCCATCATGGCATGATAGGCCAATCTGATCCAGCTGGGCAGAACCTTGAGACATTCAATCGAATCAGTTTCTCTGGGCTAAAAAATGCTGCCTGTCAATGACACCCATCAGAGCATTTGAAAAAGAAATCAGTTGACAGTAAATCATAACAGACAACCCAGCATCCCCTATTTGTGTAGCCCAGTTTCCCAAGGCCAGCTATGGGGAACATTTATTAAATTGCTGATTATCCATCAAGTTGAACATATTTGTCCAACGAGCCCTGCCTCTCCAGAGATAGGACAAAGCTTCTTATGAAACCTTCCAGCTAAGAATATATTTATCCAAAAAAGTAAGAGCTGTGAAATATATTCGAATAAGTGGGTAGGATGCAAAATGGAAATTAAAGCAAATCCTAATTTGGAGCAGCAGAGAGGACAGGGTGCCATGCTAACAAGGGGAACATGTGAAAGAATCAGATCTTACTTAATCCGCTGTCACTTAAATGGCTGTTAGTTCAGCTCATAGTCTGAGATCAGTGGCTCTTTGCAGCCCATTAAGGCCACGCTGACTCACTTCACATAAACATCAATTGGTTTTAAGACCAAATGCTGATCTCAGTGTACACTTTCCATTACTGTGCTGCTTGATTTAGGGCCTGATCAATAGTGATATATCCTAAGTCCAGGAAAATATCATGTGTTTAGTTTTTCTCTACAAACAGCAGCTAATGGACTTTTTTTCTAATCACCCATGTAGGTTTCACATATTTGGTAACCAGCAAATATTAAGGCAAAGTGAAAGTGCCACAATGTCTTTTCCTCCAGACTTCCTGTTAATTTTATTTCCAAGAAACATCTTCAGAATGGAGGAACGATTCAAACGATTTTATCTATCGATCGAATATTTCTTATTCGATTGTTCATCCAAATTCCCATGGCCGAATTCGAGGGTTTTTTAAAAAGATTTTTTTTCCAAAATCTAAGTTTAAAGTTGAATGTTCCTGTCTCTGTTGTTTCAGTCTGGCAGCTCAGTAATTCAGGTGCAGACTCTAAACCAGTGATCTCCAAGCAGTAGCTTGTGAGCTGGATGTTGCTCTCAGTGTCCTCAAAGCAAGTGCTCATTTTTGAATTGTAGGCTTGGAAGGAATTTTTAATTGCATAAAAACTTATAGTGCCAATTAGAGCCTCTTGAAGGCTGCCAGTCTACACAGGGGCTACTAAATAACCAATTACATGCCTTATTTGGCACCCCAAGAGATTTTTTCATGCTTGTGTTGCTCCCCAACTCTTTGAATGTGGCTCATGGGTAAATAAGGTTGGTGACCCCTGCTCTGAACTGTTACAATTTTGCAACATTTAGCTGATACATTTCTCAGCAGCATCTCTGGAATATTAGCAAACTATTGTAAGCAAGAAATGTATGCACTAAATGTATCCATTTAGAAGTTTACAGGATCAGCGAC
>CM044440.1:26575541-26588303 GCA_024363595.1 Xenopus borealis | reverse complement strand
CTTCCTGGATTCGTCGGCGCATGCGCAGTAGGAGCTCCTGCCGGTTCGGCTCTACTGCGCATGCGCCGAAAGTCAAATTTTTCCGATTCAAACACAGAGGGGTAAGTTAAAAGTTAGGTGTAGTTGGGTACCAGGTAGGCTGGAGGGGAGGTCTGTTTAGTGTAGGGGTATTTAATAAAAGGGGATGAATTCTCCTTTAAGTCACACATGGGCATATAAATGTAACAAATTACTGATGTCATGCTTTCCAGTGTACAGGACTCCGTGATGCTTGCATATTACATGGATTTTTTAATTAATTTATCAAACCAACTCCACGAGGAATTCCTTCATTGTATAAAGCTGGCTACAGTCAGACTAGTTCTGTACAATCAGAGCAATCTACTCTGGAACTGGTTCGATCTATATGATCAATTTATTACAGGTATGGGATTTGTTATTTGGAAACCCGTTATTCACAAAGCTCCAGTTAAGGAAAGGCCATCTCCCATAGACTGCATTTAATCCAAATATTTAAACACCATTACCTTTTTCACTATAATAATAATAAAACATTAGCTTGTATTTGATCCAAACTAAGATACAATCAATCCTTATTGGAAGCAAAACCAGCTTATTAGGTTTATTTAACATTTACGTAATTTTCTAGTAGACTTAAAATGATATGCACACGAAAATACTACATTTTACAATATGAATGTACATTAAAAGTTACCTATAGGTCATGTTTTTTGTGGAGAGGTTTGCTTTTGTAAGTAATTGTTAGTTGAAGTTTTGTCAACCTGACTGTCCCAGTTAAGTTTCTAATACAAACAAACTCCTGCTGCACAAAATGGCAGCCCCCTCATAAACAAACACAGGGAGTCAGATAGGTAAAGGCATTGGGCAAATACTTTATGGCAAAATTATAAAGTAGCATGCAAAGCTAATATTATAATAAATGTAAAAAAGGCATTTTCTGGTGTCAGTATCTCTGTAAGGTATGAAGGATCCATTATCCGGAAAATCCCAGGTCCCAATCATTCTGGATAACAGGTCCCATACCTGTACAACAGACAACTGATCTAATGTCCAGTGACTAAAGCCTGAAACAAGATCTAAAAATACCTTTAGGAGCTAGATTGAGCAAATCTCCAGCATGGAAGGAAATTTCTTCTTCAGAGTTAGCAGTGAAATCATACTCTGCTCTTCCCACAACATGATCATCTTCTCCACTGGCCCAGTTTAGATTTTCTAAAAAGAGAGAGCAACTAGCCTTGAAAAGAACTTAATGACAACAAGTGTTCAAACTAAACTTTTGGTGACTTCTAATATTCGAAGGAGGAGATAAATGATGCCTTATACACCTAATTATTTTAATAATTTATTAATTAATGATTATTATTATAACCTAAAGATTTTCGACAGAATGCCTATTTATTTGGCCTGGATGTATTCAGATGCCAGTGCTTAAAGAGAATGTTAACCCAAAAAATAAAGTTTTACCCAATAAAAGAAAACATAATTCTAAGCAACTTTGCAATATACATTCATTACACATTTTCTATGGTTTAAGTAATTTGTATATGTATTGCTAGTAAAAGCAGTGTCTGCCCCTTACTATTCTCTGACCTAATGGCTCAGACTGTTACTGATACAATGTAAGACAAGGCAACTGATTAACAGACCTGTCTTTGCTGGGAACTTAAGCTGGCCATAGTCTAAAAGATCCACTCGTTTGGCGACATCGCCAAACGACTGGTTCTTTCTCCAATATGCCACTTACGGCAGGGCTATAATCGGGGGCAATCCAAACGTTTGGCCCTATGGACAATCAGAATACGAAGAGAGCAACGGGTCAGTCAGGGAAAATCAAACTTCCCCAATCTCTATTGTGGCCAGATATCGATTGGGAAGACCCGTCGGAAGCCCCATACACAGGCAGATAAGCTGTCGAATTGGTCTAAATGACCGTTATCGGCAGCTTTATTTGCCTGTGTATGTCCACCTTAAGCCTTTTGCAACATTTGTTTAAAAACAGGAAGTTAACAGGAGTTAAGCAAATGCTGCTTTCAATAGCAATTGTTTTTACAATAACTTTAAAAGCACTGGCATTTTTTAATAAATGTATATTGAAAAGAATGATCTTTTCTTTTTATTAGGCATTTTTTTATTTTTAGGTTGACTTGCCCTTTAATGCGCTCTCTTAATGGCAGGGGTGCCTAACCTTTTTTTACCCATGAGCCACTATCAAATGTAACGAGTTTGGGAGCTTGAAGCAATGTCACTGGGGTGCTAAATAAAGCTGGCCATAGACGCAAAGATCCGATCGTAAGATGATTCCACGATCGGATCTGTGCATCTCCCGACCTGCTCCCGACCTGTCACTAACCTTCAGATCAACTATAAGTAGTAAAAAGCACAGACAGCTGACGTTCTGCCCCTGACAAGGATCGTACGAAAGTTGTACGATTAAAAACCTAGTGACGGTCTCCCACTGAAAATCATACGATCTGCAATAGACGCAAAGATATTATCGCCAGCCGACAAAAATTTTCTAACCTGGCCGATCGACCAAACGACCGATCGGCATGGCACGACAAATGTCGGAGCACTCCACACACGATCCGAAAGTCGTACGATAGTCGTATGAATCCTCGATTCGTACGACCAAGTCGTTGCGTCTATGGCCAGCTTAAGGGCTGTGATTGGCTATCTGGTAGTCCCTATGTGGACTGGCAGGCTACAGGAGGCTGACAACATGCTTTTTATGCAACCAAAATTTGCCTCCAAGCCTAGAATTCAAAACTAAGCACCTGCTTTGAGGCATTTGGGAGCAAAGGGGTTGGCGAGCAACAGGTTACTCTTGAGCTACTGGTTGGGGATTGCTACTTACTGGTGTGTTGTAGGTCAGTTCAACTTTTCAGTACACATACTCCACCTCTGGCCTAATTTATTGGAAAAAGTGTAGTTCTGACACCAGGACAGTATAAGGACTAGAAGCCCCAACAGCTAAGACCTAGCTAGAAGGGTTACATAATAAAACACATTAACTCACTTAGCTTTAGGCGGACATAATTCATTTTGTTTGATCACACAATTTAAAGGACAAGGAATCCCATTTTTACTTTCTTTAATGAAAAAGCAAACTATGTCCAATATACTTTAATTAAACAATGTGTACAGTTTTCAGAAGAAACCTGATTGCATTCAGTGAAATTCTCCCTTCATTTAATGCTGTTTATAGGAATTTTCAGACAGTCCCTAACTGCTGGGCAGGGAAAGTCATACTTATGAACAGCAGGGGGAGCCCCCGCCTTACAGAACATGCAGAACTCCAGCAGCTTTGTTTCCCTGTAGAGCAATCAGCAACTGTGTAGAGATTTGTATTGGATTTTATTTTTGCTTTTCCATGCTCTTTACTGTTTGAAACTAGCTACAGGGACAAAGATCATGGAGTCAGATTTAAACAGATTCTATTTGGGATTCTATTTGGAGGACTATTTTGCTGCAGCCACTGGTTCTGCAGAATTGGAGAAAGTTTACATCAAACAATACAAAAACTATAAAATCCACATTAGACAACACAGGACCCAGTGCAGTCTGTATATCCCGATTCTTAATCAGTCTTCCTGTATCCGCTTCTGGCAGATCTGACTTGTGTTAATTTGATAATTCTATTACACTGAGCATGTGCACATGTCTTGGTCTTGCAAAGATGTATAACAAAGTTACAAGATGACAGCCCCCTGTGGCCAAATTTGAAAGCATAAATCATCTGTTTGATTAGGTTTGTAGTGCAGTAAGTTCATGTTTATGTTTAGTATACAAAATACAGCATTTCTAGCCTTATTCTATTTTACACTTTCCTTGTCCTTTAAAGGTGGCCATACATGCTACAATTATGATCTTTCCCACGACCATTGGTGGTATGAAAAGATCTTTCATCCACTCTACTAACATTAAAAGCTGAATTGTCAGATATGCCTGGTCTCCATTATGGTATGAAAGATCTATAGTACGATAATATTTGTGACTCTATGGCCACCTTAAAGGAATTGTTCAGTATAAAAGTAAAAACTGGGTAAATAGATAGGCTGTGCAAAATAAAACATGTTTTCAATATAGTTAGTTAGGCAAAAATGTAATGTATAACAGCTGGAGTGACTGCAAGTCTAACCTAATAGAACAGAACACTACTTCTTGCTTTTCAGCTCTCTTTTGTTTACACTGACTGGTTACCCTGGTAACCAGGCAGTAACCAATCAATAACTTGAGGGAGGGCCACATGGGTCATAACTGTTGCTTTTGAATCTGAGCTGAATGCTGAGGCTCAATTGCAAACTCACTGAACAGTTATGTCCCATGTGGCCCCCCCTCAAGTCGCTGATTTACTCAGATTTAGAGAGCTGAAAAGCAGGATGTTGTGTTCCACTCACTCCAGTTTTTATACATTACATTTTTGGCTAACTAACTGTATTAGAAACATTTTTTATTTTGCACAGTCTATCTATTTACCCAGTTTTTATTTTTACCCTGAACTGTTCCTTTAAAGGGGAACTATCGCAAAAATTAAAATTTAATATAAGCTTCAGCATAGTGAAATAAGAAACTTTCTAAATACAATCAATTAAATATTCTGTATTGTTTCTGAAATAATCAAGTTTATATTCACTATTCCCCTCAAAGCATCTCTTTCCTTCATTCTGTCTTCATGCAGCAGTTGAGTGTCAGATATTCATTGACAGTTAGATCCAATATATCTTTTGGGGGGGGGGGTCCTTTCCTAGCAGCTGTATTACAGCTCACTTAGATAACTTAGTCCAGTACAAACAAAATCTAACAAAATAACTTTTTTTTGCACAAATCCTGCGTGTAGAGAGACATGATGTCTGGTGATTTTAATAGAGTGAGCTCTAATACATCTTCTAGGCAAAAGGACTCCCCCCTATAAGGTATAATGGGATGATTCATCCTACACCCAACTACTTCATGAAGACAGAATGAAGAGAAACATATGTGGAGAGAGATAGTCAACATAAGCTTGACTATTTCAAAAAGGTGATTGATTTTATTTAGAAAGTGTCTTATTTCAGTATCCCGATACTTATATTACACTTTAATTTTAGCGATAGTAAAATAAACAACCAGTTCAGCGCTGCTTTGTTCATCTCACTTACCATTAGTACCTTCTTCGGTACTAGCAGAAAGAAGCTTCCATATGAGGTAAGGGCCACCAAGAATGACGGCTAAAAACAGGAAAATAGGCCATGACTTGGAGTTGGTGGTACCTTCCTGTGAGCCAGCGCGTGCTACAGTTCCAGCACTCTCGGACCACAAATCATCTGCTTCGGAGTTTTTCCTAAGGCCCAGAAGGCGTTGCAAACGCCTGTAGAGAAACCTGATTGTTCTCACTAAAGCAAAAGCTGAGAAAACGTTTGTAAAATGCACCTTCATTCTGGAGAAGTGGTTTGCTACATCCAGGACAGCTCTAAAGCTGTTATAAACAGCAGAGAATGTTGCATCCATCATCATGCTAACTGATGAAAAAGCATGGACAATGCTTTCAATTGACTGGAAGGCCCCTCTGCTGCTTTCTTCAGCCTGACGGACAAACCTGCTAGGTGGGATTTCATCTGTTTGGAATCTGTTATAGCCAAGTCCACCACCATATCCATAGCTGTAAGGGCTGTAACCGCCATATAATGAACTTCCATACGAACCAAAGCTGGGGGAGAATGAATTGTACCCAGGCCGGTAGCTGCTGAGCCCAAGGCTTCCAGTTTGATGGGACGGTCTTGGTAAAATTGGAGGAGCTACTCTGGTAAGTGTGGGCTGGCCTGGTCTTGTCAAGATGTTCCCTCTAAGATCTGCAGACCTAAAAAAAATATAAAGAAAACAATTTATGAATAACAAAGGAAAAATAAGATTTTGTCCCATCACTAGAAAATAGAAATTACGAGGTTTATGCCATAAGATAGAGTGTCATGCAACAGGTTGGGTACCCATGGGTTACCCGCAAACACCTGTGGTACCCTGCAGGTTGCAGGTAGGAATTTCTGGAGCGGGTATAGATGTGGGTTGGCGGTTCTTCAGGTTTGCGGGTGGCAGATCGGGTCGTGGGTCTTCTCAATAGGGAGTTTTACTCATTGTCTGATCACACCGACTTCCGCTGATGACGTCACTTCCGGGTTTACGACAGCACTTTTATTTGTGGTCATGCCTACTTCCGCTGATGTCACTTCTGTTTTACATTGACAGCACTTCCTGATTTTTGATGGTCAGCGGGTTGCGGATTGGGTTGTGGATAAGGTACTTATCGGTCGGGTACCGGGTCCAAGTGGGTAAGAATGCCGGTTGATTACGGGTTCTGAAAAATAGACCTGCGCAGGACTGTACCATAAGAGCAATTATCAATGAACACGAACACCTCAACTTCAGCAGAGGCTGCGGACATAGTTACGGTCCATCAATTCTGTGCAGTGCACTGTAAATGAACCCTATAATGTTCAAGGTGACCTGTGAGTTTAGATCTGAATTGCGCTGACACACCACTTGTATAGTCAGCATCTTTCGAGTTCTGCCACTCTGCTGCCTCAGCTGACCCTTGTGCACCACTGTGAGAACAGTGAACACTGTAATTTATGTCCAGTGGATTCAGTATGTCTCTTGATTATTGAAGAAATGAGGTAGAGCTGCTCAGTAGAACAGGACAAGCGGATAAGTAATCATATACAGACTTGTTAACAAGGTTGAAAAGGCTAGATATTGCAAATACCTGTATATCATCCAAGACATCCTTAGTAGTTTACTAGTAATTAGTAAATGCTACCTGCAGATTGGTTGCTGTGGGTTACTTGACCATGGAGAGAGCAGCAGACACCCACAGATCCCACATAAGGCAATGTAAAAGACTTTATTTCAGGCAGGGAGTGAACAGAAATATGCGTTTCATGCACACGGGCACTTAATCAGAGGCTTAAAGGAACAGTAACACCTAAAAATTGAGTGTTTTAAAGTAATGAAAATATCCTGTACTGTTGCCCAATGCTGGTAAAATGGATATGAAACACTACGATAGTTCATATAAACAAGCTATATATGGCACAGGTTAAATAGTGGATAAGAGAGAACACCATTATGTTCTACCTGAGACTTTTCTCCTTTGAATGACTGCCCTCATTGCTACTAGGGATGCAAGGAATACACTGTTTTGGATTCGGCTGAATCCTTCACGAAAGATTTGGCCAAATACTGAACCAAATCAGAATTTACATATGCAAATTAGGCGTGGGAAGGGGAAAACATTTACTTCCTTGTTTTGGGACAAAAAGTCACATGATTTCCCAACCTGGCCTTATTTTGCATATGCAAATAAGGATTCGGTTTGGCTGGGCGGAAGGATTCATCCCTAATTGCTACACAGCAGCTTAAATATATAAACTGTAGTAATGTTTCTGAAGCAAACATAGCAGTTCTACAGGTGCAGGGCAACACTGCATTATATTAGTATTACTTTAAACCACTTTCATTTTTTGATGTTACCGTTCCTTTAAACAAGGGGGTCTGGATGGTTACTTGCCCTGATGCACTGTGATAACTACAGGAGGCCTCTTATTCAGCGCTGCCCTAGGCACCGGAACTCGGCAAGAGCATGAGATCACATACAAAACCTATGATGTCACTTCTACCACTGAACTTTGCTGAACTCCTACACCCCTCACCACCCAAGCTTAACTGCTGGATTTGCCCACAAGTCTTTGGCTGCAGTTGGAGGTATGTTTTATTGAGAAAAAAATGTTAATTTGTTATATAGGCACCTACCTAAAATACTGAAAAGCAGCAAATACACTGTAAAATAATCCTACAGTGATTAGTATCACAGGAACCTTGAAGACACTGTTCCAAACCAATGCTTAAATAATAATTGTTCATAAAATGAACAAATATTATTATAAGTGGCTAATTTCTATTATAAGTGGCTAATTTTTACATAAGGGGTGTATCATTTCTTATAAAACCTTTTGTTTTTTTTTATTATAACGTTTATTAGTTTTACAAGTATATGTTCCCAAAAATATATGGTCCCAAAAATAAAGAACAATGAATGTATAACAGTCACAGTTGTCATTTCAGTAATAAACAACAATCACTTTTTTTAAGTTGTTTTTCAGACAAAGATAAGAAATGTATGCATCCCCTCTTAGAGGAAAAAGGTAAAATTATAAATAACATTCAAAGACAATATTATGATAGATAATATATAAGGTTATTTTTCTGATGTCAGGATCTCTTTAAAGTTGTTGACTTATTCAAGTTAGAGAACTAAAAAGCTGGAAATGTGTTCTGTTAGCCATCTGATCACTCCAGCCTTTATAGATTACATTTTGGCTAACCAACTATATTAGATATTATATATTTAGATATTTATTTTGTACAGGTTATTTACCCAGTTTTTTTTATTTTTACACTGAATTGTTCCTTTAGAAGGCCATACTTTTAAACACTAATATGTTCTAACTAGTCACAGAGTTTATATTGCCATGAATTATATTTGCAACTGCTAATACAATATCCAATATGGAGTATTGTATTCTGTATATACTTATGCAGCTATACTTTTCATATCATAAAGCGTGCGCGAGGATCAGCGTTCCTTAATCTTTCAAGGCAAACTGTCATGAGTCATATAAGCATAACAAACAAACCCTTTGGACTTACTTGAGTTGAAACCTGTCGCCGCTAATCATAAACACAAGCTGTACAGCAGGAATTCTGCAGTAACACTCACAGCACTGGTAGCAAGGAAATTATACTGCAGGGTATAGAGCCCTTCATATGTTCCCACCTGCAAGTACCTGCTTCATAGGCACCTAAAGGTGCTGGGAGGCATGGTGATGAAGGGGAGACATGCTAAGCTTCAATTAAATATTCAATTGAGCTTTTTGCACAGATATATATATACAACTGCAAATCTACTATATACTATGTGAATGCTATGGCCCACCAGTACAAAAGTTTATAAACTACAAACTCACTGGCTATCATGGCCATGATGGAAGCTGTTCTGTATGTCACAGGTTACACTGATTTATTTATGAAACCTTAAAAGAGAATTCAAGCCTAACGTTAAAAAACCCTACCCCCCCATCCCTGCCAAGACTCTCCTCCCCCACAGCCTAAGTGTTACCCCAGGCAAATGCCCCTAATGTTTTACTTACCCCTCAGTGCAGATTCAGGCATCGGAGTTCACTGGGTTGCCATCTACTTTTCTTCTGAAATATTCGGAATGAGACCAGCTCATGGGCAGTTGGAGCAATTTTCTTTTTCAAGACAACTGCGCATGTGCCGAAACTCTTGAAAATTGCCGAATCGCCGGTCTCATTCTGAAGATTACCGAAGCAGCTGAAGATTGTGCCCGTAAACTCCGATGCCTGAATCTACACTGAGGGGTAAGTAAAACGTTAGGGGGATTTTCCCAGGGTAACACATAGGCTGGGGGGGGGGGTTTAATGTTAGGGTCAGCTTTAAATGGGTCGTTCACCTTCAAAACACTTTTTTCAGTTCAGTTGTTTTCATATTGTTCCCCAGAAATCAAGAGTTTTTCCAAAATCTCAGTTTGAATGTTGGTGTCTCTGGTGTTTGAGTCTGGCAGCTCAGTAATTTATGTGCAGACTCTAAACTGTTAGAATTGATACAATAGTTGCTAATATTCCAGAGATGCCTCAGAAATGTATCAACTAAATGTTGCAAAATTGTAACAGCTGCCTCTAATGAAATCCAGGGAGTCTGCTAATCAGGGACAAAGATAAGAAATGTATCCATTTAGAACAGTTTACAGGGTCGGTGACCCCCCCCCCCCCCCCCCCCCCCCCCCCGAGAGTTGCTTTAAAAGGTGAAAACATACACTTTACACTTCAAGATTAGAAAAACGTTGACACATAGAAAATAGAAAGTAATTGGAAAAAGTCATTATTTCTGATGATCTATTTGAAACCAATTAGGTGTTTAAAGGTGAACAACCTCTTTAAGTAAAATCCTTGACATCCTACAGAAGCTTGCCAGTAATGATTCTTGGTTGCTTCACCTTTTTTTTTATAGTTTGAATTATTTGCCTTCTTCTTCTGGCAAGCTTTCAGATGGTGATCCCTGACCTCATCTAATAAACAAATACTGTGTAAGGCTGTAGATGTATTGTTATTGCTATTTTTTAGTACTCATATTGCTATCCAGGCCTCTCCTATTCATGTTCCAGTCTCTTATTCATGTTAATGCGTGGTTGCTAGTAGCGATGCACCGAATACATTCTTTGGGATTCGGACAAATCCCAGAGTCCTTAGTGAAAGATTCGGTCAAAAACCGGACCAAATCCGAATCCTAATTTGCATATGCAAAAATGCTAAAAAAAAAAATAATAAAAAAGGCTAAAATTTGCAGGCGGGGAAGAAAAAAGTGGAAAAATATTGTTTTACTTCCTTGTTTTGCAATGAAAAGTCACATGATTTCCATTCCCACACCTAATTTACATTTGCAAATTAGGATTTGGATCAGCCACACACAAACATTCAGATGAATCCTGCTGAAAAAGGCAGAACCAAATCCAGGATTCAGTGCATTCCTAGGGTAATCTGGACCCTAACCATAACTCACAACATTTTTGGAAATGGAAAGAGGGACAAAAAGATTTGCTGCAAAATTCACCGCCCCTTTTTTGTGGCCACACCTCCTAATTACCATGCCCATTTTAGGTTCTGAAAGTTTGAACACATTTCTGTAGTTTTTATGTTTTATTAGTTTTACTAATGATGGTGACTTGCCCTTTAAGATGTGACTCTTCTCCTAAGGGACAAAACAGTTACCAATGTATCTAATATGGGCTCTCTGCCAAGAGCCAATTAAGTTAGACCCTTAATATCTTTTTTGGCTGTGCAGAGAAATATGGACTTTCTCCGTTCAGTGCAGAGAGATTGGGACTTTCCAGTACTAACCCGGGACAGCGGGTGGAGCTGTCAAAAGCGGGCCTGTTCCGCTCAAAACAAGAAAAACCCTGAAAACAAATTGCAAATGTTCTAATAATATCCCTCTCTACATCATATTAATAGTTAATCACAGGCAACCCCTTGAAACATTTGGCCAGACAGATGGGCTGATGAGAGCTGCAGGGCATGTATGAAAGGTCAATAGCCTGTTTACTCTACCCCTGGAAATTCTGGGAGACTGTGGTTTCCCTACAGGGAAAAAGTTAAGCCAGATATGTCCAACCTAGGCCACCGTAATTGTGGTGTTGCACTTTAAGACGTGTCCCGGTATACACAGACAATATACAGTAAGTATAACACCACAGAATAGCCTCTTGGTGTCTCTAAATTGTCGCCCTGAAGCCCTACAACTTGCTGCTCTTTGGACTTCAGCGCCACTGGCCTACACACACCCTTCTCATTGGCGCACACCTGCACCTTACTGCCAGCCCCGAGTATTATAGCATGCTTACTGGTAGGACGTGGCTGGGACGCCGCCTAGCACCCTCCTGGTCTCCCACGGTTTAGGCGGCGGAGGCTGAGACGCCATCCTGCTCGGTAGCAGGTCCGTGGTGAAGGAATACCTATGCGCTAAGCAGCCTGCTGAAGACTAATCAATCGCCGATACATCGAGCGACTGAGCGACTGCTCTTCCTGTCTACTCCAGGTCCAGGAATGTTTCAGCACAGCCTAGCTGATTAACAAAAGCCCTCATTTGTACCGGATAAAGAATCATTATTACGTGTAAGATCTACTGTGTCCCATTAATTTAAAAAAAAAAAAACAAAATCTTTTTCGTGGTAAGCGTGTGCGGAAACTACGTATTCTCCGGCCAGAAGAGGGCGCAATCGCCATTTTGATTGAGGATGTCTGGAAAGTTATTGCGCATCAGATATCCGAGTCCCCCGTCACAATAAACATGTCTTTGGGTTCCGTTTATTCGTACGCCTGTAGTTTTCTTTCTCATTAGCGGTAGCCGCTCTGTGTCTGCTATCTGCGGGACATAACAGTGGGCAGGCCTGATTAGTACAAAGGCTACACACTGTACTGATTATTTTTGCCGAGTGTCTGTGAGGAGAGGCAAGTTCTGAGCACGTGTGTATCCGGCACGGGAAAACTCTGCTTCCCTGTCTGCTTTTACTTCAAAGTATCCCAAATTCACAGACATTGTCAGTAGCACACGTCTCCTGTAAGGGGAAAGGTAAGATTTCTTAGCACAATATATTCTGGGGGCGTTGATTATAAAGAAGGAAGGGAAGTGTAAATGTTAATAAAACAGTTTTAATTGTTCCATATAAAAGTAATGGCATTTTGGGGGGGAATATTTCTGTCAAAGGGGTGGTTTACCTTTGAGAAAACTTTTGTATGATGTACAGAGTGGTATTTTGAGACAATTTGCAGCGGACTTTTGTTTTTATTTTATTTTGTTATTTTGTAACTCTTGAGCATTTTAAAGGAGAAGGAAACCCTAAAAATGAATAGTACTAAAAATGCCATGTTTTGTATACTGAACATACTGCACAAGCCAAAAATTTCAGCTTGTCAATTGCATACCTCCCAACATTTTGGAAGTAAAAAAGAGGGACAAAAAAAACGTTTTTGCATGTAGTGCAGCTATTTTTTTAAAATTTTACCATGCCCGGTTTTCTGACCCCCTAATTACATGCTCATTTTACAAAATTTGGCAGGATGTGAAAGTTTGAAAATATTTCTCGTTATCTAAACTGTTACATTACTTATTTTCTTATCTCAAAATTGTTACACT
>CM044440.1:26516301-26540251 GCA_024363595.1 Xenopus borealis | reverse complement strand
CACACACACACACCAAGAAATACAATGTACTGGTTTGTCCCGGAAGTTTGTATATCAAATGCACAAAAGACACTTTTGGAATTCAAAAAAGGAAATGTGATCATTTTGTAATCTCCACGCCATCTATAAAACTACTTTTGTATTAATGAGATAAAGCAGCAAATAATAAAGGTTATGGGCTCCCACTGCAAGCTAAAGTGATATCTCAATGCTATATCTCTAATTGCCTGTATAGCAGTGATTTATGGCACAACACCTCCCCTATATTTGACAGCTACCAATGTGTAACCTGTGTGTTTTTTAATAAAATCACATCTGTTCAAGTTTGGTTCGTTCTCACTACTGTATCATACAAATGACTGCATATACCTTGGGTATCATTACATAAAAGTACTTGCTGAAAACTACTCTAAAATGAATTTTGCACCCTTTAATTTGACTGTGGCATTGAATGGTAATGTTTTGTATGTATGCATATATCAACTGGCGTAATGAAACATCACACTTGCACTGGAAACTGCCTTACTTCCTGACTTTCTAATCATGGATAGCTTTGTTTGATCCTAATTCTGATATGACATGGTGCATTGGCTTCACTGCTCTCGGCCCCTCCCCCAGTTCATTAAAAGAACAGTAACACCAAAAAATGAAAGTGTTTTAAAGTAAAGTAAATATCATATAGTGTTGCCCTGCGTTGTTAAAACGCATCTGTTTGCTTCAGAAACACTACTATAGTTCATATAAACAAGCTGCTGAAAAACGGCTATATGGCACAGGATAAGTAATGGATAACAGATAACATTATGTTCTACAGAGCTTATCTGCTATCTGCTGTGTAACCTTTTCTCCTTTGAATGGCTGCCCCCATGGCTACACAGCAGCTTATTTATATAAACAACAGAAGTGTTTCTGAAGCAAATGCAGCAGTTTTACCTTATATTTTTATTACTTTAAAACAATTTCATTTTTTGATGTTACTGGTCCTTTAACCTGTCCTTTAGCCTCCTCTTGCATGCAGGTATGCATAGAAGAAGTCGTCCGAAAAATGCCTGCTTTTGCTTTTTCGGGCCGATATCCACTCTGTGTGCCTGCACGCAAGTAGAAGCTGCACTCTTCACAGCAGGTCAATTAGGCTGGCAAATAAGCAGATCTGTTTCTCTCGGCCTGCAGGCTCTGAGCAGTGCAGTTTTCCTTGGTAATTGCGCCTGATCTTGCTATTTGGGTCATCGGGGTCAGAACTTAAATGAGAAGGAAAAGCTAGGAACACTTGGGAGTGGCAATTGTTGGGCACCCCCAAGTGATTGTATTGACTTACCTGTAACCCCGGGCCAGTGCTCCTATTGGCAGAAAACTGCATCGGCCCAGGGTTATACCAGTGAGCACCATGGAGCGATCCACTTTCGTCTTCTTCTTTCTTCAAATTTTCCAGGGAAATTGCTTGCGCAGTAGAACGAAATAGCCAACTTTGAAGTTTAAAGTTCGATTTCTCACTCTATGAAGAAGAAGCAAGTAGAACGCTCCATGGTGCTCACTGGTATAAACCTGGGCCGGTGCACCGGCCTGGAGTTACAGGTAAGTCGATACAAACACTTGGGGGTGCCTACCATTTGGCACCCCCAAGTTCTACTAGCCTTTCCTTCTCTTTTAAAGGAGTAATAAATGCTAAACATGAATATGGCTAAAAATGCCATATTTTGTATACTGAACTTTTATCACCAGCCTATAGTTTCATCTTCTCAATAGCAGCAATGATCCAGGACTTCAAACTTGTCACAGGGGGTCACCATCTTGGAAAGTGTCTGTGACACTCACATGCTCAGTGGGCTCTGAGCAGCTGTTGAGAAGCTAAGCTTAGGGGTCGTCACTAATTATCCAGCAGAAAATGAGGTTGGACTGTAATATAAGCTGATGCTACAGGGCTGATTATTAAATTCTCAGGATTCACCAAATCCACTATTTTGGATTTGACTGAACCCCAAATCTTTTGTGAAAGATTCAGTTGAATACCGAACCTGACAAAAGGTCCTGTTTTCCCTCCCTGCCCCTAATTTTCATATGCAAATTAGGATTTGGATTTGGTTCGGCCTGGCATAAGGATCTGACCGAATTCTGCTGAAAAAGACAGAATCCTAGCCGAATCCTGAACCCAATCCTGGATCCGGTGCATCCCTATTAAATTCTGATGCTAATTGTGTTGGTTTATGTTCTTTTTTTTTTTTTCTTGGAGGAGGGAAAGGTGTAATTTAAAAGCTTAGGACTCAAAGTACAGCTCCGTATCTGGTTGATGTGACTGCTGAGGTTGTAAGGACTATGGGACATCAGTTATACCCCATTTACTTCACATTATCTTTTCAATGTAAGATGCATACCTATAATAATATAATATGTGAATAAGGAATGTATGCAAGTTATTCTGAGTGACAAATCATTGTATTCTGGCGATTCTCTGAAAAGTGCTATAGAGAAAACTCAACATTTTGTTGGTGTTATAAGAGACACAGGCGTTCTGCTGGGCTGCCGAAGGAAAGCTGCTGAGAGTAATAGTTACCCAAATAGACAGAAACACTGCAGCTTTCGGGTTCAATATCTCTAAATCCAAGTGTTCCCTGAGTACATGAATATGTTAATCTGCAGGAGGTTCACACACTAAAATGCATCATCTTGAGCAAATGACACTGAAAAGTATTGTCTTAGAGAGAAATCAGGCACGTCTGCATACGGCTATAGCCACATCCTCTGCATTTTACAAGTTGTTTTTTTCCCCAGGTAAATCTAACATTTTTACTGTTGTCTGCAGTCTGTTTTCACCAGAATGGCAGTTGTGAAGGCGCTAGAGAAGATAAAAGAAGAAGATTTCCGTGTGTGAGTCCCCTCGAGCCTTCTTCTAAGTACTGAGCATTTCATTAACAGAACTGTGTGGAGGAGGAAATCGTTAAAAGGAAACACATAAAGGCCCCTAATTGTTAATAATCTGCTGATTTACTTTAGAATTTTCCCCATTTGTTCCTGCAGATAAACATGTCATAGGTTTTAGGAAGCTAATCACTCTGCTACTGACTATTTAGAGATAGCGCTTAACCAAGCTGCAGGAAAGGATTCTACTTTGCTTTTAAGGTGGGCCTTAGTAAGTTCCTAGAGAGGAGCTAAAATGCACAACACAACTCTTTCTATGTTGAAGGGATACTGTAAGCACATAAAGATGTCACTTTTAAATCAATACATTGTTCATAGTGCTAGTCCAGGCAACAGTGCTGCACAGGTATACTTTTCCATAAAATACTTTTCCTAAAAAATTTCAGGTGAGAGGCTTGCTTTGATCATAAGTATATATAGAAGACAGGGTCGCTATGTGCCAGAAAGGAGTAGAGATTGTCACAGGAGCAAGATCTCTTCCATACCAAAAGCATTAGGGGTAGGGCTTTGATGCCAGTCTCTGGGAATCCTGACAGTTTTTCCTAATTTAGAAAACTGGGCAAGCAATTTTGACCCAGACACCCCTTCAAAATACAAGTGGCAACCCTACTATAGGTACCCATACCTCCCAACATTTTGGAAGTAAAAAGAGGGACACTGTTCAGAAGTCACATCCAAATACACTCCTAGAACCTCTGTATAGTTGCTTCCAACAGTCTGCTCTGCTGAATCAGGTGCGAGTATTGATGCTGGGGAACGTTAGAGCCACTACTGCCCTAAATGTGTCTTCAATTCCAGGGTTCCTATAGATTGGACAGACTTGTCTACTAATTTAGCTGCCATTATGTTAAAGGCATCAGGAAACCACTTTTCCAGAAGCTCAAAATACAGACTACAGTTTAATCAGATATTTCCGAATTTACAAAATAATTTCCTTTTGCTTTGTAATAATAAACCAGTACTTGTTCTTGATGGTAACTAAGCTGCATGAATCGGTTTTGGTGGTAAAACTGTACTATTGGGATCATTTCATGTTTTAGTGATTTTTATTAGATTTCAAGTATGGTGATCCAAATTATGTAAATACTAATTATATGGAATACTCAAAGTACCCAAGGCCTCATACCTGTACAGTCCTTTAGTTTCTGTTGGGCCTTGTTTTCTGTTGTCCTGTGTGTATGGTTGCAAGTAGGACTCAGCACAAAATGTGGTACTGGCATAGGACCTTTTACCCAGAATGTTTGGGTCCTGTGTGGTTTCCCAGATAAGGGATCTTTCAGTAATTTGGATCATTATACCTTAAAGGAGAATGAAACCCCCCCCCCGTAGGCCCTCCTCCCGCCCGCCTACCTCTCCCCCCGGGCTATTGCCCCTAAGTCCCTACTTACCCCTCCAGCGATGTTCACAGGGGCCGTCTTCTATTCTAACCGATTCTTCCTGGATCTGACATCAATGGGCTGCGCATGCGAAGTAGAACGCTGGTACTACTGCACATGCGCACAAAGTTCATGAACTTCAATCGGCCCCTGTGAACATCGCTGGAGGGGAGCTGCATGAAGGGTTAAGAAGGGACTTAGTTGTTAGCACCTGGGACTTGAATTCCCCTTTAAGGGTTAGGGCACACGGGTCGCCAGAACGACAAATCTCTTCTTCGGAGTGACAATCTTCCTGAATTGCCTTCCCGCCGGCTATAATGTAAAATCGCTAGCAATATGGCACTTATGGCGCTTCATTTTCCAAAGTTGCCTCTCGAGGAAACTTCAGGCGACTTTGGAAAACGAAGCACTGTGAGTTCCATACCGCTAACGATTTTACATTATAGCCAGTGATTAGTCGCCGGTCGACTAAATCTCCCCAAATCTGCCCTTGTGCCCCTGCCCTAAGTCTACTAAAAATCACGTAAACATTAACCAAACCCAATAGGATGTTTGCCTCCATACCTGTATGTTACTTTTACTGCTTCCATCAGTTGGAAATCATTGTCAGTAATGCAGAGTGCTAAATGAAACTTGCTGTAAGTGGGCAGAGTACACATAGCTACATGTCATGCTGATGGGTAATATCTTAGAGAGTGAAAATAGATACTGAGAGTTGTTTTATAGTCATAGGAAAACTAACTTTCTTCACTGCCTTTTGATGCTTTGACAAAAAAACAGGAACAATACCAGGGGGAGTAATTCCCTGCTACAAATATAAGAAATGTGGGACTGTCCCTATGCTCATCAGGGAAAACAATATCAGTTCTTTTGCTAAAAGAATGCCCTCTAACCAATAAGTATGATCTGCTTTCTTGATTCATTTTTTTTTCTGATAGTACTTAAAATATTTTATGCTACTTTTGTAAAATGAGAGGATACATGAGGCAGCCAAGTAGTTAAATATCCATGCAAAGGTAGAACACTGGAGGCTGAATAGTTTTATCCAGGTCACAGAGTGTGTGTGCATTCAGCATTCTGCATCATTTACACAGCTATGTTTAAATAATGTTGCCAGAGGCATTCAGAGTGCCAGGGGTTGCAAGCAAGGTGCCGGGGAGCTCTGTACTTACCACCTGCCAATGGTAGTCTTTAAAGGAGAATTCAACCTCCACAAAGGCTTGTTGAGTGAGGATCTGTGCTTCTAAAGCAGGGGTCCCCAACCTTTTTTGCTAGTTAGCCACATTTAAATTTAAAAAAGAGTTGGAGAGCAACACAAGCATGAAAAAGTCCCTATATGGACTGGCAGCCTACAGGAGAGAATGTTTGGCAGGACATCTGTTTTTTATGCAACCAAAACTTGCCTCTAAGCCAGTAATTCAAAAATAAGCACCTGCTTTGAGGCCACTGGGAGCAACATCCAAGGGGTTGGAGAGCAACATGTTGCTTGCGAGCTACTGGTTGGGGATCACTGCTCTAAAGATACACCCAGTAGCTCACCATCATCTTTTCTACTGGTTTAAAGCTCATTCTCTAAGCTGCTGTCAGTAAACTGACAATACAATACAATATTCAGTAATAAACTATCATCCTAATGTCCTGGAAAGTGGATCTCTATTCAAATATTTGCATTAATGTGCATTGACATAGCAATTTAGGGATTTATAATGTAAGTGGGGAAGGAACTAGAAAAGGAAAGGTTGCACTGCATCTTCATGTCCTGTAGGCACCCCTGTATGGGATATAATGTCAAACCTGATTTTTCTTTTAGTGGACTATTGATATGGGGCTGCAGTTAGGGTTGCCACCTTCTCTTGAAAAAATACCAGCATTGCTAAATTTTTATGCATTTTCTCTATTAATAACATTGGTATCAAGCTTAAATTTTATTGGCCAGGCCAGTAAAACACTGGCAGGTGGCAACCCTAGCTGCATTGCTAGCCTGACCCTGGACTAGCCTCTCCCTCTATGGCGTGCAAAAGAAATAGAGATACCTGTGTCAAAACTGTTATTGAATTACAGTTTATGCTTATAGCCTTCAGCCTCATCTCCAATTTCTAGGGTTTCTTCCCCATAGTCTAGAGGACTTGAGAAGATTGTAGCTAAATATTCCCGCACAAACATCCATAACTTTTGTCCATTCATTTTTTTTAAAATGTTTTTAACGTTCATACTTGCCTATTATATTAAAATATCAGTGCTTTAATTCTTTTCATTTTTATTTTGCATTTGACAGCCAGTTTCCCTTCCCTCCAAGCTCTCCAGAGACTACCTGTGAAGTTGTGGACATCCAGTGCATCCATTCTCCCGTTTTTATCGCTGGTATTGTATACTAGATTATTAACTTATTAATTTGCCATATTTCCTTCCACTTAAAACTCTGTACAACAGGCAATAACAATGTTTCATAATAGCTGTACATGGACCATAAATGGTGTTTCTGCCCTGCTTCCTTCCTGCACCAACGTGAACCTGCCAATAAAGAGAGATTTACAAGATTTACATATATATATTTATATATATATATAGATAGATAGATAGATAGAGACATGATTTCATCCAGCTTTAAATAGAAAAGGTTCAACAGTGAACTGGATATATTTGTTATAGATTCCTACCTGTGAGTAAAAGATAAAATGCAACACATGAACATCAATCTATTTTAATATAACTTGTCATGGTGGTCCATGACAATGAGTTATTCTGGCTATGAATGCTGTGATCTTCTCTTCTTCCATTTTAGGAGAGAGCAGAGTAAGAAGTTTCTTCATAACTGCTTTTTATACTTTTTTTTGTGCTTTCAGCATATGTCTAGTTCACTTATTCTCTATCCATTATTACTACTTCTTCTTTCATTACCTCTTTAGATACACACCAGCAAAGCTTAGTTTTAGTAGTGCCCAGTCTATGGAGATTCCCATCGATTTTCAGTCTTCATGCAGTCTATTAAAATCTCTTCTGAGAAGCCAACCTTACAGTTCATTTACCAGACAACTAATTGTACTTTATTCTAAAGAGCAGGTATAACCATAGAACTTGTAAATAGAATGCCTTGGTAAACATCCTTCTGAAAGAACTGGGCGCACACACTATATTCCAGAAATAACACTAACCAGATGCTTCAACTGTGTGTGTTCTAATGTATCTCCTGTGTCAGGCTCATCTGGCCCTGGTAACTGCAGTTATGTTGCAATCATGGGGAAAATGGCTGCACTGGGGGCAAAAAACATGTCAGTTGTGCTTGAAATTGTACTAAGCCCATTTCACTTGCAGTCTAAATGACTCTGCACATATTGTCCAGAACATTCTACTTTAAATAAGTCAACAGAACAGTTATAAGTAGCATATAAGTAAACTGTAGAGAAGGTCTCGAATTATTTTTTTTTTTAAATTTGCATAGAGCCTTTTTTATTAGTTATGAACAAAAACTTGAAGAGGGGTCTGCTGTTCCCTTGATGTTGGGTGGTTGTGATTTGCATCAGGTCTTGCAGCAAATGCTAAAAAAAAAATAATTTGAGAGAGAGTTCAGCAACTGGTATAGATGGGCTTCTGCATTCAAGAATATAGCAACACCTAATTTGCTTTATTCATTTCTTGGTTTAATCCATTGATACATTTTTGATGTTTGTATAGAATCCGGTCATTACAATCTATATTGAATAATAATATATAGTGTTTCCCTAGGCAACAAAGCTTTTTATCGTTCATCATTGTTTAGTATATTTTAACCTTTCAATCAAAATGTATAAATGTCATTCAAAAAATGCGGTCAAGCAAAGATGTGTGTTATCACTAAAGTATATTGGACCCCAATTCATTACTGCAAGCGGTCTTCCAGAGCATCTGAATATTCACGACATTCTGTTATGACTTTGTATTTATTTTTCTTCTTTTTTTAATCGTTATTTAGGTAGGTATAACAAATACTCAAGGAATTTACCGCAAACCCCTTGGATTATTGATGGAGAAAGGAAAATAGAATCATCTGTAGAAGAGCTGATCACAGAGCATCTGGTTGCAGCATTTAGATCATCCAGTAAGTAAAATGAATTGCCTCCCCTACCTGCACACTGTTAGGTTTTTGTTCAATTGGTATCAACAATCTTTTCTCTGATCAACAATGAGACTACAGTGTAATCATGACAGCTTGCTACTTGGAAAACTGGTTGCTTAACAGTCATGCAAAAACACTCTTCTCACTTCTCTCCTGATTTTTAAGGTTTCGTTTTTATTACTAAATTACAACGTGCAATTCTCCCATTTCAGAAAAGCCAGAATTTCACAATGGAACTGCTTTCAGATAAGCTATTGTTTTTTTCTACTCTGTTTAACCAGAGGAGCTGTGGCTTCACTTGCTTATTTTACTTTGGAATACTATTGTTATATCTACCACTAGGCACGGGAGTATTTTTAGCCATTCAGGTGTCAGGGTGCTGTTATGTTGTTACTGTCCCATTGTTCTGTTAATAGGCTTCGGGGGGGGGGGGGGGGGGGGGGAATAACACTTCCACTGTCAGTGCAGTAGTAAAGAAAGACTGAAGTTTTTCAGTCACATGGCTGAGGCACCTGCGAAACTAAACATATCTACCCTGTGGAATTTCAAAATTAAACCTAAAAATGGATTTCAATACAGGATTTTACTGGAGGAGAGCTATTAACTGATGCTTTTTGTTTTCCTTTGGCAGAAGACTTTTAAACCAGTGATCCCCAGTCAATGGCTTGTGATCAACTTGTTCCTCTCCAACCCCTTGGATGTTGCTCCCAGTTTATTTTTGAATTCCTGGCTTGAAGCAAAGTTTTAGTAGTGTAAAACCATATGTACTGCCAAACAGAGCCTCTCGCATGCTGCCAATCCACATATGTGTAGCCAATAGCCAATCACAGCCCATATATTGCACACCTAAGAACGTTTTGCATGATTTTGTTGCTGTCCATCTTTTTTTACATTTATATGTTGCTCACCAGTAAAAGAAGGTTGGGGATCCCTCCTTTAAACACAAACTATAATCTGCATTATCAGCAAGGGTGAACAGAAATCCAATATCGGTAAAGGGATACTGTTATGGGAAAAAAATGTTTTTAAAAAAAAAACGCATCAGTTAATAGTGGTGCTCCAGCAGAATTCTGCACTGAAATCCATTTCTCAAAAGAACAGGCTTTTTTTCTCACATGGGGCTAGACATATTGTCTGTTTCCCAGCTGCCCCCAGTCATGTGACTTGTGTGCTGATAAACTTCAGCCACTCTTTACTGCTACACTACAAGTTGGAGTGATATCGCCCCCCCCCTTCCTTTTCTCCCTCAGCAGCCTAACAACAGAACAATGGTAAGGTAACCAAATATATCTAAGAACTGCAAAAATCTAATTCCCACCGAGACACATTCAGTTACATTGAGTTGGAAAATCAACAGCATGAAGAAAGCAGTTCCATCCTAATGTGCTGGCTCTTTCTGAAAGCACATGACCAGGCAAATGAACTGAGATGGCTGCCTACACACTAATATTATAAATAAAATAAAAAATACGGTTCAGGAATGAGATTTTACATGGTAGAGTGAATTATTTGCAGTGCAAACAGTGTTATTTAGAAATAAAAACAACACCATAAAAATAGCGACAGAATCCCTTTAAGAATAAACATGGATAAAGTGGGAATCTCCAAGCACAAACAACTTTTGATGGACTCTACCATCTCTGAGAGGTGAACTTAGAATTTGCGATTAAACTTTTTTCATTTTAAAATTTCCCCAAACCTGAGGTGCAGATGCATGGAAGCTTTTACTTTCAGGACGCCTACAAAGAGCTGTTTTTCCTGCCAACTACAGGCAGGCATAGGTACAAGTGCTTCTACAGTAATTACAGGGCTATTTGTGGCACTTACTTTCCTGTAGCAAACCAACATGTGTGTCATAGACCTAAATGTTATAAAGAATCCATGTATTCCTTTTCTCTTAACACTCCTGGCCATACATGTTACGTGCCACTAAGGGGCAGATTTACTAAATTCACATTAATTCACAAAGGATTCGAGCATTCGATCGAATTTTCAAAAAGATTCCAATTTGAATTTCTAATATGCAAATTAGGCAAATTCGACCATCGAATATTCAAATTCGACCATCGAATATTCAAATTCGAATGATTTGAATATTCAAATTTAATTTTATTCAAACATTTGAAAATTCGATGGTCAAATACTTCCCCTTTAAATTCAAATTTGATTACCTACTTCGCCAGATTAAACCTACCGAAATGGGGATCATTCCCTAAGATCGAATAAGAAAAATTCGATCGCTTAGAAATCGTTCGAACATTCAATTCCAATTCGATCAAATTTTCCCTATTCGATCATTTGATCGATAGAATTGCGCTAAAAAAAAAAAAAATTGAATTAGAATTTTTTTTATTCCCTGGTCGAATTTCGAATTTTTTTGGCTTTCAAAATTCGACCCTTAGTAAATCTGCCCCTAAGTATTGTTTATGTTTTTAGTTTTATCCTACTTGTTTTCATCTTTTTCTTCCTTTTACTGCGAAACCTGTGAGCCTAGCACAAAACTGACTGCCTTACGTAGAACTAAACGATAAACTGTGTTTCTTTTTAAAAGGTTTCAACTTTTCATCGTCTGGAAGGGAAGATGTGGATGTCCGAACATTGGGCAAAGGTACTGGACTAATGCATTTTGTGCTACAGAAACAATCAATTTGTGTTTCACGTCAGCCAGCTTGCTAATTTTGAAGACTCATCAGGGTAAGGCCAGATGGGAAGATTCGGGGGAGATTCGTCGCCTGGCGACCAATCGCTTGGCGACTAATTTCCCCGAAATGCGAACCCTGCCTTCCAGCTGCTTAATGAATAATCGCCTGCGCCTATTCACATACGGCACCGCGATTTCCCAAAAACGCTCGAAATTGCCTAATGGGGCAACTCCAAGCGACTTTGGAAAATGCAGCGCAACGTGTGAATAGGCGCAGGCGATTCTTCATCAATCAGCTGGAAGGCAGGGGGAAGCGGTTCGGGGAGATTAGTCGCCCCAAAGAAAGGCGATTAGTCGCCAGGCGAAAAACCTCCCCGTCTGGCCTAACCCTAAGCAACAGCAAATGCCGTAATGAATCCAAGCTCTAATTTGCAAATTCCAATTTAGTGGGGGGGTGAATTTTGAATGCCCTTTAAGATTAAAATCACACCTGAAGAGGTGTATGTCAGGAAAATGGAGTTAAATGAAATCCGATTGCTATGTTTACAGAAAGCTAAACTTACTGACCACGGACAAGAAAAAGATAAAATGTAAAAATATAAGAAAAAAATAATCCTTGCTAAAATAGTTTTTGTTAAATGTTCATAAACCTGCAGCTCTCTCTCATGTGTGAACTATTATGTCCCCATTAGCAATGAACAAAATTTCTCTCCAGGTTTCGCCGCAAAAAAGACGCCCATAGACAGCAATGGGTAAAAACTTTTTGCTGCAATAATATTTGTTGTCCCATAGACTTCAATGCAATTGGAAAATGTTTTACCGGTTTGCTAATTTTCGCCAAATATATATTTTTAGAAATTAAATATTCTTTGCATACAACAAATCATGACTTCAGACGGACCAGTAACACTAAGAAATTAAACTGGTCAATGGTCAGTCCAGTACAGGTATGGGATCAGTTATCTGGAAACACGTTATCCAGAAAGCTCCAAATTACGGAAAGGGGATTTCCCATAGACTCCATTTTAAACAAAATATTTAAAAATTATTTCCTTTTTCTCTGTAATAATAAAACAGCAGCCTGTACTTGATCCAAATTAACATAATTAATCCTTATTGGAAACAAAACCAGCCTATTGGGTTTATTTAAAGGGATACTGTAATAGGAAAAATGTTTTAGTTTTTTTTTTTTCAAAATGCATCAGTTAATAGTGCTGCTCTAGAAGAATTCTGCACTGAAATCCATTTCTCAAAAGAGCAAACAGATTTTTTTATATTTAATTTTGAAATCTGACATGGGGCTAGACATATTGTCAATTTCCCAGCTGCCACAAGTCATTTGACTTATGCTCTGATATACTTCAATCACTCTTTACTGCTGTACTGCAAGTTGGAGTGATATCACCCCCTCCCTTTACCCCACCTAGCAGCCTAACAACAGAACAATGAGAAAGTAACCAGATAACAGCTCCCTAACACAAGATAACAGCTCCCTGGTAGATCTAAGAACAGCATTCTATTCAGTTACATTGAGAAGGAAAAACAACAGCCTGCCAGAAAGCAGTTCCCTCCTAAAGTGCTGGCACAAGTCACATGACCAGGGGCAGCTGGGAAATTGACAAAATGGCTAGCCCCATGTCAGATTTCAAAACTGAATATAAAAAAAATCTGTTTGCTCTTTTGAGAAATGGATTTCAGTGCAGAAGTCTACTGGAGCAGCACTATTAACTGATGTGTTTTGGAAAAAAAAAAAACATGTTTTCCCATGACCGTATGTATCCCTTTAATGTTTACATGATTATCTTGTAGACTTAGGTATGAAGATCCAAATTACAGATATATCCCAGGTCCCCAGAATTCTGGATAACAGGTCCCATATCTGTAGTTATAAAGTGTAGAAGGTTGGTAAAGCGAAGAGTAACTCTTACATTAGTTCCCCTTTAACATCCCTCCCATAGTCCATTTTTTTCTCTGCTCACCCTTTCCCCTTGCTGTGTTCATTACTTCTCTTCTCTCTTCTAACTTACCTCCCACGTCTCTTTTCTTCTAGTTTTAATAACCTTTGTTCCACATCCCCACCCCTTTCCCTTTTTAGCTCTCATTCAAACTCCTTTTTTATTTCCAATACCATTTTTTCTTTTCTATTTTCCTTTGACTGGGGGGAGGGGGGGAATTCTGCAACTATTTCAAGTTATTTCCTTGAAAGATAGTTTTAATGATACCATTGATTCACACTGTGCCATATTAAACCTATTTTGAAATGTACTTTTTCAGATCTACCTTTTAAGAAACTGAAGGTGTTTTGTTTTTTTGTTTAATTGTTTTTTCTTTTAGGAAGACCGTTTGCAATAGAGCTTCTAAACCCTCACAAAGTCCAGTTCACAGTGCAGGAAATAAAGGCACTGCAGCAGGTAGATATGTTGGAATATGTCTAACTGGGCATATACACTGAAATATAGATGAGGTTTGGAGCTTTTGCAATGGCACACTTATATGTACTGGCATTGTATGTAATGCTTGATAGGGTGGTCACGTGTGGAAGTTTTGTGGGGTGAGTAGACCTTTTTTTTTTTTTTAAAGGTAAGTTTTTTTTTGCTTTAAATACATCAGTAGACAAACATTACAAAGCAGACTATTTCATATGTGGGAAGCATAGATAAGCACATGCTGACAGTAAGCATGCAGAGGTGGTTGTTGCAAAAAAATATACAAGAGGACACTACTACTCTTCTATTGAGTGGCTTAGTCGGATTTCCAGGGTCCATCGGGGCGAACAAACTGCCTCTGTATCAGTTTAGGGGGGATCACTGGCATGGTCGCTCTATGGGGGGTTTAAGTGGATCTCGCTCCATGGGCCCCAAATTTTATCATATTTAGTTGGCGTTCCTCTGACTTCAAATGTGAGTTTATAGAGGGGCACTACTTTGTTCACCAGCTGTATCCAAGTTCTAAGAGAGGGTGGAGTATTGCCCATCCAGTGAAGTGCTATGGGTTTTTTTTGCATAAAAAAGTAAGATGCGATAGCAAAGTTGAGGATATTTAGCAGGTATGATTTCCTCTATTACTCCAGTTGGATTTAGTACTCCAAGGAAATCCAGGTTGTCTGCTAGGAAATTGACCACTTGTGTCCAAAAGTCTAGAACATGTTGGCATTCCCATATTAAATGGAAAAAGTGAGCAGATGGTGCCTGACACCTGGGGCAGAGGTCAGAGGGGGAGTAGACGTGTTTAATGAAATCATTTTCAGAAATGGATATTTGAAGAAACATTTATCCCGTTGTGCTTGTGCCCCAACTTTTAGATATTACTCCATTTTAGACTCGTGTAATATGGGTGATTTGTTTTACTTGAGGAAAGGGTTTTACTTGAGGGGAGGCTGGTAGAAACTCTGCAGCGGAACGAAAGTTAAAATCACATCTTTATTCTTTCATGTTAAAATAAGAGATTCATGCAAGCAGGGAGACGCGGCTTGACGCGTTTCGTGACCAAAAACGTCACTTCATCAGAAGCTTCTGATGTGATTTTAGCTTTCGGTTCCACAGCGGAGTTTCTACCAGCCTCCCCGCTTTACACTTTCCTCAAGTATGTTTGATTGACGCCGTGGCCAGAACGGCACTGCGGGTTTGGATTGGTAAACCGCGGACGTGAGAAGCTCTTTCCTCCATATCGGCGTCCTCCCTTCGTCTCTCTGATCTGTTTTACTGGATGATTTGTTTTACTGAAGTGTAAACGTTTGGAAACAATAAGGACATTCTTAAGTTGGCCATAGACAGGGAGATCTATGCGGTCCTGCGATCCAACTGCCCGTATCGCCTTTATTCTGATCCAATTGTTGGGTCCTTCAATGTGGGCATATCGGGCTGATCCGATCGTGGGCCCTAGGGCCCAACAATTGGATCAGAATAAAGGCGACACGGGCAGTCGGATCGCGGGACCGCATACACGCAGAGATCCAACTAGGTTTTTTATCCTGCCCGATTGAGATCTGGCTAACTTTGGCCAGATATTGATCGGGGAAGCCCGTCGGATGGCCCCACACACGGGCCAATAAGCTGCCGGCTCTTATCTGTCGGCAGCTTTTATCGGCCCGTCAATGGAGGCCTTTATGGAGCCACGGGTTAGCTAAGAGATGGCCATACAAGGCCAATAAAAGCAGCTCAGCTCCAGGCAGAGTGTATTGAGAATTAGACTATGTATGGGGCCCTCCCAACAGACTGAACAGTGCCCAACCAAATATAGCATAGATCTATGGGCCAGGTTATAAAATTCTGTCGGACAAGGACCACATCAGCATGTTGAACAGTTCTGATGGTTCTCTTTAAGCTCCTAGTATGATCTGTAAGTTGGCTAAGGGGCCAAATAATTGGTTCATGCAAATTTGGCCTAGGTTGTTGGGTCTCAAATCCAGTTATCATCCCCTCATTTGGTGACCTTGCCACACAAGTGGTACACTATGTTATTTGTGGAATGCTTTCCATGGGTAAAGTAAAAAGGAAGACACAAACACCCAAAAACAGAAAGTTGCACCAATTGGTTTCATCTGCTGACCAGTCTGTGCCTCCACTTGCCCATTTTGTGACTAACAAGGAGACCAGGAGATTAATGTTCATGGCATAATTACGCATGGAACAGGCAGTTCATTATTCAAGTGTGCCTTGTCCCATAAAGCTTAAACAAATGTATGTCTCAGCCTAAAATCTTGTGTTCTGCATTGCAGAAAATAAATACCTCGGACAAAATCAAAGTACGAGACTTGCAGATAGTGTCCAGGTAAGTGAATGGAGATTAAAATGTAGATTGTGGTATTGAAATAAAAAGAAAAGGACTAAAGGGATAATGTCATAATAAAAAATGTTTATTTTTTTATTTTTTTTAAATACATGAGTGAATAGTGCTGCTCCAGCAGAATTCTGCACTGAAATCCATTTCTCTATAGAGCAAACAGATTTTGAAATCTGACATGAGGCTAGACATATTGTCAATTTTCTAGCTGCCCCATCTCATGTGACTTGTGCTCTGATAAGTTTCAGTCACTCTTTACTGGAGTACTGCAAGTTGGAGTGATCTCCCCCCCCATCCTCCTCCCCTCCCCCCAGCAGCCTAACAACAGAACAATGGGAAGGTAACCAGATAACAGCTCCCTAACACAAGATAACAGCTGCCTGGTAGATCTAAGAATGTAGTAAAAACCCATGTCCCACTGTGACTCCTTCAGCTACATTAAGAAGGAAAAACAAAAGCCTGCCAGAAAGCAGTTCCCTTCTTAAGTGTTGGCACAAGTCACATGACCAGAGGCAGCTGGGAAATTGACAGAATGTCTAGCCCCAAGTCAGATTTGGGGCTAGACATTCTTTTGAGAAATGGATTTCAGTGCAAAAGTCTGCTGGACTTGAAAAAAAAAACATACCGTGACAGTATCCCTTAATGAGCTCCATGTTCTATTCCCAAGGGAGGCTGTGGCACATATGAAGGAAGGAGAAGAGGAAAAAACTAAATGTTATTGTGCGCTGATATGGATTGAGAAAATGGTCCGAAATGAAGATCTTCAACTGCTTGATGGACTGGAGGTTTGTAAATACAGCTTACAAAGAATATGAATAAAGTCAATGGTATTTAGCTGAACGTGGCACAGTACCGGTTTCCTTATTATCATGAACAAGTGATCACATCAGGCTCCACTCACTGTGTAAACTGGCTCCTCTAATGCTAAATCTACAGAGGATGTTGGCAGGTGCACACCTAGCGACCACAAGCTTTTCTAAGAAGTCTTATTTCTGGGGGAAATGCATGGCTTTGCCTGTTATGTATGTCAGTGCACACAAATTGTTATTGAACAAATGTCCATTCAAGTGCTGTGTCCCTCAAGTTACAGCTCCCCAGTGCAAAGTGCACTTGTTGCCTCTGTCATATTCCTCCTCTTTATGAGCTTGGGATACAGTAATGTTGCACACTTCCTACTTCCAGACTCAAGAAGATTCCAGAAAGTAAGCAAAGGTTGAATCTGGGTTGTAACTTACGGAGCGCACAACTGTTGGCTTTACTACAATTGTATTCACTTATAGGAGCTGAAAATTGCTCAGAAAACCCCTCTCCGTGTCCTTCACCGCAGGCCACTAGCTGTAAGGTCGCGTACAATCCACACCATGAGAACGGAGTATATGGATGAACATCACTTCCGGCTCTATTTAAAGACCCAAGCAGGGACGTATCCTTTATTGCCATGAGTGTAGTATGTCTTACATCTACATGTATTATTCTCTAGTCCTATGTACAGCAGATTTATTTATTTACAGCGGCAGTCAAAGAATTTAGTTGTGCACTAGGGTGGACATAAGTCCAGGAAAATGCAGTAAAGGACCACAAGTGGCCAGAACTATGATGCAAATAACTTAAAACCACTGAAAATTTTAAGATCTAAGTTCCCTAGAATTACATCTTTCTTGTTTTTTTTTTTGTTAAATAATTCACCTTTGTTGCTGTGTTGCTATCTCATACATTCATTTCCCTTAATCTTCAAGGCTTTTCTCTAAGAAATTCAGATTTTTTTTTTTTTTTTTGCCTGAAGTTGTCTACCTTTCCTGACACAGCTTAACCGTTGTTGCCATTCTTCCAATATTTTAGTGAAATATCGATTTAAACATTTGCATATTTTTTCATTTATAAAAGTCTTATTCAGCGCTTAAAGAGATACTGACACCATAAATTAAATAATTTTTAACATCTATCATGACATTGTCTTTGCATGCTATCTATAATTTTGCCTTAAAAGTATTTGCAGTATTTGTTCCTCTAAGAGAGTGCTGCCATATTTGAGCTTAAGTAGTCTGTTAGCATTAGAAACTGAGAAGGGACAGTCAGGTTGGCAAAACAGTTATGTTTAGGAACTTCAAGTAACAATTACTAACAAAAGCAGACTTGTCAATAAAACATTATCAACCGGAGCTATAGGTAACTTTTGATGTACATTCATTTTTTTAGTGTCAGTATCACTTTAATTAATAAATGTTACAAGCATTTGGAGTAAGAAATGTGCAAAGTCCCGTGTAGGGTTGCCACCTGGCCGGTATTTTACCAGCTTGGCCAGTTAAAAGAATGGTTGACCCCCAATGTTAAATGGCCAGTATTTTCTTCCAGAAAAGGTGGCAACCTTGGCCCCATGATTAGCAGGTGGAAGCACCGTGGCAAATTATACCACTGTGTCTATAAACAATTTGGCAGCTAAATTCAGAGCCATTATAATGGGCAAAAGAGGCTTTAGTTCAGGGCCTACAAGGATGGGGCCCATCATCAGATGTTTCATCTAATATAACCTTTCATTGAATCGTCCCCACTAATTACAAGCCCCTTATTGTAAGTTCACTCTTTGAATAAATGTTTAACGTTTCCTGTTTCTACCATAAAACATTGTTTATCTATAACATTGCTTGTGCTTATTTCTCACATTTGAAACAACACAGTTATCAAGAGCTAAGAGAGAAAAAAATGATTTTGACTGTGAAATTATTAGACCTTGAGTACATCGTTTTTTCCAGTTTTATCTTACTTTTAGATTTCTATGGAAATTCCACTGGTCGACCAGTGTAAACAGATGGGTTTTGAATTGAGTGGCTGGCTCTTCTTTTAGGTACAAACCCAGCACATTGCTTTCCGTTTCCGCCAAAAGTGGGACAAGCAAATCATAACTTAATTGTGTGAGATAAATAATGAAGCCCAAAAGCTTTAAGGGGACCTTTTAGTTGCATCATTGTGTTTGTTGATGCACAAAGAAGCAACAAAGGTGGGGTGGTTAGAACATTGGTTGCACTAGGGTTGCAACTGTACCAGTTTTTTAGTTGTTGATATTAAAAATAATCCCTTGCCATAGTCTTTAGATTCTTTCTCCAGTTCCCTCCTATGAGTATTCTGCTTCATTGAGTGACAAGTATGATGCTCCAGGCTCTGTAACCAGATGTAGCAGATAGATAACCCTTTAGGTCTGTGTAAAGCCGTGGTTCTCAACCTTCCTAATGCTGCGACCCTTTAATACAGTTCCTCATGTTGTGGTGACCCCCAACCATAAAATATAAAAATATTTTCGTTGCCAGCCCAGAGCGGATTGTTTGGAAAGTACAGGAGACAGAATGGCTGCATTAAGGTTTGTTTTCCGTGCGTAGTGCGGCAAATTTTTTTTGCCACACCCATTTTGTGGCCACACCCCAATTACCATGTTAATTTTACAAATTTTAAATGGGCAGGGAGAGCTGTATGGCAGTCCCTACTAAGGGGATATAGAAAGTTGCAGTGCAACTGGCTTCCCTACACAGGTTACTGAACTACAACTCTCAGCACCAACACCCGGAGAGCTACAACCTTGCCCCAGGGCTAGTGGGGAAGAGAGATGAACCTGCTCCTGGAACCCCTTAAGTGACCCCTGTGAAAGGGTCGTTCGACCCCCAGGTAGAGAACCACTAGTGTAATGTGCTCCTTGTTAAACTTCTATTACCATGTATTTCTGCACCATCATACACAGAGTAGCAGCTCAGTGCAAACACAAGGACAATGGTATAAGAGGTTGTAAGAAAGTAGGACAATCGCTTCTTTAAAACATCTCGCTTGCATTATGATACCATATATATTATTATGCTAAAACATTATTGAAAGGAAACTTCTTTAACAGACCGATAGTTACATTAAAGAATTTGTCCATGGAGATTTTGGAAGAACAAAACCAAATTTAGGATCCATAATGGAAACCAATGCGGATATTCTGGAACTGGACGTGGAGGTTAGTAGCGCTATTCTGTACGCATGTAACCGACTCTGTGCAACTTCTGTTATTGTTACAAACTAGAATTACATTTTTCATTTGTCCACAATGGCTTCTGTCATCAGTGAGGAAAACTGGAAGTAGTTTGTGGGCAGAACTGCTATATATGGAAGTCGCTGTATGAAATCAAATAAAAAAATAAATGTTTTAAGGGTTGGTGAGACCTGAGGCAGGATTAAGTTCAGGTTGTCCAACCTCAGGCCCTTTATGTTGCTATTTAAGTTTTTGTTTATCAGCAATTCAAAACTGAACAACAAACAGGAATAAGAGAAGGAGATGAACAGAAATGGAAGCCGGCACCAGGAGGTTATGGGCGGGATGCTGGTTGTTAGAACAGAAGTGCCCCAACTACATTTAGTCATTGTTGTCCCATTATGATCTACATCCAGAAAAGCATCGTTGCCATTCTGTTCCATGGAAAATATTACTTAAATATTGATTTATGAGAAAATGTATATTGCTGCATTCAACAAACCACTATTTCTTATGTAACCTTATCATAAGAAATATCTGAATGAAAAGCTTGAAACAGGAGGATGATTTAGACAAGCTAAGCTTTAGATCACCAGCTGAAGGTCTACTGGTAGATCCCAAACTACCTTTTAGGAACATTGTCCAAGTTGCTTCAGTATTTTCGGGCATCCCATGGTGAGCCACATTCAAATGTAAAAAGAGTTGGGGAGCAACACAAGCATGACAAAATGCCAAATAAGGCCTGTGATTGGCTATTTGGTAGCCCCTATGGGGACAGGCAGCCTACAGAAGACTCTGCTTGGCAGTATACTTAGTTTAATCTGCAATTAAAACTTGCTTCATTGTCTAATTCAAAAATAAGCACCTGCTTTGAGGACACTGAGAGTAACATCCAAGGGGTTGGAGAGCAACATCCAAGTGGTTGGAGAGTAACATCCAAGTGGTTGGAGAGCAACATCCAAGGGGTTGGAGAGCAACATCCAAGGGGTTGGAGAGCAACATCCAAGGGGTTGGAGAGCAACATCCAAGGGGTTGGAGAGCAACATGTTGCTCACAAGCTACTGGTTGGGGATTACTGACCTATAGAATGTTCCATAGGCTGATGTTCCATTAATGAGGGTCTCCAAGGCCAAAATCCAGCCTTGTTGATGACTTTTCAGGGCGGGAGAATTTCAGATTTGCTTATATTAGAGGAGTAAGCATTAACTTCTTTGGGTAGTTAGGTGCTTGTGACCATGTCAAATTCATTTTAAAAATAACCTTGAACATAATTAATTCTGGTTTCCTTTTCCCTCTAGTCTGTTGATGTAGATTGGCCTCCTTCCCTGGATGACTGAGATGTGTATGTGGAATCCATTGTTAGACATGGACAATTTCTCAAGAATGATAATTATTAACCAGAGAAGACACATTAGATCATGTTGATCTATCGCTCTGTTTTATTTTCATGAACCATTGTGTTGTCTGAAAAGCCAAGAATTAAAGAAACACTGGTCTTTATAAAATATGCAGTAACCCATTCACATTCCATTCTCCATCCTTTGTTGCTGCTTACAATTCTAAAACAAGCAATTCTTTTTTTTTTTTTTTTCAAAAAGTCCCTAAACTTCAATGGAAAGGCTGTTATCTGAAAAATCAACATTGGTATGTAGCGAAGAACTTGTTGAAATAAGCAGCTGAAGGCAAAATAAGCAGCAAAAATGTAGTTTGTGTGACGTATGTGCTGGATTCTGGATACGAGGCTACTCATACGAGTAATACATTTTATTTCATTCTTTCACTCTTGTTTGTAATGTTGTTTTTCTGAGCATCCAGTCCTTTACTTTACAAGAGTTTCTACTGTATTGACGAAAACCTGAATTTCAGAAACTTAAAGGGGATGTAAAGGCAAAAAAAACAATGTTGCATGTACTGCTTGTAAACCTAAAAAGAATCATATCAGTTACAAATGTTGTACTATTTCTTTAAAATAACCAGTTCTGTGCAGCTGAATTCACTGTTTGGCTTGTCACCCTCCTGAAGCTGCACATAGGAATCCTTTACTGGCCGACCAGAGCGTTTGTATCACTCCAACTTGCAGTAAAGTGTGACTGAAGTTTATCACAGCACAAGTCACATGATCCGGTGCAGGCCCAGACTGGCCATTTGTGGGTTAGGGCAAATTACAGATGGGCTGCTATAAGGTCCCATAGAAAGTCAGTGTTTAGTGGGCTGGTGGTGGTTTGGGCCTCTATGTGGGCTGATGGGCCTCTGTGTACCTGAAATGCCAGGGCCTATTTTAATTCTCAGTCCAGTCCTGATCCGGTGTATCTTACTCGCTGAGAAACTCAGAAAAACACAGCTCTAAATGCTTCTTATGTACCCTGACAATTAAAGGAACAGTTAAGGGTAAAAATAAAAACTGAGTAAGTAGACAAAATAATATTTTTATTTCTAATATAGTTAGTTAGCCAAAAAATGTAATGTATAAAGGCTGGAGTGACTGGATGTGTAACAGAACACTACTTCCTGCTTTTCAGCTCTCTAACTCTGAGCAGCTAATATATGGTTGGTACTTGAGCTTTTTAAATAGCTTTATAGAAGGTATGGGATCTTGTAATAAAATAATAATTCATGTTTAATAATTTAATTGTATGACAGGTCCCCTTTAATAAATAAAAAAAATGACAGGTTTAGTTATAGATTTAAACCCAAAATTGAACAATGTCCTCATTCATACTGGCAGTTACAGGCCTGGATGTCCAATACAGTAGTGTCAGCTTCCTAGTCTAAACCATCTTCATATAAACCATCTTCTTCATATAAACCATCTTCATATAAACCATCATCTTCATCTAAACCATCTTCATATAAACCTTCATCTTCATATAAACCATCATCTTCATATAAACCATCTTCATATATAGTTTTTATATTGCTGAGCTGTGGCAGGTGATGAAATGCCTTGTATGTGGTGTTCTTGCAATCAACATGGAAAATACATTCGTATATTAAAAACAAAGAAGTAGGAGTTGGCGTGAGAGGGGCCATGGAATCCTGGGATTAGTCTATAAACAGGTAATTGTAGGATTCCCTCAATGTGTGAAATGCATCAGATACTGATGCCGCTGTTATTGTTACTGGTGGTGGGGGCAGGAACAAAGAGGGCGGGCTGTGACACAAAGGAGGCGGAGCCACATCTCAGTGAAGCGGCAACTACATTGCTGGTAAATTTGTAATACTGGTCCCAGGCTTGGCACGTGCTTTACTGGCTAGCCCTGTAAAATACCGGCCAGGTGGCAACTCTAATTGCCACTTGCTGACTGAGCTATTTGCCAAATGCACATATTGTCTGATCCTGAGCCATCATGGACACAATTTAGCACTTGCCCACAGTTATTCTGGAGAATACCGCTGCTCGGTATTTTGGGGGAAACCATGGCAACCTGTGTCCAAAAAGCTTATTTTGTGTTATATAAGCATTGGAGCAACTGCAGCACCCTCTTACAGTAACTGCATTATGTGCCCACAACATCAAGCTTTAGCAATGACTCCACCTTGGTGTTAAATAGTTGGAAGCATAAAAAAAAAATAGAGGTAAAAAGGGGATTTATGGCAGTATCCCTTTAATGATTCACTTGTTATGTGCAACGTTGCAGAAAAGGGAACTTGCAAGTGACTGACATGCAGAAACAGGAAGCAGCGGTTAGAGGAGCAGCTCTTTGCTCATTTCTTTCTCTAGTACTGACTTTAACCCTTTGTGCTCCAGAGAACTTTATTAAAGAAGAGGATTAGAGACAAAAATGAGCTGAAAGGATTGTGATACGTCTGTAATCCTGACCCACTTACTGTCACCTTCCTTGTTGCCCTCACATTTTCCATTTCTGTGCGTAGCTGCTGTGAGTGAAACTACTCACGTGCATCAACTCATATCTGGCTACAGCTCATTGCCACAAGGTGTAAGAGTGAATGAAGCTGATGTAAAACTCTGCAGTCTGTGGCTGCATCGATACCCTGCCCAGACCTGCATTTAAACAGAACTGAGTAATACACAGGCCCTCTAGATATTGCTAAACTACAATTTCCCAACCCAATAAAATACTGGAGATCAAAGGCCTGGGTCACATGTATAATGTGGTGTAGGTCCATAAGTAGAGAGAGATGGTACC
>CM044440.1:26487510-26516291 GCA_024363595.1 Xenopus borealis | reverse complement strand
ATAGTAACAGTAATACAGTTTACTAAACGATAAATGCCTTTATAATAAGAAAATGTCTGGGTCCAAATTTTCCTGGTAACCATGCCCTGATTTGAATAAGAGACTGGAATATGACTAGGAGAGGGGGCTGAACAGAAAGAAGCAAAAAAGTACAATACATTTGTAGCCTTAGAGAGCATTTTATGTTTAGATGGGCTCAGTGTCAGAAGAAGGAGGCTACTGACTGCCAATGGCATGCTGGCAGATGTAATTCAAAACACGAGAGACAAGATCAGTTTGTCTCAGAATATCACACTAAAAAGATAATCTAAAGGTGATCAACTCCTTGTTGAACTGCAAAGGTTAAGTAAAATAAATCTTTTCTGTTGTAGAAACCAAAAAAAAAACACTGACCAGTGATCTATTGCCTGTGAGACGTTACACGTCAGCCTCTCATGTCAAACTAAATGACTTTTAAGAGGGACGTCACCTGTGCCTGACGCACGGCATTGCACACTCAGCACCTACTCGCACACGCAGTTCACGCAGCTTTAGTTGTGGTTACAGTGTGGGCCCGTCGGGGGAGCACCTCTGATGTCACTAGTAATGCACTGCCAGACTCACAGTGATTGGCTCCTACATGAGCAACTGGGGTTCCATGTATGTGATGTGACTGCAAGCTCTTGGAATTACACCTGCACTGAACAGAATTATGGGAGAATATAATAAAAGGAGCAAAGTATCATTTTCAGCAGGGCAGATTCAATATTGTATCTTGTGCCTGAAAGCAAGGTGACCTACAGTATATAACAGAGAGATTAGGGATGCACCGAATACAGTATTGGGTTAGGGATCAGGCCAGGATTCGGCCTTTTTCAGCAGGATTCGGCCGAATCCTTCTACCCAGCCGAACCAAATGTGCATATGCAAATTAGGGATGGGGAGGGAAATGCATGACTTTTTGTCACAAAACAAGGAAGTGAAAAAATGTTTTCCCCCTTCCCACCCCTAATTTGCATATGCAAATAAGGGCTTGGATTCAGTATGGTATTCGGCCGAATCTTTCTCGAAGAATTCGGAGGTTTGGACAAATCCAAAATTAAGATAGTGAGAAGCAACCCAACTTCTGCTGCTCCAATGTCCGTCTGCTCTGTGTTTTTGAAGAATCTAGCAGAATGAAACCAAGAAAAGGGGCCACGTGACTAATAGTGGCACAGTGAATGCTCCTTACTGTACAACTTCATTGCCCACGCAAGTGTCTGCACAGGGTTTAGGGAAACCTTTCTATTTGCCCTTTAAGTCTGTATATATTATTGTAACTTTGAGGGGAGCATGCCCCAGTCCCCAGGATATAAGGTTGTGGGAATAGCCGCCATTGCATCTCCATTGCTGCCCCTCCCCCCACTAACTTTATTGGCACCGAAGAGGGTCTGGTGGCGTCCACTGCACTAGAATTAGTTTATAAACCAGAATTTCAGCTCTTAAAGCTACAAGGAGTGGCCTTTTGCCAGATTAATTGAAGAGGAAACCATGAGAAACAGTGAAGTTTTGCAAGTGATCAGTGTATATGGGTACCAATTCATCAGGCCCGGACTGGCCATCTGGCAGTTCGGACAAATGTCCGGTGGGCCGGTCCATTTGTTTTAAGTGGGCCAGGGAAACAGAGCCACTGAATAGAAGCCAGAAAGTTGAATGGGGGACGAATGGGATTCGAAGCCAAAAAGCCGAGTGGCAGCCAAAGCTGAAAAACTGAATGGGGGGCCGAAGCCGAATGGGAGCCGAAGTTGAATGGAAGCTAAATCCCAATGGGGATGAAGCTGCCGAAAAGAGTCAAAGTCTCTGAGGAAAATGAAGAACTAATGTGGTCTAGAAGGAAGATCATCAGGGAAACTGTCATGGGAAAAAAAGTTTTTTTTTCCAAAATGCATCAGTTAATAGTGCTGTTCCAGTAGAATTCTGCACTGAAATCTATTTCTCAAAACAGCAAACAGATTTTTTTATATTTAATTTTTAAATCGGATATGGGGCTAGACATTTTGTCAGTTTCCCAGCTGCGCCTGGTCATGTGATTTTTTTTTTATATAGCAAACAGATTAGAGAATACAACACAACATCCTGCTTTTCAGCTCTCCAAATCTGAGTTAGTCAGCGACTTGAAGGGAGGTCACAACACATGGGACATAATTATTCAGTGAGTTTGCAATTGATCCTCAGCATTCAGCTCAAAAGCAACAGTTATGACCCATGTGGCCCTCCCTCAAGTCACTGATTGGTTACTGCCTGGTAACCAGTCAGTGTAAACAAAAGAGAGCTGAAAAGCAAGAAGTAGTCTTCTGTTCTGTTAGGTTAGACATCCAGTCACTCCAGCCTTTATACATTACATTTTCCCCTGACTAACTATATTGAAAACATTTTTTATTTTACACAGCCTGTCTATTTACCCAGTTTTTTTTTTATACTGAACAATTCCTTTAAGAGCCCTGTCATATTTGAGGATGTCACCGATCCCGCCCCCGTTTTCTCACGTTGTCAGTGCCGACTCCAGCCCTGATGTGAGGGAAGGCAGGAAATCGGGCAGAGGCTGGCAAGCAGTAGGGTGTTAGTTAACTCTCTAGACCCTCTCTACAGTTTCTACATTGCACAGGTGAAATTGGAGATTGCTTACTTACTCCGTCCAATAACCCTTAGTAGCGGTATAGGGGAATTAAGCTCATTCCTGTCTTTGGTACTTCCATGTGACTCAAACAACTGGTCGGGTTCCCTTATTCCTCCGGTTCCCAAGAACATTGTTGAGAGCAGGGTCCTTTATTACCGGCATAAAGAAGAGCCTGGGGAGCATGTGCCAGAAGAGAAGGCAGAGATGCTGTGCCAACAGGAGCAGAGTTCTTGGTGCCATTCCGTGCCTAGTATGGTCAGAGTCCAACAAGGAATAGCTGCAATTTGTAGCGAGCCCTGAGCCTATGACTCCCCTCTCTCTCCAAACAAGAGTGTTTAGTGCCCCCTCGTACCTGTCACACTGCAATGTTTCTTCTCAGCAGCTCCTTCTGCGCCGCTTCCCAATTGGGTGCGCCCCTGTCTGGCCCATAGAGACACTGACTTCCATTGTTTCCCAGTGTGAAGCACGGCTAGAGCATGAAGAGAGTCCCGGAGCAGCTCTTATAGATTGGAGGTGGGACCCGTGCAGCAGCATATCCCAAACTTTTAAAAGTTTATAAGCTGTGTTATGTTTTGCAGATCCAGACAATTTTTCTTTAGTGGAAGAGTAAAGGTTGCCGACCCCTGGTCTAACACATCCAAATGACAAACTGATATCCATGGAAACAAGATACAGGTCAGCACGTACTGTTATTGTATTACTTTTATAAATAGACCATTGAAAGACATGGAAATGTGGAATCACTGGGGCGGCAAACTTGTTAGGAACCTCTGCAATGATTCTAGCTGCTAACTTCAACGGTACCTAGTGTCAGTGCCATGCCACACCAAAAATTGTCTTTCAAAGACAGGAAAAGTGTAAAATAGAATAAGGCTAGAAATGCTGTATTTTGTATCCTAAACATAAACATGAACTTACTGCACCACAAGCCTAATCAAACAAATGATTTATGCTTTCAAAGTTGTAACTTTGTTATACATCTTTCAAGACCAAGACTGTGCACATGCTCAGTGTGATCTGTGCTGCTTAGGGATCATCATAAATTATGTCAAATAATATCTGCCAGAAGCCGATACAACAAGACTGATTAATAATCAGAATACACAGACGGCACTGGGTCCTGTGTTGTCATGTAATTTAATGTGGATTTTATAGTTTTTGTATTGTTTAATACAAACTCTCTCCAACTCTGCAGAACCAGTGGCTGCAGCAAAATAATCCTCCAAATAGAATCCCAATTTATCTGTTTAAATCTGGCTCCATGATCTTTGTCCCTGTAACTGGATTTGGAAACAGTAAAGGGGATGTAAAGGCAAAAATAAAATCCAACACAAATCTCTACACAGTCGCCGACTGCTCTACAGGGAAACAAACAAAGCTGCTGGAGTTCTGCATGGCTGGGAAGTAAGGCGGGGGCTCCCCCTGCTGTTATTTATAGGGATGCACTGAATCCACTATTTCGGATTCGGCTGAACCCCCGAATCCTTCCTGAAAGATCCGGCCAAATACCGAACCAAATCTGAACCCTAATTTGCATATGCAATTTATGGGTGGGAAGGGGGAAACATTTTTTACTTCCTTGTTTTGTGCCAAAAAGTTACGTAATTTCCCTCCCTGGCCCTAATTTGCATATGCAAATTAGGATTCCGATTCAGTTCGGCCAGGCAGAAGGATTCAAACTGAATTCTGGATTCAGTGCATCCCTAGTTATTTAGTATGATTGTTTCCCTGAACAGCAGTTAGGGACCGTCTGACAATTCCTATCCCCAGCAGTAAATGAAGGGGGAATTTCACTGCATACAGTCAGGTTTCTTATAAAAACGGTAGACATTTTTTAATTAATGTATATTGGAGATAGATTTCTTTTTCAATAAAGAAAGTAAAAATGGGATTTTAGTGTTTTGCCTTTACATGCCCTTGTTTATACACACTGCATTTATGAATCAAATGCACCAGCCCAACACTACATTATATTTGCATGACTTGAAAAGACTTTGATTTTTTTGTGTTACTGTTCCTTTAAGGTTATATAAAACCATTGAAATACTCCCAAAATGATAACCTAGAAATCCATTTGTAGCAGTTGGCGGGAAGAAAGAACCGAGGACAATTCTGATCACATAAAACAATTAGTTTTTTATTTTATATAAAATATATTTGTAACTTAACGGTTGATCATCATGATTAAAGGCTTCCTGGCTTAATATTATCAGTATTATAATCCATATACAGGTCCATATTTATATACATGAGAACTTTTAATGTTAGAAAGCACTAGCAGTGTGTGAGGTTAAAGGGAAACTATAACCTTAGACATTGCAAGTCTTTAGAAAAAAAAAAAAAAGATCACGTACAATTTTCAGGTCCCTCTGGCTTGTGTGGAACTCTGTGCTCACACACAAACCAAAAGCGCACACACACTTGCTAGCTTACATCGGCCAATGAATGGTCAGAGCTGTGTCTTTACTCCCAGACTTCTTCCTAAATGAGTTAAAATCTGCATTTCTTCCTGTCAGGTGACCAGTGGGTAACGCACAGAGTAAAACAAAATGGTGGCACAGAGTAAAAAGAAGAAAATAAAATCACATTCACGGTTATGTACAGGCCAATTCTATTTGATAATTCAATTGGTTATTTAGTAGGGTATACATGATATGTTGGTTGTGTTCTTTCAGAAGGCAAAGATCCCCTTTAATGCAGACCCATTACAAGTGCTTATTAATCACAATTCCTTCGACTTAAAGGACAATGAGAGTTAAAAGACCAGTGCGGCCCTCCCCACGTGTATCATTTTCTCTAGAAGTGTAACATTTCTATTATACATCAGCTGTTAATATCCTGATGAGCTGCCATCTTGGATGCAGTAGTGCACACCCCAAATACCATCTGCCTCTGGGCACCTATATTCTAAGAGCCTAGCTGAGCCAGGGCCCGTGGGCCAAGACAACGGTCATGAGGACCAGTTTCAGGACAACTGAAATTGGAAGGCACATTCTTGAAATGATGAGCAACAAATAAAAAACTTTTAGCGGGCACTTAGAAAGGTATTTGGAAAATAATAATTTATTGAGCTGGTGTTGTAATTACAGTTTATTTGTCCTTTAATGCTTATCAAAAGTATAAAATAAAACCCTCATTTTCCAATGTCCCTCTTCCTCTGCACCTTACCAACTCCTTCTGGACTTTCAGGTACTGTATGTGCAACTCATAGACTCCATTACATCCCCATGGTCAGTGATGATTCATGGGTAATGTGGGAATCTTGTGCACCATCCCTAACTGCTACTGTATACAGCCTACCCAAGATGGCAGCCACAGACAGCTCGCCTGGGACACATTTCCAAATGCCTATAACTTTCCAACCTCAGTGTTCCTTAAAGGACATGTAAGCCTTCCCCCACAAAAGTGTACTGCCTCTTTGAAGTATTTAGATTTCTGCCACTCTGGTTGTTCAAAGGTTAAAAGGCTACAGCATCCCCTTAATCACTTAGAAATCCTTCTCCTCCTCTAAGCCACTCTGCCCCTCCCTCAGGAATTTACTTTGGCTGTTGACTTATAAGCATGCTCAGTTCTTCTCAGCTCAGATTACTGAACACACCCTCCAGTCTAACAGCCAATGAAGAGATGGCATTGCTGGTTCCCATAGAAACTCTAGCTGTCTGATCCTATTTTTCTCCTAAACACCTCTCCTGAGCTCAGCTTAACCATTACAGTGCTCAACCCCAGCAGAACTTTTTATCAAAGTATGTTGTGCTTGTGTAAACCTGCATTCTGCATTGCATGAACTTTACAGCATACATGTCCTGTTTGCACGTCAATGTTACTAATGATGTGTCAGAGGGAAAATGGCCAACGGGTGAAGGCTATTTGTTTTAGGAAAATGTGATGTAGCGGACAAATGGAGGGGGTATATGCAGTACAAATGATGTGACTTGGGTGGGGAAGATATGCCTAACCTATATAAATGGAGGGAAAAGGTAGGATGTACATGTCCTTTAAGGCTCTTACATCTACAAGTGGAGCTGGTAGGCATGAGGCAAACGAAAGGTACAATAAATATACATTCATTTAAACAAAAACAAATGGAGGTTTCCAAATAAAAGAGCAATAAGTTAATCACAAATCTTGATTGCTAATCACAAGCCCAGTAAAATGTCCCTTTATAGGACTCGCTATATCATAACCCTAACCCTCATAGATATCACACTTTTCCAAAGGAACCAATTAAAGGTTCCAATTGAGAGACATTACCGAAATCCTCTGCAATTATTTTCAAATAAAGATAAAACTAAGAAAGCAGGTTCAGATTACACATATATTATCACATTTACACACAATTAAGTAAAAGTTAACTTATCTAGACTACAAAATCTCTGGTATATATTTATATATATGTATTCTATACTGTATATATATGTTTATGTAATAAACATGGAACATTTTCATAATGTTATACCCGAGTCCTATTTATTTCCTAGTCTCTTTATCTGTATCAATTAGGGATGCACCGAATCCTGGATTCTGTTTGGGATTTGCCTTTTTAAACAGGATTTGGATTCAGTAGAATCCTTCTGCCCAGCTGAAACGAATCCGAATCCTAATTTGCTTATGCAAATTAGGGACGCGGAGGGAAATCGCGTCACTTTTTGTCACAAAATAAGGACATGAAAATTGTCTTCCCCTCCCATCTCTAATTTGCATATGCAAATTCAGATTTGCATATGCAAATTCAGCTCTGCATATGCAAATTCAGATTTGCATATGCAAATTCAGCTTTGCATATGCAAATTCAGCTTTGCATATGCAAATTCAGCTTTGCATATGCAAATTTGGATTTGCATCAATATCGGGGGGTTTGGCCGAATCCAAAATAGTGGATTTGGTGCATCCCTAGTATCAATGTAAATATAAAATAGTTCCAGGTACATTCCCAGTGTGGAAATCAATATGGCCGCAGCCAATCATGGGTATGAGTGATGCCTTGCTTAGCAAATATAAGGAGATCTCCACTCAGTGGCAGAACATTTCAGTGTTAATCCTTTTGGACCAAAGGATACAAAGACCTAAATGGAAACAAACATTTCTAATAAAAGCTAAAAAAAAAAAGGCCTAAAAATGTATTATTTTACTTTCTTATTTACTGCCTTTTGGAAAACAAAAAGCTCTATAGAGTCGGGTTTATTATTTCCTCTTTAGCAGCCACTTCCTAAAACACAGTTTGCCTATGGAGGACATAGTTTCTTATCAAGGTAACGGACACACTGCTTTAAAGATGGGGAGGGTGATTTTAAAGGAGTGGTAACACCAAAAAATTAAAGTGTTGTAAAGTAATGAAAATATCATGTAGTGTTGCCCTGCACTGGTAAAACTGACCGGTTTGCTTCAGAAACACTAGTATAGTTCATATAAACAAGCTGCTGTGTAGCAATGGTGGAAACTGAGAAAAAGTCTATATGGCACAGGTTAAATAGTGGATAACAGATCACACCATTATATTTTACAGAGCTTATCTGTTATCTGCGGTGTAACCTGAGCCTTTTCTACTTTGACTGGCTGCCCCCATTCCTACACAGCAGCTTATTTATATAAACAATAGTAGTGTCTCTGGAGAACACACGCCTTACTAGTGCTGGGCAACACTGCATTATATTTTATTACTTTTAAAACATTTTCATTATTTGATGTTACTGTTCCTTTAAGTGGAAGGTGGAGCTTCTAATTGCCCATTAGATCAGTGTTTCATTGATCTAATGGGCCAAATGCATGGGCGAGGCACATGCAATTTCCGAGATGTTTCTATAATATTATTTGAATATAGCAGTAAATTCTACATACACCTCTGCCCAGGCTTGGATTTGTGTAAAGGCCACAAAAGCCGGAGTATAGGGTCGTACAGATTTAGGAGCAACATGCCACCCTTCTGTATTGGTTCCAGAGCAGGGGGGGACTGGGTGCACATCATTTCAGCGGTTACAGATAGCGGAGGCCTGGCTCTGCTGAAAGCAATATTACTGCTAAATCATAGTGGAAAGAATAATCAAAATTTTAAAAATAATTTTTTTTTGTCACTAAATCTTGCAAACAAGAACTTTTTTCTGGAGCTGCACTAGGTTCCCATAGGCTTTCAAAATACCTCACAGGGGCAATTTTGAGAGCAATTGCCATGTCTTTTCCCCACAATGCGGTGTTTTTTCCCCCCAGAATGCCAGCATCATTGCGTTAGCAATTGGGAGGTGAGCCTGATGTAACTGTGCTGCTCATGACACAATTGTGTTCGACTAGACAAAATGAACGCAGTCGCTCATTGCGTGGAATCGGTCTGGTGTCATTTCCAGTGTCTGGTGTGCAATGTGCGGCGAGTCTTTAAAGGAATTGTTTAGTGTAAAAATAAAAACTGGATAACTAGATAGGCTGTGCAAAATGTTTCTAATATAGTTGGTTAGGCAAAAATGTAATAATAAAGGCTGGAGAGACTGGATGTGTAACATAACAGAACACTACTTCCTGCTTTTTAGCAGCTTAGTTAGTCAGCGACTTGAAGGGGGGCCACATGGGACATAATTGTTCAGTAATTTTGCAAATGATCCTCAGCATTCAGCTCAGATTCAAAAGCAACAGTTATGACCCATGTGGCCCTCCCTCAAGTCACTGATTGGTTACTGCCTGGTAACCAATCAGTGGAAACCAAGAGAACTGCAAAGCAAAGTAGTGTTCTGTTATGTTACACATCCAGTCACTCCAGCCTTTATACATTACATTTTTTTGGCTAACTAACTATATTAGAACCATTTTTTATTTTGCACAGCCTATCTATTTACCCAGTTTTTTATGTTTATACTGAACAATTCCTTTCAGTGCAAGTGTGCTGCACTATTGATGCTGGGGGTATACGGAACCCCAGAGCTACCATGTGGGCAGGAGGTGCCCCCAGCTCCAGAATTCCTCTGCATCAATAGGAGCAGATGTGCTTGTTTCGGAAAACAGAAAGCGGGAAGGCGCGTTTTGAATAGGCTTTTAGTGCAACTCACTGCGTGGGCAATCTGCAGGTCCGCAACTGCACTTGCAGGAAAAAAAAAAGTTGCTTTTATAGCCTAGACATTAATACAATGACATAGTCATTACATTTACAGATACTTATTTCCATACCAGAAATACTGCATTACGAGCCTCAATACTGGATGGAAAATGACATATATATATCCCCTTTTTTTAAGAAAAGGATATTAAGAAAGCGCAGTACTTAAAAACAGTACAAAAGGTCCTTATGATCATCAGCAGATGATGCAGTTACATTAATAGTCTAACAATTACTTAAATAATTTGCAACAATGCTGCCCCTGCCTACATTATGGACTTCAGGGTAAACTTGGGACCCTGTATCAATGACCCAAACAGCAAATATAGGCCAAAATCAAAGAAGCTGCATTAAGCACTTTCTTTTGAAAGTGATAACAGGCCGAATTCTGAGCAATCGCTAGTCATGTAACATTTCACTTGAACTTCCAAAGTTCTGCAATATGCTATCAAGTTCGGATTCCACACTGATATAATTGTCATCACCTTGTACAATGTCCGAGTAGATTTCATGGCCCATAGATGTTCTGTGTTGAGGATTGGTGTCTGGTAGCCTTGGCTCATTGATTGCTGGGTGGTAACTAAATGGTGATGAAAATATAGGATTGGCCTGAACACCATTACACGATAAACTTGAGATACTGGGAGCATTTACTGTACTGGTTGTCATTTGGCTCATCTCACTTATATCCATATGATTTGTAGGTGCTGTATATAAATTAATGTCACATGGGGCACTAGGGCAGCTGGAAACCTGTCCACTGTTACTGGATATGTTAAAATTGAAAGAAGGCTGCCTGAACATATTGGTGCTATTACTAGTGGCTACATCAGGTCTACAGTGATTGGGCTCATTGAATGGGAGTTTTTGAATGTTTGGCTGTGATGGAAATGCACTGAAACTTTCCATGATATTATTAATGGCACTTCTGTTGGTGCTTTGCATGTTAGGGTTCAAAACAGCCAAATGAGCAAGACTGGGCTGGATACTTGAACTGTAGTTTGCCATAGTTGACTGTGCAGTGGTGGTGGTGTCACTATAAAAAACGTTAGGTGGTCTTGTTGTGGGCTGCATTGTATGGAAATGTTGTCCACAACCTGATGAATTAGTAAAATGTTCTGTAATAAGAAAAAATACAATGTAAGGAAAATTCAGATAGCCGATGCCACTAATACAATAATTGAGTTCCAAAGATGCATTTTACTATGGGCGATTCCTGAGAAACCAGAGCCTAAAGCCCATAAATCTGCCTAGAATGCCTTTCTTTTATGTTGCTAGTAAGGGAAGGGCTCCTCTTTTGCTCTAAAGTATAATACGAGAGCTACATTTGCTTTAAGATTGTTGAATGTCTTTCCATGGCTGTTACATTACTTGCATGCCATGAATGCGGGGGGCATATAATTCTGCTTATAATAAAATATGTATAATATGTCATAAAATCAATGTGCAGAAAGGCTCAGCGCCTGATTGGCAGGTTTGTAGAGTACATATGAACAGTCTAGAACCCACTTTTTTATCTTTTATCTTTCAGTGTGAAAGCATCTACAAATTATTTAGCAATAACGTGATAGCACTAACTAAACACCATACCTCTCTTAATTGGATTTACACTGAATTTTGCAGGCATGAGTTCACGTCTCTCCTGTATTTCTACAAAACAAGGGAAAAGACAGTAATACTAATTAGCCAACATCAAAGAAACATTGTCACATCAATCAAAGTATCAATGTGTATCCCAAACCCCTGCATACATTAACCAGACAGCCTGGATGACAAATGTTAACTGTGCCCAAGACTATTGGGTCTGTTCCTCAACACCCCAAACTTGATGTCACTCTGGAAGAATTGCTGTTGAGCATAAAAGCCCTTAACATGAAATGAGTGCGGTTAAAATCTGAAATGTTTCAATACTGCTTTAAATGGATATTACTGTGAACTATAAATTAAACTGATAATCTGTTTGAAAGTGAAGTAGAGCCTTGGGTTAGTACGGGGCTCCTTCAGTCTCACACTGTGGGAACAAGACAGGCCTTTGGACCTGAGTAAATAGGATCATGCCAGATATACCACTAAAACTCACCAAATTTGAACTTCTGCATCACTTCCGAGGTCTTCTGCTTTTTGCACTTGCTCCCATGTGGGTCTAAATAGAGCAAAACAAAAATAGCTTTATCTAATCAAATGCAACTATATTCTTAACTCTTCCTCCAGAACATGATGGAGCAAATAGTCTAATGGCTTATTAAAAGAGGGTTCCCTTAATGCATATCCATCATTATACTAAATATACTGTGTTTAGCAATAAAGGGTTAAATGTTACAAAATTTAAATAGGCCTTACCTTCTGGGTCAGGTAGGTATCTAAAATCCATAGGTTCACTGACCTCCTGGTCAGAAGGCCTTCGAAGTTGCATTTTTACTGTCACGACATCAGTGATGGATCGAGGGAATGGGGGCGTTTTGAATACAATGGCTACCTGACGGTGCACATCGGCTTGTCCGAACGTCCCTCTGGCTTCCCAGTTGTCTGTAAAAAACTTGACTTCTATGTCATCTACAACAAATAGAACAGATGGAAGAGTGTAAATATGTTCTCAGCCTACCTCCATGACCTACATCATAAGAGAAACCTTAACCCCATTTTCTGATGCCTCTACTCTCTATGAAGTCATAGTTCTGTGACCTTGAAAAGGCATCAAGATCTAAGTGTTTTTTAATATGAAGAACATATTTATGGCTATGTCTTTTTTAAGGGTAAAAGCTTGATACATCCACATCCTTGTCTAAGAAGATGGAAAATGGCCATAGAATAGAACTAGTCCTACATTGATAGGAGTGAACCAGGCATGCTATTGCTCTGTGGTGCTAGTTTCTGCAATTTTTTCCTATGTAATGGAGAGGGGACGGACTCTCCTGAGCAGACAACAGATGTCTCTTGGCGAGGTTTTTGGAATACAGTTGTTCTACAATGTCCTAATTGCGTACCTTTCTGAACTTTATCGCACAGAAGGAATATTTCATCTCCACCTTTTACACTTCCACAGTTCTTGTTGACACGGCATATCCTCAGCTCAGCGGTGTTGGGAGCACCTTGGGAAAGAAAGGGATACCATTTAACATGTGACTCTTTGTGGAATGACAGAGTTCATTGAGAAACCTCTGCATTAAATCCATCCGTGTGGATTATTGATATAGTTCACTTCTCACATCAGTCCCTGCACCAATGGAGTTACAGTTTTCCCCTTTTGTCTCTAATCATTGAATCTGATAAACCAACTGATCTTTGGTTTATCAGATCTCAGGGAAGAGATAACATATATTGTGCATCCCAATCCGACTTTGCACATATTAGGGCTAATTTAATAAAGCACTTGTGCAATTTGCCACCTTCCTCAGGCAGCCCCGTTAAAGAAATAATAGCCCTGAACATTCTAACCTATGGCTGGTTTACAATGTGAAGCTTTCTGTATATCTCATCATAGTTCTTCTTTTATAAAAAGGCTTAAATTGACCCAAACATTCTAACAGGAACGTCCTCGTGGATTTACAAATAACCTGGTGATAACGCCATATTCTGAACCTAAACCCCTGTGGACAATAACCCAACAGCTTGGATGATATATAATAATGCCCCAGACTATCGGGTCTGTGCTCTAACACCCATGCTCTAACACCTCAAACTCAAAGTCACTCTGGAAGACAATTGTCATGGAGTATTAAAAGCTGATGGGAGACAGGGAGTTAGTCGTACAACATGCTGTTAAAATCTGAATGTTTCAGTGTTGATTTAAATGGATACTCTTGTGAACTAATAATCAAATGGATTATGAATTTTATAACATAATATACTACAATTATGAGATATTTTTAAAAATCCACATTATGTAATAAGACAAATGTATTTTGTATAAGCAAATTCCTAATTCCCAGCCATTCCTTTATCCCAGCCAGAGACCTCCAGACACTTATTTTATTTCCTTACGGTTATCGTAAATTGGGTTGGATACAACAGGCGTTAGAGCTCTGGTGTAGTTGCCGTGTTCATCAGGGAGAAAGACTTGGAAGCACAGGCGCACAACATTTAGGTCGTAATCTTCGATGGTGAGCAGCTGTTCTTCTCGCACTGCAAAAAAAGCAAAAGACGGGTGTTAGTCTCATTTGCAAAGAACTGCACCTGGGCCTGATGGAATGTTCTCCTTGCGCCTATAGGCACAGTATCATGGTTATGAAAATGGTGTTCTTGCCGATTATAAAGTGTCACTAATTGCCCAGCAAATATATCCTGTATAGTAGTGGACTGGAAAATTGTCAGTTCGTTAGAAAACACTGAGTCATTCGTGGCAATGGCAGTTCTTAATGGGATTATTATGCGAATGCTTTTGAACAGCAATTCTCAGAGGTAGAACGGAGAAAAATACCTTTCCAGTGAGGTTTTACATTTAAAGTGGGCTCGTACCACCTACCCACCAGCTGTCTGGTCTGATACTCTGTGTACTTGGGATTATCTCAAGGGGCTGCAGGGGAAACATGCGCAATATAGATTTCATTTGACTCTATATCATCAGACCCTGACGGTCTCTTATGCACTACTTTTTAAACAATGTTGCATTAACAGCTCTGTTAAAGGGCACCTGTTAATGCACCTGTTATCCCCAACCAAAGTTAAGGGCTGATAGAGCCCACATTCCGGTTGGGGATAACCCCCAAAATAAAGGCCCCCACCAGCACTAGGCTACCTGCACCAGGAGGGAGGTCCCGGTGCGAGCAGCCATGTCCGGTCACTCGCATGAGCATACTGAGCATTTCGGGGCACATTTTCATTATGCGCATGCAAGTGACCGGGAGCTCCCTCCTGGTGCAGGTAGCCTAGCGCAGGTGGGAGGCATTTTTCTTTAAAAAAAAAAAAAAAAAACCCCCGTTATCCCCAACCAAAATGTGGGCTCTATCAGCCTGCACCTTTGGTTGGGGATAACATTTCTACCCAACAGGTGCCCTTTAATCAAAGGCCTTGTGTCTTACATTGTATCAACAGTCTGAGCCATCAGTTAAGAGAATAGACACTGCTTTCACTAGCAATTCATATACAAATAGCCATAGACAATTTCTAATGAATATATAATGCAAAGTTGCTTAGAATTAGATTTTCTTTTATTTTGCTGTTTTACCAATATAGGTTGTATAGGGGCCCTCAGGGTCTGCTTCCCCTATACTTAGGCCCCTGCTTCATAATGTTCTGTTGCATTTGCCAAGTTCTTTATTGGCCAATACTTAGTAGCCAATGAGAGAGGCAGGATCGGTGAATAAAGCAATTTCCTGCCTTGCATAATATGTGGCTACTGGGTTAAGCGTGACTTCCCATCAGCCCTTGTGATACACAATGAACTGAGCGAGAGCTGGAGACTGTCAGGTTGCACTAACTGTCAAAGTGAAAGTGTACAGTTTATTTTAGTGTCTATTTAGTAAAGTGCACTAGAATGCACTATGATATAGTTATACATTTATGATGACTATTTATGCAGCTGATTGGTTATATGCTATTCACTAGTGCTGTCATTTGCAATCGTTATAGTTAAGCTTCAAAACGCCCACAGTTTTAAAGGGGTGGTTGACCTTTAAGCTAAATTTTAGCATGTTATAAAAAGGCCAGTTTTATGCAACTTTTCAGCTGTCTTCATCATTTATTTTCCTTATAGTTTTTGAATGATTTGCCTTTTTCTTTTCCAGTTTTCAAATGGGGGGTCAATTACCCCATCAAAATGTACACGCTCTGTAAGGCTACAAATGGATTGTTATTGCTACTTTTTTATTACTCATCGTTTTATTCATATTCCAGCGTCTTAGTTAAATAAACGCACGGTTGCTATGGGAATATGGGCCCTAGCAACCAGGTGGCTGAAACGGCAAACCGGAAAGCTGCTAAATAAATAACAAAAAATTTAAACCGATAGTAAAGTGTCTCAGAATATCACTCTCTACATCATACTAAAAGTTAACTCAAAGGTGAACAACCCCTTTAAAGGAGAAGCTAGATTTATTGACAGTTTTAGTAAATGGACACCTTTATGCCAGCAGGACACATGAATAAATCCAGGCTATTTCTTGCTGTGCTATAAAACTAGGAACGCAATGGAGTGCAGCACAGACAGGCACTTGGTATGAAGTGTGGGCACCAGAAGCAGATACAGCCCACTGGTACTTCCACAGAAAGTATTTGCATTAAGCTGAGCAGCCTGAATGAGATAGTGAGAAAGGTCAAGGGATTGCAGAGCTACGTTAAACATGGGAGCTCTTTCCTCTGCCGCCTCCAAAAGCAAAACGAGGGGGAGGAAAGGAAGCTCTGCCTACATTAATGCCGCACTACAGAAGCAACAATGCTGAATTTGCATCTTCAGGTCATGAAAAGGAGAGTGGAGAAATACTCGCTTGTTTAATGAAGCGCAACAAACAGCCACATTCTGGCCCTGCTTCTAACTTCAGACGTGGGTGCAAAAGCTTCCACAGAGAAAAAATGGAGTCTGTTTACTTATAGGTATTATATTACTAATAGGTATTATATTACTAATAGGTATTATAACCAGTTTGTCTGACTTATTGAGATGAAGCAGCCCACCCATGGTGCAATTGATCTGGCCTATCCTTAGCTCATGACTAGATTGTAAGGATGCACTGAATCCAGGTTTCAGTATTCGGCTATTTTCAGCAGGATTTGGCCGAATCCCTGTGCCTGCCCTTAAAGGAACAGTTCAGGGTATAAATAAAAACTGGGTAAATAGACAGGCTGTGCAAAATAAAAAATGTTTCTAATATAGTTAGTTAGCCAAAAATGTAATGTATAAAGGCTGGAGTGACTGGATGTGTAACACAACAGAGTACAACACTACTTCCTGCTTTTCAGCTCTCTAAATCTGAGTTAGTCAGCGACTTGAAGGGGGGGTCACGTGGGACATAACTGTTCAGTGAGTTTGCAATTGATCCTCAGCATTCAGCTCAGATTCAAAAGCAACACTTATGACCCATGTGGCCCTCCCTCAATTCACCGATTGGTTACTGCCTGGTAACCAGTCAGTGTAAACAAAAGAGAACTGAAAAGCAAGAAGTAGTGTTCTGTTCTGTTCGACTTACAGTCACTCCAGCCTTTATACATTACATTTTTGCCTAACTAATTATATGGAAAACATGTTTTATTTTGCACATCCTATCTGTTTACCCAGTTTTTACTTTTACACTAAACAATTCCTTTAAAATCATGTGACTTTTCTTCACAAAACAAGGAAGTACCCTTGCTCATTTGCATATGCAAATGAGGGTTCTGATTTGATTCGGTATTCAGCTTAATCTTTCACAACTACGTATTCGGGGGTTCAGCCGAATCAAAAATAGTGGATTCAGTGCATCCCTACTAGATTATATCTATAGGAAAACATCATCCTACTGTAGCACTGGCCTATACGGAACAGCAAATCCACATTCACCAAAAATGTCATCCTCAGGCCCCACCCCCTGGTTATGTTTCTCCTAGGAGGGCCACAACAAGAATTCCGGAAGCCCCTAAAGAGAGGGGAAAGAAATCAACTTATCAGTGAGGGTGGGAAGGAGCAGAGGAGTGGGCCTGGACTTGCTTCTCTCTACATCATGTGATGCAAAACAAAGGGGCAAATTTCGCCGCACTTCGCCAGGCGTAGTTTCGCCAGCGCTACGCAAATTGACTAAAATGCGAAGTTGCGCTCAGAGAGGCGAACGGTAGCGAAGTTGCGCTACCGTTACTTCATCAGACAAATCGCATTTACTCTAGCGATGCCTAATTTGCATAAGGCGCAAAGTTAAACATATAATAGAAGTATATGTTACAGCCACTACATTCCACTACACAACCCCATTAAACCTTCAATAAATAAAATAAAGTTGTCCTATTGTCCTAAACATGTGCCCCCTGTATAGTTGAGTTGCCATATGTTAGGAAATGTAGGGGGGGGGAGGAGGGTAACCCACCAAAAAATTACCCTTTTTTTGGGACTTTAATTTCAAGTTTTTTTTAAACTTCTATCTATTGTATTGAACTTCACCAGGTCTGACCTGGCGAAGTAAAGTCTAGCGCAAGAGGCGACGTTCAGTAAAATGGTCATCTTAGTGAATTAGCGTAGTTATGTCTCTTCATCAGTGCGCAACTTCGCCTGGCGTAAGGGTGCGAAGTTGCGCTTGTCTACCTACTTTGCTAGCGAATTTTCGCCAGGGACACTGTTAATGAATTGGGGAAGTTGCGAAATGAAGTCACGCTGGCGAATAAGCGCTAGCGTTAGACGCTTTAGTGAATTTGCCCCCTGGTATTTGCTTAGGTGTACCCAAGCCTCATGTCTTCCTTGCTGATGAAACTGCTGGGGTTCTATGGGCCAAAAGGCAAGAGGAGCATGTTGTAGTTTGCTTTACTACACTGTCTCTCAACATCTGAACGACTTGCACTACATCCCACAGCAGGTACGAAACGGAAAAACTACACTGCAGAATGAAGCCTAAAATAGAGCAGCTCTGTGAAGTGACACAGGAAGTTGTTGTCTTTAACAAGAAAATGAATTCAGGATACAGAGAAGCATACATCTGGTGTCTAATGCGCAATGGTTTCACAAATAATATTTCCATTTACAACAGGAAAGGGTTAATTTAGAGATGCCATCAACAAAAAAAACAAAAAAAAAAAAGAATACTCTCACCACTATAATTAGCGACAACAGAAAGAAACCGGTTGGATTTGTTGATTTAAATGACAAATATATAGATTTCTGTTTCATATACTAGAAGGAATACAGGTAACAGCCAAACTAAAGTTGGGATGCACCTAATCCAGGATTCGTTTCCGGATTTAGCCTTTTTCAACAGGATTTTGGCCGAATCCTTCAGCCCGACCCAACATAATATGCAAATTAGGGATGGGGAGGATAATCACATGACTTTTTGTCCCAAAACAAGGAAGTAATAAAGGTTTTCCCCTTAGCACCCCTAATTTGCGTATGCAAATTAGGATTCGGATTGGTATTTGCCCAAATCTTTTGCGAAGGATTAGGGGGTTCAGCCGAATCCAAAATAGTGGATTTGGTGCGTCCGTACATGAAAGCAAATGCCACTCGGATAGTCTCTCCTAATGGTAGTGCCTGGTTATTCATGTCATCCAAGGCATCCTATATGCAAAGCCCAACTGGTTCACAACTACAACTTGAATAAATCTCAGTAATTTGTATTTCTTGCAAGGACATGGGCAGCTCCTTCTGCTGATAGGGACCAGGGTCTAATATCAACTCTGCAGAGTATGACAGGGGGTCTGTTCCTTATACAACAAGCTATTATTCCCTTACATAATCTCATAATGCTCCTAGTGGGCCCAACATTCCTAACCACACCTACATTCTGGTTCTATTTATGTAGACGCTTCCTTAGTTAGCTACAGGGTCGGACCGGGCCAGCGGGACACCGGGCAAAAACCTGGTGGGCCCAGACCCGCTCCCTGCTGAATCTTCCGCTTCCTGCCCTGCGACAGCTAAATAGTGGGCCCCGCGCCCAAAGTTTGACCCTGGTTAGATAGATATGTTCTGGCCACCTTTACAAAGGGCAGACATTAGTTATGACAAGACCAGGAGCAACAGGTTGCCATAATTCTATAAAATAGAACATAATGGTGGAACAGGACTGGCAGCAAAATATTTTACATTAGTACTGCCCATTTCTTATTAGTGGGGTGATAAAACTTTTCTACAGCAGTAGCAACCCACAGCGGTTAGCAATTATGGGTCAGCTATTTGGCAGTGTCTGATTAGTTGCTATACCTGGGTAAACTTTGGGACTACAAACATTATAAAGTATAATGAGATTAAGTAGTGACTGACTTCTTGAAATGCTAAGGAGAAGCTTGACTCATGATCAGAGTGGGTCTCAGTTACGTGGCCTTACTAAGTGGCCCATAGTATCTGATATTGGTGGAGGTATGATATTGCCACAAATTAGTGAATCCATACAGGTCCTGTATTTGTATATGTTGCAGGAGACAGAGATTTATTGAATCATGGAACGGCTGTTCACTGCAGAAGTCTGTTGTATAGCAGTTGATATGATAATGTGCTGTTTCCATAACATGGAACGAGGCCCTGAAATGTTGTACTTCCACATTAATAACTGCAAGTGTTCGCCCTGCTTGGAGAAGCTCTTTTTGACAGTAAACTGTCTTATTATTGCTGAATTGTAACGGTGCCGATCCCTCTCTCATTGAGCACCAAGCCTAACTATCCATGGAAAAGCAACGGTTTGGAGTGCTTATAGGAGAACCAAACCCTTAATTATAAAAGCCCCTGCTCCCTAGCCTACATACAGCCCCCTCCCTACTTCCCCCCAGCCTAGGTGTAACCCCTGGTAAATGCCCCTTAGTCTTTAGTTACACCTCTGTGCAGATTCTGTGCAGCGAAGTTCATGGGTGCCGTCTTCTTCCCAAAGATTACCAAAAAGAGAGTGGCATATCGGCGCATGCACAGTTGGCGCAATCTTACGGTCCTGAACTGCACATATGCCGAAAGCCATGGAAATTGTTGAAACGCTGGAAGAAGACCTGAATATTACCGAAGGGAAGAAGATGGTGCCTGTGAACTCCACTGCATATTATCTGCAACGAGGTGTAAGTAAAGAGGTAGGGGCATTTCCCTGGGGTAACACCTAGGCTGGGGGGGGGGGGGGGGGGGGGGGGGGTGGTGGTCTATGTAGTGTAGGGATTTTATAATTAAGGGTTTGGTTCTCATTTAAAGTTTGGACTCCTTACAGCTCGAGCACCATTGAGCAGTTCTGCCCTGGTATCAAGAACACTGGGTAAATTACCCACCCGACTGCTTTGACTGAGCATGTGTTTGGATAATAATAAGAGAGGTTGCCTTACGAATGTACAGTACAGGTATGGGACCCGTTATCTGAACGTGGGGCTTTCCGGTCAATCTGTCATTTGAATCTTGAAATAGGCTGGTTTAGCTTCCAATTTAGTTGGAATTTAGTTTGTATCAAGTACAAGGTACTGTTTTATTACTACAGACAAAAAGGAAATCATTTTTAAAAAAATTGGATTTGGATAAAATGGAGTCCATAGGAGATGGCCATTCCATAAAATGGAGCTTTCTGGATAATTGGTGTTCGGATTTCAGATCCCATGCCTGTATATCTTAAGGTGGCCATAGATGCACAGGTAATATTGTACAAAAAAAATTTCGTAGGATATTCGGTGTGTGTATGGTGGGAAAGGAGCCGACCGATATCAGCAGAAGACTTGGATATCAGTTGACTGGTCGATCGGGCTGGATGGAAAATTTTGATTGGGCGTCTTTGAAGGCACCGGAACATGGGCCACTGTTGTGCTAAATCGTCAGATACAAGTAGAATTCTATTGTTTCTTCCGGTTTATCTGATAATTCAGCTCTACATGTGTGTATTGAAAAAAATGATCTTTCTTGGAAAGATCTTTTCCAAGAAATCATAGTTGTACCTATGGCCACCTTAACTTATTTAGGGCTAATTGTAGATCTAGTTTAAGGATACATACAACCGTACACATAGGGGAACAAACACGGCAATAAATATACAAGGTGACAAAGATAAACGTGGCACCTGTTGAGTGACACAGGAAGAGGGAGGTTCCTGTCCGTCCTCGGCTGTGGGAATGACCTGAACTGATATGTGAAGATAAAGACATTTATGGGGGAAAGGCTCTGTTCCTTTGATGGTGACAATACAATGGAATTATGGAAACAGAACAAAGTAATTTGCTCAACCAGGCACAACCACAGACACCATCAAGCAAAACCCCCCACATTGCTGCACGTCAGTACACACTACAGAAGCAAAACAAACCTACGGGCTTCATCTGGATTTCTGGTTATCTTCCCACTTCACAATCAAGTTCAAATAGGTAAAGAAAAAAAAATCCCTGCACTCACTTTTCAATTATTTCACCTACTTTGGCCTAACTGGACTGATATCTTTCCAGCCTAACTGCTATTGGAATTATTTATGATTTCTTTTTATGAGTTAAAGTGCTCAGCTGGTCTATGATCCAGGGGCGATCCTGACACCTAGGCCTCCTGACACCTAGGCCACCTTATTCCGCAGGAGGGGGGGGGTCCACGAGGGCGGCATAGAGGGCCCGGACACCAGCACAGAGTTTGAAAACCGGAAGTTCGGCTCTTAGATTACCAGGAGCGGCATTCTTGACGGGGGGGTGCTGCCGCCTGAGGCGGGTTTCCCAACTCGCCTCATTGGTGGATCGCCCCTGCTATTGATGGCTATAAGACATTTGCCTTTTCAGCAGGATTCGGCCAAATCCTTGTGCATGGCTGAATTGAATCCGAATTTCCATATGTAAATTAGCTATGAGAAGGGGAATCACTTGACTTTTTGAGGATTCGTAAAATTTTCGGACTGTGTCCATCTCCCGACCTGCCACTAACCTTCAGATCAAACAAAGTAGTAAAAGCACAGAATAGCCTGTGTTCTGCTCCTGACGGGGACCGTACAAAAGTTGTGTCCGACAAAACCTAGTGACAGTCTCCCACTGAAAATCATCAGGTCGGCAATACACGCAGAGATATTATCAGCCGCCGACAGAAAGTTTCTAACCTGTCCGATCGACCAAACGACCGATCTCCGACCTGACGAAAAATGTTGGGACTCTCCACACACGGTGGAATCCTATTTTTAGCGTCTAATTCTGCTAAAGAAAAAAATAGTAATTGCCAAAAAATTGCTTGGAAAAATCCATGAAGATGCATGAGAAACATGGCCGACTACATCTAAACATACATATCATATCATTTTGAAATCTTAACTCTTCCTAATTATGTTTATGTAATTCCACAATTTCCGAGTAAGCACATTTATTATTTGACTTCCCTTTCATCAGGAACCAAATCGACTCTACTGAGCCTACAATGCTTAAAGGGGTGTTTCATTTTTAAGTTAATTTTTAGTATGCTATAGATGAGCCAATTCTAAGCAACTTTTAAATTCATCTTCTTTATTTTTTATAGTTTTTTTAATATATATAATTTACCTTCTGACTATTTCCAGCTTTCAAATGGGGGTCACTGACCCCATCTAAAAAACAAATGCTCTGCAAGGCTACAAATGTATTGTTATTCCTACTTTTTTTGCTTATCTTTCTATTCAGGCCTCGCATATTCATATTCTAGTATCTTATTCAAATAAATGCATTGTTGCTAGGGCAATTTGGACCCTTTTTGGACTGCTGGAATTGCAAACTGAATCAAAAGCTAAATAACTCAAAACCCACAAATAAAAAAAAAATAAAGACTAATTGCAAATTGTCTCAGAATATCACTCTCATATCATACTAAAAGTTAATGTAAAGGTAAACAGCCCCTTTAACCGTCTCTTACTGGCTGCACCCTGTGTAACAAATAGCTGCTGCCTGGCTGCCACAAATAATGATTTATTTATTATAAAACTGTTATATATGTATATATGCCACCCAACTGGCTGAACAGGAAGATACAGCTTATATTAATATTATTCCACTTCAATGCAATGTAGGGACAGCCCCAGAAATTTGCTGGAAACACCACCACCGTGTGACTATCTAATTTTAGGGCACTTAAAACCTTACATATTACTGAACCTTGTAGATTAGAACTACAAATAACAGAGTTATATATACACTGGTAAAATGACATTGCTTAGGAATTAGAGACATGCATTAAGCTGACAGAGAAGTATGGAAGGAAAGGTATAAAGTCCAATAAAGTCATATGAGTATACAGACAAAACATAATGAATAATTGCCAAAAAAAAAAGGCAAATGACTTACCACCGAAAGGGTTCATTTTGCGCATGATTCGTGCATGGATTGCCTCTCGGACTTCTCTTCTACGAACACATTGAATACCCAAGTTCTGAAAACTGAAAGAACCACTGAAATGTCATTATACGTTACCAGGGTAATAATTCTGCTTTCCTATTTCTTTCACAGCAGCTCGGTTCATAAATTAATTTCAATTTAGCTTTGCTTTGGGAGAGGGAGGATTATTGAACCATGGCGGCCATTTTCTTTATGCTATTTGGCAAGTGGATCGTAAACCACCCCAGCATAAGGTCACACATATGGACAGTTGCAAGTAACCCATAAAGAAAGACTGTTTGTCACCAACATTTTTATTACATTACCCCAAATACAATACTGTGCAGAAAATGTCTCAGTTAAAGGAGAAAGAAAGCTACCAAGGCAGTGTATTGCCAATAGATTAGCCACAATAGTGCAAGCTATAAGACTATAGAATTCTTTACCATACCTGAGTAAACAGCTCCAGATATGCGTCTGTTTGTTTAGGATAGTAGCTGCCATTTTAGCTTGCTGTGATATCACTTCCTACCTGAGCCTCTCCCTGCTCATGAAATAGCAACAATAGGTGCGAGTCACTCCAAGAACAGTTAAGATTATTGAAAAAATGCAAAAAAAATATATTAGGACAGAGCAAAAAAGGGACTCACGCGTTTTGTGCCTGTTAGCTGTTAGCCCTAACAGGAACGAAACACGTAAGGCCGTTTTCAACTATGTCCTAATAAATATTTTTGCATTATTTTAAATAAACTTGACTGTTTTTGGAGGGACTCGCAACTATTGTTGCAATTTTGTGGCTATGCACCTGTGGACCGGGGTGAACTATGAGTCCATCCCTCCCCTCCACATAAACAAATGTTTGCGTGCATGCATAATTTATTGCAAACTTTTTGATTGTGGTATTGCACATTCTGGCTCCTGACACCTGTTCCTTCTGTTTTTGTTACATGTTTTCAGTTCTCTCCCTGCTCACTCATAACTCTGGGCTCAGATTACAGCAGTAAGGGGAGGAGGAAAAAGGGTGGGGGAGAGAGGAGTAAACTGAGCATGCTCAAGCCCTAGCCCTGGAGGTTTAAGCTGAAAACAGGAAGTCTGATACAGAAGCCCATGTGTACACAATAGAAGGAAAGAAATTCCGTTTCTTTTGACAGAGTACTCCGAGCAGCATTACTTTGAGGGTTTACTGTTGTATTGTTACACCTTTCTAATAAAGCTTACTTAGTTGTAACCTTTCCTTCTCCTTTAAATAAAAGCAGGGTTCATATATGAACACGATTCATCCATAAAAAAGGCACCATTACTACTTTATTACTGAGCAACAGTCACTGACTATTAACATAAACAATACATAATGTTGGCCAGCCATTCCAAGGCAATAACACAATTGACCTAAATTTGGAGATAAACACCCAAGCTAGGTTACCACAGGGAGGCCTTTCATATCACTGTGAAGCATTTTATGGCAGCTATAAAACCACAATTCAACGTGTCAGTGCTTCATAAATAAAATGGAGCAAATCTTTGTGTGATCAAATAGTACATGGCAGATGTCACCTACATCAGTGATTTTCAACCTTGTGCCTCCAGCTGTTAAGAAACTACAAGTCCCACAATGCATTTGCCTGACTGTGGCTGTCAGACTCCTTCATTGCATTGTGGGACTTGTAGTTCCTTAACAGCTGGAGGCACAAGGTTGAAAATCACTGACCTACATCAACACAAATGAACAGAAAATTAGGCATCAGGTTAGGGGAGAGCAGAGGTCTCCAGAGTAGAACCAAGAAAATCCCTAACCCCTATATAATCACTGAATTGGGAACCACTAACAGTCACAAAGACTTTTAGAGAGGAGAAGCAGCATGGTTGTAAGCTTTAAGCAATTTTGCCTCATAAAAACGTTCTTTGGCAACCCAGGACCACTGGCTTGAAGAGACATTTAGAATGATTAAAAAATCGGAACATTATTGGAACATTATGAGGATCAGCCAAAAAACTGGAGAATCATGAGACCAAAATTACACAGTAATGTCTCAAATCCTGTATACTGTCCCTTCGTACATAGGTGGTAGAGATATCATGCATTGATATGAAAAATACAAAGACTATTTCCCATTCTGTCTGAATCTTATCTCCCACCCACACCCCCTACTATGAACTGGAAAAATGATAATATGAACCCAAAGAAAGAAAAAGTGTCACGCGCCATTAATAATGTTAGGCAGAAGTTAAAAGGGGGAAGAATAAAAAAAAAAGAGGCGCATAACACTTGCTCCTTAATTCACAAATGGCTTCACACCAAAACTGACTTAATTGTCCAAGCAATTTGCATTGTGCAGCTCGACACATTAAGCAGAAACTGAACGTAGGTTTAAAGAAGAAATAAAAGAGTGACTCTGGTGATAAAACACCTCAAGCACACCGGTCCCTTGTTGCCTTGGTGACTGTCATTTAAGGTATATTCCTTTTGTTCCCACAGTGAGTACATTGCAGTCAAGATAACAAAAAGCCTGCCCTATACAGAAGAGCACCTTTCTGGTTTAGTTGTTGGAAAATATAAAATGAACGTATGGACTAAAGTTATGGCTTTGTCTTCATGGTCTGGCCTTCAGGGTGACACTTTCTGCCAACTCATTTATTATAGGTTACATCCAAATTAAATCAGAGCACCTGGCTGATGGCTGAAGAATATACATTTTATTCCTTACAGCCTCCTCTTGGCCGCGTGGAAAGCGAAAGGGTTGATCAACTTCAGTTTGCGCAGCTCTGGTGATTCTTCACTTGCAAGTGATCCATGCGCTTGTACATGCGTCCTGGGAATATTCTTCAGCAGATCTGTGTGCGCCTGCATGGCTCCACCACCTTCTTCTGCAGCAGCGGGCACCGCCAGCCCCGGGCACACTCAGATGGGCACATCGATGGGAAGAAAGTGGCAAGCACACCCCACTGATCTGGCTCTCCCAGTACCTGATGCTGCTGGGAATAGGGAAAGCGCTGCAGAGTGGAGCCTCCGCCTCCTTCAAATGCTATAGAATAGCCAGGGAAGAGAAATCGAACACCGCAGGATGGATGGTCGCCATGTCGCCTTTTTTTAAAGAGGACAGGAAGTGGAGTTTCGGCAAGTTATTTGTTAATAAAGGCTTTGCTATTTAAAAAGTTAACTTGTAGTTTATTTTTTGTTGTATACTAACGACTTTTAGTTTTGATGTTACCGTTCCCGTTAAGATCACAGAAGAAACAGTTGCTTGTTTAATATAGCAATATACATTTTCTCCTAAATCAGTATTTAAATAATATTTTCCATGCAACAGAATGCTAACAGTGATATTATGGATGTAGATCATACTGAGACAACACCACTACCTAGTAGACCCCACATTAGTAAAGTATGGGCACTCCTGCATTAGAAGATCCGCTTGTTTGACGATAGGAAAATTAAACCTGCCCGATCAACATCTGCCAAATTTTTTAGCCAGAAATCAGTAAGGTGTACGTCTGGGCTCCTGATATATAGACAGATAAATCGCCGAATTGGCAGATTAAATCCGGCTATATATGGCCACACACTACCATTCAATTTGACTCAACAGTGACCCCCCTGTTACAGTTGCTGTTGACTTGTCCTCTAGCAATTTAACCCAAAACATCGGGTGACATAGACAATTAACTGCTCCTGCCCAACATTTTTATGCATATCAGCATTTCTAGCTTTCTAACTCTGGAGCTTTGGCTCTGTATATTCTATTGTGGAGCCTTCGTTTACTCAAGTGTTTATCTAGCAGTTACTGCCACGTAAAGCAAAATATTTGTTTGTACTCCTCAAGCATTAAATTGCCTTAAGCATAATCATGTAGAAACACAAGAAAACACACAAAATCAATTTATATGTGTATTATACCCACCACAAAACTGTGCGATCCGAACCAAATTCTAATTCGTAATATCCATCCCGGCAATCTTTGCCAACCAAGTCATGGGGGTGAGGTTTGTGAGGTTCATTTTTTGTAACAAGGGTGATCCTCACTATCCCCTTTCCGGTATAATTCATAATCTGCAAATACACAAACACAATTGGCATAAATGGGATGGAATAGCTATAATGATCCGGCCTGCTGTAATAAAATATGAAAAACGAATTGGAACAACTATTTGGGCCGGGTACACATGGGTAACATGGGACTATTTTCATCATGCTTTTACACTCTAGCCATTTCACCGTAACCTCACATTAGAGCGGTGTCTCAATGGGGTGAGAGTTTCTACTGTTCCTTCTCTCTTCTCTATGATCAGTAACCTTTAGTGGTCTGTGGGGGAGTCAGCACATAAGGTGGGCATCAGTGACCTATAAAGATGTGCAAAATTCATTCTAACCTTATGTGTGCCTAAACTACTGGATACCAAGATACCTGATGTAATATCATTGCCCTTATTCAAGCGTGGCTGCCTACAGGTGGCTTCCTGTGTGATCTCTGAGGGAGCGGAACATTTGTGTTGTGCACCTTGTAGGAAGACTATTATTCCCTTACAGCCCACAGTTAATACCGTGAGTTGGTGTCTTGTGGTTGGGGTGTTCTACTGCTCTGCCACCTACTTTTGCACGTAGTAAATAACATGAATGAGGCATGCAGAATTCAGAAAAATATGTCTAAAAATGTGCTGACACCACTATAATAAATCACTGAAGAAGATGCAGTTTTACGTAAAAATGTTAAGGATTTCCTTTCAAGAAAAAAAGACAGTCCATATTGTATGCATTATTACCCCCAACCCCAGACTGATATTTTTATATAAAGGTAACATCACATGTGACAAATATCCACATTAAATAATAATGGATGTCCTACCTACGGCATGAAAAGCATTCTGACTCTTGCTTATAAATATTCCTTGGTTCTGCTTTGTTGTCATGCAGAGTGTGCTTTCTTCTCTGCAGTGACAGATATGTGCAGTACAATTCAAAAAACAAACATGTTTTAAAGTAATACAAATATAATGCAGTGTTGCCCTCAGGGCCGGATTTTAATTTCCAGCAACCCCTTGGCTGGCTTTTGTTTTTTTGCTCCGCCCCCCCTGAGTACGCATTGCATGCACACGTGAGCGCACAGTTCATTGCTCCTATCTGCACTAAGGACTGTACACGCCCGGTAAGTAACTGTAGGCAATTCTTAATGCGCGCAGTCCTCAGTGCATTGGCGGCTGCGGTGG
>CM044440.1:26457554-26469343 GCA_024363595.1 Xenopus borealis | reverse complement strand
GGCGACAGAATCTCCCCGAATCTCCCTGTCTGTCCCCAGCCTTAAGTTCATTTAACTCCATATGAAGCAGGCCTGAGAACTGAAAGTGAAAATTAGGAACTTCAAAGTATGACATTAGGCTGGGAATCCCCTGATGAATTGGGAGTTTATGATTAAACTGCCCCTGGCAAGCACATTCTAAGGGCTAGAGCAGACAGGGAGATTCGGGGGCATTTTGTCGCCTGGCGACTTGTAGCCCCCGAACCTCCCCAAATAGCCAGGTCCTTGGGCGCACCGGCGTTACTTGAAAACGCCTGCGCCTATTCACACGCAGCGGCGCGATTTGTGGAATTGCTCCAAATTGACTCGCGAGTAGATTCTTAAAGAGATACGGTCATGGGAAAACATGTTTTTTTCCCCACAACACATCAGTTAATAGTGCTGCTTCAGCAGAATCCTGCACTGAAATCCATTTCTCAAAAGAGCAAACAGATTTTTTTATATTCAATTTTGAAATCTGACATGGGGCTAGACATATTGTCAGTTTCCAAGCTGCCCCCAGTAATATGACTTGTGCGCTCATAAACTTCAGTCACTCTTTACTGCAAGTTGAAGTGATATCACAACCCCCCCAACAAAAGTAAAAGAAAGCCTAACAAGAACAATGGGAAGATAACCATCTGCCTGGTAGATCTAAGAACAACACTCAATAGTAAAAGCCAAGTCCCATTGAAACGGATTCAGTTACATTAAGTAGGAGAAATAACATCTTGCCAGAAAGTAGCTCCATCCTAAGGCTGGGGACAGACAGGGAGATTCGGGGAGATTGTTGCCTGCTAAAAACGCCAGGCGACAGAATCTCCCTGTCTGTCCCTACCCTAAAGTGCTGGCACAAGTAGCATGACTGGGGGCAGCTGGAAAGCGGACAATATGTCTAGCCCCATGTCAGATTTCAAAAGTGAATATAAAAAAATTTGTTTGCTCTTTAAAGAATTGGATTCAGTGCAGAAGTCTCCTGGAGCAGCACTATTAACTGATGTGTTTTGAAAAAAAAAAAACATGTTTTCTCCTGACAGTATCCCTTTAAGCATCTCTGTCACACCACTAACTGTGGAATGAGACACTAGAACTGGGCTCACCCTAATGTTAATAAACAACACTCGGCATCAACAAGGAAGCCTTGTATTCCATTTACAAGTAGCACAATGGCCCCAGCATCAAAGTACCTGCTGGCAAAAATGCCCAACAGGCAAGATACTGGGAATTTCCTTGAGCAAAGCTGATCTTTTATTGATCTGTCATAACAAGTGGTGCTTAAAGGGGAAGTCCACCTTCAAGTTAACTTTTAGTATGTTATTGAATATTCAATTCTCAGCAACTTTTCAACTGGCCTTCATATTTTTTTTTTTTTTTATAGTTTTTGAATTATTGCCTTCTTCTTCTGACTCAACTGAGAATATGTTTTGTCCCAAGTGAGAATTTCCCATAAAGAGGCATTATAGTTATATTTTTTCAGCTGTGAAAATATTTTTAGTGACTTTCTGAATAATGATTTTGATGGAATTCTGCAAAACATGATTGGCCATGGATTTTAATGTTTAGCGATCTACAGAGGAACAATTTTAAGGAAACAACCTGTGAGCCTTTTTTTAATCCTTGGGACCTTTAAGACAACTTTTTTAAAACACAAACAAATTGGACTTAGGGAATATGCTATGTTATTTTAGTAACTCTGTGAATATGGCTATGTTTATTCAGATTGCTATTCACATTTAGGGACAGACTCTAATTTTCAATTTCAAATTTTTTTTTATGGTCAAAACGGTCACATTCGATTAGGGAATTATCGAAACTAAATTCTAGTTTTTAAACAAAAAAAAAATGTTAGTAGATTTTTGAGATTTATCAAACTCTGGCCCTTCAAGAATTCATGTTTGACTATTCGCCACCTAAAACCTGTTGAATTACTGTACATGTATGGGACCTATTATCCAGAATGATGGGGAACAGAGGTTTGCTGGATAATGGATCTTCAAACCTTAAAGGGAAACTATCATGGGAAAACATGTTTAAAAAAAAAAAAAAAAAAACACATCAGTAAATAGTGCTGCTCCAGTAGACTTCTGCACTGAAATCCATTTCTCAAAAGAGCAAACCAATTTTTATATATTTAATTTTGCAATCTGACATGGGGCAAGACATGTTGTCCATTTCCCAGCTGCCCCTGGTCATGTGCCGGCCCTTTAGGAGGGAACTACTTTCTGTCATGCTGTTGTTTTTCCTTCTAAATGTAACTGAATAGTACGCAGTGGGAAAAGGGTTTTTACTATTGAGTTCTGTTCTCAGATCTACCAGGCAGCTGTTATCTTGTGTTAGGGAGCTGTTATCTGGTTACCTTCCCATTGTTCTGTTAGGCTGCTGGGTGGGGGAAAGGGAGTGGGTGATATCACTCCAACTTGCAGTACAGCAGTAAAAAGAGTGATTGAAGTTTATCAGAGCACAAGTCACATGACTTGGGGCAGCTGGGAAATTGACAGTAAGTCTAGCCCCCTGTCAGATTTCAAAATGAAATTTAAAAAAATCTGTTTGCTCTTTTGAGAAATGGATTTCAATGCAGAATTCTTCTGGAACAGCACTATTAACATACATTTTGAAAAAAATTTTTCCCCATGACAGGATCCCTTTAAGTCTACTAGAAAATTATGTAAACAATAAATAAACCCAATAGGCTGGGTTTGCTTCCAATAAGAATTATAATTATATCTTAGTTGGGACATGCTACTGTTTTTTTATTACATAAAAAAAATCTATTTTGATTATTTCATTATAATGGAGTCTATGGTAGCATTCCACTGACCAATTTGGAGTTGTTTGCAACCATCCAGACATTCGAGTTTTTTTTCAAAGAAAAAACCCGAATCGCGTTTGGTCGAAATTTGAATCGAACTTTTCAGGTCCGTAAAATTAGTTGCCAGTTTGCGATATTCAATTTTTTTTTTTTTAAATAAATCTCCCCCAATCGAATTTCAAGTAAAATCAAATTTATGACAGTTAAAAAAACTCTCATGAATTCAAAATTAAATTCTTTATTAATGTGCCTTTTAATTCACGATAAAGTCATCAGTTTGAAATAGGTCACTGCCATTCTGACACCTTGGAAATTCACAGGAAAGGGTGTAAATTGTGATGAAAATATGTCTGGCATGCCCGCTGAGTCACTACAATATACATATTTGCACATGAGTAAAGCGACTAAATGTCAGTGACAAAGTGCCACTCTAAAGGCTGGATTGGAAGTTACTACAAGGAGAACATTCACCATGATTTCCCAATAAACACAGATAAAGCAGAATGAAATCGTAGGCTACACTAGTTCTGTAAGCACTGCACATTATACCAAGAGTGGTCCTGTAGGGGCAGGTTAAATATCGGTTAAGTCTGTCACACAGCACAAATGAAAAACTAAAACAAGATAAAGCAAATACTTTACGTTGACCCTAGTGCTCATTTGGTATCATAATCTCTGTGGCAGAGGTTGATTATAATTAGGGATGCACCGAATCCAGGATTCGGTTTGGGATTCGGCCTTTATCAGCAGGATTCGGATTCTTGGCCGAACCGAATCCGAATCTGCATATGCAAATTAGGGCCAGGGAGCTAAATCACTTGACTTTTTGGCACAAAACAAGGAAGTCAAAAATGTTTTCCCCTTCCCACCCATAATTTACATATGCAAATTAGGGTTCGGATTCGGTTCGGTATTCGCCCAAATCTTTCGGGAAGGATTCGGGGGTTCGGCCGAATCCAAAATAGTGGATTCGGTGCATCCCTAATTATAATATGATAAAAAATGATATGTAAATAATTTGAGTGCAAAGGAATGAGGTAGCACACACTCAATTCATTTCCTCTTTACAATTGTGTGATGTCACACTGCAGTAAATACAATCAAGGAGGTTACAGTTGTGTGGAAACACCCCAAACATCTCATAAGACTGATAAACAAACCAAAAACAGTTCTTCCATCAAATTACTCAGCCAATTATATATATATATATATATATATATATATATATATATATATATATATACCCTTATATGCTCTTCAAAGGACTCTGATTTGATTATTGTTAACTTTTATCTGTGCTTGTGTATGTGAATACATAAGCATGAATACAAGTTAAATATATTCACCAATATTCATCTTCCTTTGAAGAGCATTATATAAAAAGATATTTGCCCCAGCACCCGGAGTGTTCTAATAGACTGGCTTAGAGTGTAAGCGCTTGGAACTGTATATTAAAAGTGCTTTCAAAAAGGCTGCTGTTCCAGCCAAAACATTAGTCTTCCTTCACAATCAATACTTTTCCATATAATACAAGACTTTTGAGTGCGGTTTCTACAGCTTTCCTATACTTCCCCTTTCAGGACTGCACCCAGGCTACATTGATCCATCCTTTTGTGAGTGCCGGCATTTATTCTATCTATCTAACCATAAATATATATATTTATAAACTGTACATTTAGGTATGGGATCAATTATTTGGAAACCCAATGTCCAGAAAGCTCCAAATTACAGGAAAAACTATCTCCCATACACACAGATGTATGGGATCCATTATCCAGAAACTCTATGTCCAGAAAGCTCCAAATAACAGAAAGGGCAACTCCCATAGACAACATTTTATCCAAATAGTCCCCATTTAAAAAAAAAAAATAAAATAAAAAAAAAAGATTTCCATTTTCTCTGTAATAATAAAACAGTAGCTTGTACTTGATCAAAACGAAGATATAATTAATCCTTATTGGAACCTGCCTACTGGGTTTGTGAAATGTTTACATGATTTTCTAGTAGACTTAAGGTATGAAGAATTACAGCAAATGACAGCACATTCTGGATAACAGGTCCCACATCCATATACAGTTAGGTCCATAAATATTTGGACAGAGACAACTTTTTTCTCATTTTAGTTCTTTACATTACCACAATGAATTTTAAATGAAACAACTGAGATGCAGTTGAACTGCAGACTTTCAGCTTTAATTCAGTGGGTTGCGAAAGATTGCATAAAAATGTAAAGAACTAAAGCCTTTTTTTTTTTTAAACACAATCACTTCATTTCAGGGGCTCAAAAGTAATTGGACCAATTCAAAAATGGAAAATATAATGTTCGTTTCTAATACTTGGTTCATTTCTAATACTGCCTCCCAAATGTTTTACACATGATATGTGATACATGGTATTCTTTGGATCATGAGCTGTCCCACACCTTCTCCATACTTCTTTCTTGCCATCATTCTGGTAGAGGTTGATCTTGGTTTCATCTTTCCATAGAATGTTTTTCCAAAACTGTGCTGGCTTTTTTAGATTTTTTTTTTTTTGCAAAGTCCAATCGAGCCTTTTTATTCTTGATGCTTATGAGTGACTTGCATCATGCAGTGCACTCTCTGTGTTTACTTTCATGCAGTCTTCTCATTATGGTAGACTTGGATATTGATAAGCCTACCTCCTGGAGAGTGTTTGGCTGTTGTAAAGGGGTTTCTCTTCATCATGGAAATGATTCTTCGATCATCTACAACTGTTGTCTTCCGTGGACGTCCCGGTCTTTTTGCAGTTCACCGGTGCTTTCTTTCTCAGGATGTACCAAACCTTAGATTTTGCCACTCCTAATATTGTAGCAATTTCTCGGATGGGTTTTTTCTGTTTTTGCAACTTAAGGATGACTTGTTTCACCTGCATAGGGAGCTCCTTTGACTGCATGTTGACTGATCACAGCATAATCTTACACATACTAACACCCCCCACCCCTCAAATCAACTCCATTGCTTTTATTTGCGTCATTGATAATGACAAACAAAGGAATTGCCCACACCAGCCCATGAAATAGCCTTTGAGTCAATTGTCCAATTACTTTTGAGCCCCGGAAATGAAGTGATTGTGTTTAAAAAAAATAAAAAAAGGGCTTTAGTTCCTCACATTTTTATTCAATCTTTTTGTTCAACCCACTGAATTAAAGCTAATGCATTTACTATATAAAATTTAATTACTGAATTTCTGAAAGCACTAGGGTAAGTAACTGAAGTAGAGGTGTGTGCAACAGCCCTGAACTCACTCTCTCTCTCTCTCTATATATATATAGTTATTTCCATCAGGTGATAGCAGATCTCTATATGTACTGGATTAGAGAAGGTATTTATTAAATTGTTCAGCACAAGTCATATTTACCGCATGCAAGCTGTAAAATGGGCTATACAGCCCTAGAAAAAAAACTATTTCAAGAGGCAATTTTAAATAAAAACCAATAGGCTGGTTTTGCTTCCAATAAGGATTATATCTCTGTTTGGATCAGGTACAAGGTATTGTTTTATTATTACAGAGAAAAGGGAAATAATTTTTTTTTTTTTTTAAATGTGGATTATTTGGATAAAATGGAGTAATTCTGTAATTTTAGACCTTTCTAGATAATGGGTTTCCAGATATGGGATCCCATACCTGCATTTGTTAACTTCAAGTAACTGGTGAACAGCTGCATTTTCTTAGTCGTTATGATTGCCCTAAGACTTAGAGAAGCTTGTATGCGTCTCTGATGAAATTCTGCCAATGTATGTGTTCAGCTGTGGACAAACATCCAGGCTTTCGGCAAGTCACAGCAATATTAGGAAATAGATTAGGCAGTGACACCCAGTGTGAAAAACTGCAGACAGGGAAGAATTTTAAATACAGCAACAACTTGTCTAACATGTCACACTTGGGTGAATGCATGTGCAGCAGGTGGATAAGGTTGCACCCGTGAGCTACAAAATGGGTAAAGATAAGGCCAGAATGCTCGGGACCTGGGGCTTTCAGGATGACAGACACCCATGAACTCCCAATGACAAAATCTGCATGGAAGAGTAAGTAAAAAGTAAGGGGCATTTGCCCAGGGTACCAGGTAGGCTGGGGGTGGAGGGAGGGCGTCTATTTAGGGTAGTGGTGTTTAATAAAAGGGGTTGAATTCTCCTTCAAAGGGGAAATCAACCCCTCCAGCACTAAACCCCTCCCCCTGTAGACAAATACAGGAGAGGGTTCTCATAACTTTCATTATGCTACTCAGCTATAGAAGGGTGTTATCCTCTAGCAGTGTGTAATTGTGCTACAAGGAGTTGGTTCATCTGCTTGGTCAACATGATGTCATTTTTCAGCCAACCTTCTGATTGGATAGCACTGTGTTTCTCTGCATTTAGGGAACCGATCAGTCTCTCTCTCTTTCTCTCTCGTGTCATGCACTGGGGAATCGGAACTTCTTCTTTTTTGCTTTTCGAGACTTTTTCTTGTTTCGGTGAAATAAAAAGTACCCTCCAAGATTCGTGAATGGTTAACAAAATTGGGGGACAGGCTTTCCTGTTGGTAGCCAAAAGAGCTAAGAGCTACTGTACTAACCCACAGGCAAAGAAACTAGGTTAAGTGCAGCCAGCACCCAAAAACACTTGCATTATCTGAAAGAGTGCTAGGGTGTAACTATTAAGCTTGTAACAAAGTCAGGGTGAGAGTTGCATTTCCGGACTATTTTACTGGAAGGGAATGTTTATTTACACCCTAATGTGTGCTGTGCAACAGGGCTGCTCGCTTGCTCCAAATGATACCACCCTGTGATTTGCAGCTTTCTGTTGCAATGTCATTCTAAATAAACGGCTACTTTAAGATGGCAAATCAGCCCTGTGTTCAGCCCAAGGCATTCCTACAGCTCCTATGATTTGCCCAGTGCATTCCTACAGCTCCTATGATTTGCCCAGTGCATTCTTACGATTCCTATGCTTTGCCCAGTGCATTTGTACTGTGCCTATGCTTTTCCCAGTAAATTCCTACGCTCCTATGCTTTGCCCAGTGCATTCTTACAGCTCCTATGCTTTGCCCAGTGCATTCATACAGCTCCTATGCTTTGGCCAGTGCATTCTTACTATGCTTTGTCCAGGGCATTCTAAAAGGGATCCTGTCATGGGAAAAAAAGTTTTTTCAAAATGCATCAGTTAATAGTGCTGTTCCAGAAGAATTCTGCATTGAAATCCATTTCTCAAAAGAGCAAACAGATTTTTTTTATATTTCATTTTGAAATCTGGCATGCGTACTATTCAGTTAAATTGAGAAGGAAAAACAACAGCCTGCCAGAAAGCAGTTCCCTCCTAAAGTGCTGGCACAAGTCACATGACCAGGGGCAGCTGGGAAATTGACAAAATGGCTAGCCCCATGTCAGATTTCAAAACTGAATATAAAAAAATCTGTTTGCTCTTTTGAGAAATGGATTTCAGCGCAGAAGTCTACTGGAGCAGCACCATTAACTGATGCATTAAAAAAAAAAATGTTTTCCCATGACAGTTTCCCTTTAAAGCTCCTATGCTTTGCTCAGCGCATTCGTACAGCTCCTATGCTTTGCCCAGTGCATTCCTACACTCCTATGATTTGCCCAGTGCATTCTTACAGCTCCTATGATTTGCCCAGTGCATTCTTACAGCTCCTATGCTTTGCCCAGTGCATTCTTACAGCTCCTATGCTTTGCCCAGTGCATTCTTATAACTCATATGCTTTGACCAGTGCATTCCTACAGCATCTATGTATTGGCCAGTACATTTCTACAGCTCCTGTACATTACCCATTAAATTCCTGCAGCTTCGGTGCTTGTTTCAATGCCTTCTCTACAGCTTCTGTGATAAGCCCATATCCATTCCTACAGTTCATAGGATTGGCCTAGTGTATTTTTACTGCTCCTATGCTTGGCTCTGTGCATCCCTACAACTCTTGTGCTTGGCCCAATCCATCCCTACAGCGTCTGCACTGCACCAATGCATTCCTACAGCGTCTGCGCTGCACCAATGCTTTCCTAAAGCTCCTACGCTGCACCAATGCATTCTTACAGCTTCTGCGCTGCACCAATGCATTCCTACAGCAGAAATCGCTGCTGGCAGCTCTAGTAGGTTGTTGGCAACAATACTACAGGTACCAGCCTAGGGGTAAACCTCTTGCGCATATCTGCGGCACACATACAACTGCTGGTATTTACTTGTAAACACTATAATGATCAGTTAGTAAAGAGGAAACAGTTCAGTATTGTGTGGACACTCATACACTGTACCCAATCCAGAGGAACAACAACAAGTGTAGACATTACAATAATAAGCATGATGGTGCATACATAGGAGAGGAACATTGTAGAATTAGATGAGGATTAATTTCCTCTATAGAGCTGGAAGCATTTCCTTGTACGACACCTGTAGCTGTTGTGGTGGAACTAGATGTCTCAGCAATGTCATTTGTCACAGCCTGATAGAAACAGGCAAGTGGGAATATATGTATTGGAGTGGCTCAAGTGATGGGGTGCATGAACATATATATAGGAGGCATGTCCAGCCTGCAACACCTCTAGACATCTGTAAGGCTGCTGAATGGACAATTGGACATGTTCCCTGTATAATATCTCACAGGGTTCTGTGTCTATCAAGCGGGGGCCCTGATCTGCCCATTTCCTTCATGAAATCTCTCAATGATGTGAAATCTTACCAGACATGTTGTGCTCAGTGTAAGGGACAGCCAGTGGTTACACAGTGAAGAGTCCAGTGGGTGTCACTCGAATAAAGGGCAGCAGGTATCCTTGCGCAGCTTCCACAAAAACGTCACAAAAAGTAGGGCCAGGACTCACAACTTGTGCATCTTTTTTTTTGGAGACGCGACTCCCCTAAAAGTATCCAGGGAAACCGAGTATCCACGGTGTGTCTCTTCTAAGCCTCAGTGATTAGCCCTCCTGCTGAAGCTACACAGACGCGATTTCTTGAACATACCCCTGAGGTAAGGCTACACGAGCGGACTTTGTTCCTGTAACACAGAGCCGGATCCTGCAGACACACGCGTAAGTACCAGCGACTCCCCTGCGTTCACTACGGTTTCTTAGTAGAGACTGCGATAGTATTATTTATGTAGCGTTCCGCATTATCGCCTCTCCACCAATGAGAATAGCGGACAGAGCATGTGTGGGTGTTTCTGCGGCTCTTTGGAAAGTCCCTTTTACCTGACTAGTGACATCACAAATATACCAGCGGTCACGTGAGAACCGTTCGCAGGTGCTTTCGTTTATCGGGGCGTGTGGGGGCTTGAAGGGGGTCGGTCGCTGGGCCACTGAGGTGACATTTAAAACAGTGATTTTTCTGACGTCCGTGAGTGAAGCTTGTGCGGAGGCAGCCGTGTAACCACGTGACCGCCCAGTGGCTTTGGATACAGATTTCTGTGAGAAGTACCGACAAAATATAGTGCGAGTACAGCAGTGTGTGGTCTCAGCCAGTGTAAGGCACGGAAAGGCTAGCCTCACGTTATACATAAACTGTGGCAAAAACTACATATTACCGAGGGCCCACGCCGAGCAGAACCCCAAATCCTGCCCCCACAATGAATATTTAAAAAAACATTGGCCCCCATACAAGTTAAAAAAAAAAATGGGCCCCAGAGAATTATTTAAAAAAAAAACATTGGTGGCAGGGGATTAAAAAAACCGACACACATTGGTGTTCGGTAGAATTAAGCTCCCCGTAGACTCAAAGATCTTTCTCTGCCGAACGGCCAATCTTAGCGAAGTCTGACCAATCTGTCAAATTACCATGCGGTTAGTGGTATTCGAACGATCGTACGTCTTACGATTTGTCGTCCGACATCGTTCTGAAAATTGATCGGCCAGGTTAAAAAATCTTTATTGGCCCCATGCAATTTATCTGTTTGCAGGCAGCGATTTTAGTAGATGGACATATCGTACATTTAAGCCAGTGGTGGGCAAGCCACGGCTCAAGAGCCCTTTGAATTTGGCTATTCCAGGTGCGAGCTCACACGTACAGTGCGATCGCATTTTCGTTGCCTGTGGCAAAAATCGTCAGGAGGGGGTGGTCTTTGGGCTGCGCTACGGCAGGAGTTCTGCTGCAGCGGCACGAGGAGTGCCAGCAGGGGGGGACAAGTGTCCCGGGGCTGAATGGGGGCCTGGCAGTGCTGCAATTTTCAAAGAGCCGGGCCCCCCTTATGAGCACAGAAGTGTGCGCTCCTTACGAAGTCCTGAGGTAGAATGTGGAAGTGCTGAACATATACAAAGTCCTGAAGCGGCGAAAATACCCGAAGTCACCAAAACAGCTATAATTGAAGTCCTGAAGCCACAAGTTCAATTCTACCGACACCAATGTGGGTTTTTTTTTTTTAATCCCTTGGCCACCAATTTGATTTCTAATGGCGGCCCTGGGTGCCAGTGCCGGCTATCCCTGCTATCCCTCGACCCTAATTTTCAGCTTCTTCCAAATGACGCACGGAGCCTTTGATCAGGGGCACATTCCGCTATGAAGGATGGTAAATTACATGTACTTACAATCACTAATGTTGCAGCACTAAGACTATGCTCATTAATCGCTTTTAAACTGTTACAGTGTGGAGTCTTTCAGCTAATAATAGCTCGATATTCAGCCAAGTGGGGTGGACGTGCAATATTCACATGTATGCTCATCTAGAGTCACATGTCTTATAATTCGGCACATCTATTAATCTGTGCACCGTAAAGTGGCTAATAGTTTTTTACTCCCTTGCTCATGAACTCTTAGTAGCACAAGGACACTTTCATTTCTCTAATTAATTCCTATAAAGCAACATTGGTTCTAAAATTCATTGGCTATGTATGAAATTAATGGGTTTATTAATTGAATTGTGTGTGTATTTATTTATTAATGGAATGTGTTATATAAATAAAAAAAAAAAAGAATTAATAAACATTGTTTTATATTAATTTGGTGTAATTAATTTGGAAGCTCTTAGTTAA
>CM044440.1:26344006-26363056 GCA_024363595.1 Xenopus borealis | reverse complement strand
TTCCGGGTTTGATTTAAAGGAGCAGGCGCGCTGACGTATGACGTCAGCGCGCATTGGCGCAAATTTGAATTCTTTAAAAGGCCAGTTCAGCTTTATGCTGATTGCCCGTGATAGGATCTGTTCCTGGTGCCTAGTACCTGTGCTGAAAAGCTTCTATTGTTACTGACTACCTGTTTTGACGCTGCCTGGCTTTGACTACTCTGATATTCTGTATCCTGACCTGTGCCTGTATTTGACCACCGATTCTGCCTCATCCTTGTCTGATTGATTACCTGGTTTGACCCTTTGCCTGCCTGACTACTCCTAGCAATCTGCCCGCCTCGACCCGGCCTGTTTGACCACGAACCTGTCTTTACCTGTCTGTACCGTGACCTTTGGCCTTATTGACTTTGCAGCTGTGCCCCTTTGCTTGCCCAGAACCATTCGCCTTGCATCTCTCGTTTTAAGACCTGGCGGCATCCAATTAGCCAAGGGCTCCTCCCAAGGTGAAAGGCGGCTGTTATAGGCAGAAGCACGAGCCTAGACCAGGGTGCTTGGCATTAGTTCTGGGTTTAGGGTGCCAGCCGTGACACCAAGTTGGGGATGTTCACACTGGAGAAGAGGAGTTAATGGGTGATATGATAACCATGTATAAATATATAAGGGGGTCATATAATAATCTCTCTGATGCTTTATTCACCAGTAGATCTTTCCAACTGACACGTGGTCACCCATTCTGATTAGAAGAAAAGAGGTTCCGCCTAAATATTGGGAAGGGTTTTTTTTACAGTGGGAGCTGTGAAGATGTGGAATTCTCTCCCTGAGTCAGTTGTACAGGCTGATACATTAGATAGCTTTAAAGGAACAACGAATAAAAAACACCAAGACAAATTAAAATTTAATATTGCAAAACCTTTATTAAAAATAACTTACCGAAACTCCACTTCCGCTCCTCTTCAGAAAAGGCGACATGGCGACCTCCCTGGCTAGCTTCCATAGTCTATTGATAGCAGGAAAATTTTGGACCGTGCTGGAAAGCGCCAGGTAGATGAAGAGCTGAAGTGCCCGGTGTGCGGCTCCTTCTACAAGGAACCATTATCCTCCCCTGCTCCCACAGCCTGTGCCCCGGAAACATCCTTGTGCAGAGCCAGCGGTGCGCCTCGGGGGACATCTTGCAGGGACTCCTACCCACCCAGCCCTGTGGCAGCAGGCGATGTTTAGCGAAATTGCCCCAGGGCGGGTGGCAGCGCAGGCGGCAGGGCTCACAGACATTGCTGGTTATCTCTTTATCCCCCACTGGGTGCGTCTATCAGCGCAGGAGGAGTGAGTGAGTACCGTGGCTGACTGCACAGAAGGAAGGCGCACCAGCTCCAGCCAGGAGCGCACTGTGTATGTGGTCAACATGTGGACAACATTCCAGATTTGATACCAGATATTTATAGACAGCGATTGGTGAAGCTGAACTGGTGCACTAGGCCACAAGAGCTTGCCACTACACTCCCAACTTCCACTTGCAACTGAACCTACATTTGAAATGCTGCTCACCTTCAAGAAGTGCCTTATTTGATATTAGAAACAATTAGGTGTAAGCTCACCTGCCATCCAGGCTCCCCATTATATATGAGTTTTACTCTTGCTTCATGGTGTACTAATCTGCAAATCATATCAAATACAGTATTTAATTCATGCTGTAGGAATATGCAGTTAAGCCACGGTCATTTGCCCTTTGACAACAGCAGTGTAGAACTTCAGCAAGTCCTCAAGAGAGATAATAAAATTCTGTGTGTGCAGATTCCCCATGAACTTGGATGGATTCTGTTCTCAAGTTAGCCTTGGTCACTAGTACCCTGACCTTTAGGCAGAACCACCTGATTGGCTAGAAGAGCACTTCTTTGTTTGACTACTCTATACTCGCATACGTTTAGTTAGGTTGAAAAAAGTCCAAGTTCAACCCCTCCAAATTAAACCCAAAGCACCTACTACTTACACACACCCACTGAATATATCTATATATTTCTATAATGCCCTTTAATGTAGTTCTCATGTCATACGTTCCCAAGTCTATAAAACACTGTGATTCCTTTGTTTGAACGCTTTGTGAGTTCAGAATTCACTGAGCTTGTGACAAATACACAAGATTTTGTGATACTCTTTACCCCCTGTATCAATATGTTTGTGTAGATATGTAATTTAGATGGATAAATCTTCTATTGTACAACACTGCAGAATATATTCGTACTTTTGAATACACATTACTAGGATAACAAGATACATTTTCATAACAGTGTTTGGAGCTTAGGGCTCACTAATTAATGGACCATATAGGGGGTTTTGCTGTATGCTCCTGCTGATTGAAAATTCAGTCATTGCTTGTATGTAAAGAGCTGATCTAGGTCTGCATTAGTGCATTTCAGTTTTTCAGCACTAGGTGGCAGCCCAATCACAATAACAAAATGTACTCAATTAGTTGCGAGAGGGACACCTAAATTAAGTTTCCTGTCTTTGTTCTACATTTAAAGGGATTCTGTCATGATTTTTATGATGTATTTTTTATTTCTAAATTACACTGTTTACACTTCAAATAATTCACTCTACAATATAAAATTTAATTCCTGAACCAGAAAGTTTTTTTTTAATGTTGTAATATTGGTGTGTAGGCAGCCATCTCAGGTCATTTTGCCTGGTCATGTGTACTTTTAGAATCAGCCAGCACTTTAGGATGGAACTGCTTTCGGATAGGCTATTGTTTGTCCTACTAAATGTAACTGAAGGAGTCACAGTGGGACCTGGATTTTACTATTGAGTGTTGTTTTTAGATCTACCAGGCAGCTGTTATCTTGTGTTAGGGAGCTGTTATCTGGTTACCTTCCCATTGTTCTTTTGTTAGGCTGCTGGGTGGGGGGGGGGGGGGGGGGGGGGGGGAGGAGGGAGCGGTGATATCACTCCAACTTGCAGTACAGCAGTAAAGAGTGACTGAAGTTTATCAGAGCACAAGTCACATGACTTGGGGCAGCTGGGAACTGACAATATGTCTAGCCCCATGTCAGATTTCAAAATTAAATATAAAAAAATCATTTGTTTGCTCTTTTGAGAAATGGATTTCAGTGCAGAATTCTTCTAGAGCAGCACTATTAACTGATGCGTTTTGGGGGAAAATATGTTTCCCATGACAGTATCCCCTTAAGTGCTAGGCAGTAACAAAGTAGTGGCCAGGTTAGTGACTGGGTTGCTGGGGTTATTGACCCATGTTTAAAACCTGGAAAGAGGCAGAAAAGAAAGGGAAAAAGCTGAAATTAAAAATGCAGACCAAGTGAAAATTATTGACTAAGGGTCGAATTTCGAAATAGAAAATACTGCGAAATTCGTCCATCAAATTAAAATCCTTCGACTTCGAATATTGAAGTCGAAGGATTTTTCGCCTAATTTGGCATTTCTACGATCAAAGAAAAATTGTTCAATTGAAAGGATTTTATCGTACGATCAAAGGATTTTTCTTCCATAAAATAAAACTTAGAAAAACGGTCTAGATGGTCCTCATAGGCTGACATAGCACTTCTGCAGCTTTTATTTGGCGAAGTAAAAAAAAAAAATTTACTATTCGATCATTCGAATCGAACGATCCAATGGTCGAAGTAACCTATTTGATGGTCAAAGTTTTTCAAACATTTACTTCGAATATCGAATTTTTTGCATTCGAATATTCACTTCGACCCTTACTAACTTAGCCCCTAACCTTTATCATCATGAATAGACAGGTCCTGGGTGGAAATCAAAATAGGCCTTGCATTTCAAGTACACAGAGGCCCGATTAACCTCCACCAGGCCACTAAATATTGACTGTCCATGGTCTGGCATTTGCCAGAATCCACCGATTGCCAGTCTAGGCCTGTGTGTGTGGTGCTCCCAGACCTTACTATACAAGTGGTTGTGTACTGCTGCACTCTTTTGTTTGCTCAGCAGAGGGTGTTTCTGCTCTATCACTGCTGTTTCTCTGTCTTTAGATATCACTGCAAAGTGTAAACCCGACCAAGCCCTGGAGTCAACATAGAAAGTAGGAAACAGTCCTCAAGGCATAAATACAGACTGAGGGGTATGCAGAATATTGCAAGCACCATTAGGCAGGTGTTACTGGCTTACTGATCCATCCATTTACAATTGCACCTTCTTGAGCCAAATATGTCTCAGGTTAATGCAAACAAATGCAGCAGATGCCACTAGTTCCTTAGTTAGATGAAGATTTATCGGTGTTGCTGTCTTACTTACACTGCTGCCTTTCCCCTGTTTTTCTGCTCTGTTCTTATAACACTCCTTCCTATGTCCTTCGCTAAATGAACACACTGACCCTTACAGTATCAAGATATTTATAGAGGGAGGCACTTCCACCTAACAAAAGTGCCCTGTATTTCTCAGTGTATCCTTACTGAGACCTTGAATAAACAGACTCAGACTTTCCCTATAATAATCTGGCATTGTGCAAACTGCTAGTATCCTTTCTGACTGTGGTGGAAGTGTTAAAGGCAGTGGATGTTTTGGACAGCACTGCATTGAAGCCCACAATTCAGCTGCAGAGGTTAAGACTTTAGCCAGACAATCCTTACAAAAGGGAAGCCCTGCTGCTCACCTTGTCCTTCTAACTGCTGGCGGATTCCAGTGCGAAATGCAAATGGTTGCGTTTCAGTGGCAAAATCTGCCGCGTCTGGCTGCACCCAAGATGAAAAAATGCTTCTGGGTACAGCTAGAGCAGAAGAGCAGCAGATTCTCAGCCTGCAGAATAACGCAAGCCAAGATTCAACATCGTCTGGCGCTATCCTAAATAGCAGGGCCGGAACTAGGGGTAGGCAGAAGAGGCACCTGCCTAGGGTGAAATGAAAGGGGGGATCAGGCAATTACCTGTCTTCTGCCTACCCCTTGTTCTCTGCTCACGGGCATGGAGTGTTGTGCGCTGGCAGACAAGGTTCACCTAGGGCATCAGGTCGTCTTGGCCCGGGACTGTTCAACAGAGTGTGTTCTTGTAAAGAATTATACAATGTGTACAATGACTGCAAATCAGATAGAAAACAAAATTTTGATCGATTTGCCGTGGTTATGATTGGTATCCCAAACCCAGAACAAACCCCAAGGTCCCGGTTGTGGCTCAATCTTCCACCTATAACAACCACCTCTCACTTTGGGAGGAGCCTTCCGCTACTCGGGTGCCGCCAGGTCTTAGCGTGAGAGGACCAGGGAGAGAGTTCTGGGCAGGCAAGGGAACCACATGTCGTACAGGAATGGAGAACAAGGAGAGTAGTTGTAAGAGACAGACTAGGTCAAACACCAAACAGGCAGAGCAGTACAATACCGGAAGACAGGAGAGTAGTTGGGGGTCACAGGCTGGGTCAAAACACCAAACAAGCAGAGCAGTACAATAACAGAAGGACAGGAGTGTAGTCGAGGTCACAGGCCAGGTCAGAATACCAAAATCACAAAGATACGGGATCAGAAAGAATGATCAAGGTACAGGCAGAGGTCAGGACAGGCAGCAAACAAGACATTGTCTAGGTCAGGCAGTGTCAAGAACAGCCTAGAAATACACATAATAATAATAATCTCACTCAAGAACTAATGAATAGACCTTTACGTTGGGCAATGAGAATTGGCCCAAGGCCCCTTTAAATATTTAAACTTCACTCCAAAACACGGTGTCATCATGATGTGTGATGCACAAACCCGGTACAGAGTGGACAGTGTACATCGTAGCACTGAAGATTAGAGCTGCGGACGTCCCCACCAGCCCCCTGGACCCACTAGACCACCAGGTAACCTCACAATCATGCTATTTTGCCTGTTTGTACCTACTTAACCCACATAATGGACAGATCTGCCCACATATTCCAGGTTTAGTCAGAACACAGAGAGCTGTGGCTTTTTTAGTATAGTCCTAGTATAGTGATGTGTATCTGCCACAGGGGCCAGTGTGTTTCAGGCCTAAAGGTTCAACTATAACTGGCTTTATCCTAACTAAGGGGTCCGTTTACTAAAGTGCGTTAAAAATTTGCGCACTGGCCTGCATTTACTGATTTTCTGATATCTGACCAATTTGCTTTCTGCCTAGTTACAGCCTTCAAATGAAAATGCTGGCTGGTTGTTATGGTCACTAAACCTAGTAACCAAAAAACCCAGACTGTGGCTCTCTTGCTCTATTGTTACTCTTATTTATTTCACAGCATCTTCCAGTCGGACTGACTTACTTGTTTACGATACATTTTTAAACTGGATTTTTTTATACTAGTAATGCATTTTATCATTTTTTTAAAAAAAAAAAAATTAAAAAAATCTTGGCAGTTTCATGATTCAGGGTGGGGCTAGAATGCGGGACGTCTGGAAATATTTGCATGCAGTGATGCATGAACTGAACATACAGATCACTTGTTTGATCATCCCACCCCCAGCAAAGACTAACAATGGGGAAATACCCAGGTGTGCTGTGCAATAACTGAATGCAGGGGAATCCTGTGTGTGGCATACTTAAATTGTTATGTGCTATGTGCTATATAAATGCAGTGCTTTGCAAGGCGTAAATACAAACAGGGGTGCAGTCATTATAAGTTTCAATACATTGTAGAAATTAGGTCTGAAGAGCTTACATTGAAATAAAGCTGATACACAGAGTGATAAACTCCCACAGGAACAGTTTTGGATGGGGCATGTAGTATTAATAATCTGAATTAATTACTAATCTGTCTGTTAGCCTGTGTCTGTCCGTAAACTCAGTAAGTGACAGCAGCACAGATTTTCACCAGAGAAAAGATGACGGGGAGCTACTGGGGCATCTTTGGAGCAGTGGTGTAACTATAGAGCAGGGGTCCCCAACCTTTTGAACCCGTGAGCAACATTCAGAAGTAAAACCAGTTGGGAAGCAACATAAGCATGAATAATGTTCTTGGGGTGCCAAATAAGTGCTGTGATTGGCCATTTGGTAGCCCCTATGTGGATTGTCTGTTTGGAAGGACACCTGGTTTTTATATAAACAAAACTTGCCTCTGGAATTCAAAAATAAGCTCCTGCTTTGAGGCCACTGGGAGCAACATCCAAGGGGTTGGAGAGCAACATGTTGCTCACAAGCTACTGGTTGGGGATCACTGCTATAGAGGAAGCAGCCCCTGAAGTCATGGGGGGGGGGGTGAGACAATGGGGGCTAGGGTTGCCAGCTGGCCAGTATTTTACTTATTATTTTTGATGGTTGATCCCAATGTTATTAATAGGAAAATAAGATTAATATATAGGAAGGCCGGTATTGTTTTTCAAGAAAAGGTGGCATCCCTAATGGGGGTCTGCTTCCTCTATAGCTGATAGGAAAACCTCCTCCCCAGCCACTCTCTTACCGATGAGGAAGGGGACGCAAGTCGGGACGTGGGTGGAGGCGGGGCATGGGCGGGATGTGGGGGGTGGGATGGGGATTGAAGTGCGCTTGGCCCCTCTGAAGGTTTTTTTTTGCAGGGTGACCCAGTGCACTCTAGTTACACCACTGCTTTGGAGACACAGATCTTACCTGCTAGAGGCCTGTGATTACCCTGGGCTAATACAGAAGCTCAAAACATAACATTTCTGCCCTACTTCTTAAGTTAAACTTTAGTTCTCCTTCAAGCAATGCAGCATTTACGTTATCCTGAGATAGCATGCACAAGCTCTTACTAAAGTGCTAATGCACAGCTTCAATATGTGCATTGTAGGAATCTCAAACTGGAATTCATTTCTTGCAGAAGAACCCATGGAAAGATGTGCAAATAGAATTTTTTTGATCCCCGTCACAAACCAAAAATAACTTTAGTGTAAAGTTTGTGAAAAGCACCCACTGAAATGCACGAATCGATGGGACCAAAGTATCTCCAAACAAGCAATTCTCCAAGCTCACCTTCCCTTGTTCCAGGCATGGCTTCATGATGTTTCATGGCAGTATAATTGTCAGGGATGACAGTAGTTGTTGTTCTGGCATTTCTTGCTATCTTATATATAAATGACAAAGTGTAATAATATTAAGCAAGGCTAATGCCACCACAGGGTGTTTTCTCCATGCTCCGTTGCTCACTTAATGCAAATGGAATTTCTGCCTCATGTTGTGTGGGCACATACTGGAACTGCATCCAGTGGTGTAACTAGATGTTACTGGGCCCCGCAGCAAATTAATTTTAGGGCCCCCAACATATCCAGAGGTTATCCATTTTACTAGCATATGTTGAAATAGTTCATTAATTAGGGCATCATGGGGCCCCCTATACCTCTTGGGCCCCCCTGCAGCCACAGGGTCTGCTTCCTCTATAGTTACACCCCTGACTGCATCTCTCTATTCATACTCGCACTGGACTGATTTTGCCCCAAAACCATGCAACTTGGCATTGTGAAAGGGTATTCCATGTATGGCTGCTTGAAGCTTAGCCTTCCCAAAAGGATACCAATTGCTAAATATTTGTATATATATAATTATAAGTTCTTCTTTGTTTTGTTGGCAGCATCCCCAAGCAAACAGCTCACCCTCCCTTGTAGTGCCAGGCATGGCTACATGATGTATTTTGACAGTTTAATTTTCAGGGATGTTGTTCTGGCATTTCTTTTCCCCCTGCTCCGACGGAGTAAGGATTTTTCTCCCTGCTCCAATTGAGTAAGGTGTTTCTCCCCTGCTTTGAGGGAGTTAGGAGTTTTCTCTCTGCTCACTTGCTGAGTCAGGTCAAATGCCAGTGCTGTCCTGCATTGTGTGGGCATAAACTGGACTGATCTTGGCCCAAAACCATGCAATTAGGCTTTTTCAAAAGGTATTATAGAGTGTTTTAATTTTGCTATAGCAGGAAAAGAAGTCTCTTTTATCAACACCAAACAAAATTTACCTTGGTAAAAACCCATAGCAGCCAGCCAGCTACAGGTAGAAAAAGGAAAATATTTGGTTGCTATGGGTGGCTGGCAGGTGCAGATTTGCCTTGAGCTAATATGTTGTAAATTACTTTTAACTATAGACCATGGCTCGGCCAAGTTTTTTGGCACCCTAGGCAAGGGTTCCAATAAGCGCCCCCCTCCATCCTATATTTCCATCAATACTGACCAAGCCGCTCCTGTACCTGTGCCAGCCCAGCAGCCATTCACCATCAATATTGACCCAAGGCAGCAGACCCAAGCCCCCATCTGTACCTGTGCCACTGATAGCAGCCAACAATGAGCCCAGGCCCAGCCATATCGACCATTAATACTGAAGGCCCCAAAGCCATGCCCCACACCTCTACCTTCTAATATAGGCCAACAATCGAAATGAACTGAATATCAAAAATATTTTTTTTTTTATAAGAAGTGTGCCCTCGCCCCTGATTGCACCCTAGGCGATTGCCTATCCTGCCTACCCCTTGGCCCGGCACTGCTATAGGACAGCTGTTTGGGCAAAATAAGGGAATTGCTAATTAGCTGACTGCAGCAGGGATATGTATAAATCCTCTTTATTGTCAACTCTATAGCTCCCAATACTGTTTGTTCTGCCTCTGCATCACTTCAGATGAAAATAAATCGTACAACCTGTTTTCTGCAGCCAGAGGATCTTTCTGTGTGTAAATGAACAACCCCTTGGAATGTGCCACTGCTGAGAGTTCAGACTTAAGACAGATTTTTACTAGCTGAAAGTGGCTACTGAGCCTTAAAAGCATTGTAATGATTAATGCACAAGCGAATGATTGGTACCTTCCCTTTAATAGTAATTTGATTCTGTTGCTTAAGAAATATTTGGCATTCAACCTGGCAGTATTTAGCTACAAATAATCCTGTTCAGCTTGGCAAGGAACAGTCTCTGTAGATTTCCATACCCGTTTCCAGCAAAAGATTTCTGCTCTAGACTTTCACTCCAGTGTATCTAATAGGCAAGCTGCTCCATTATTAAAAGCATTCCAAACACAGACACAGCTTGTCTTTAGATTTCCGTTACAGGGATGTAAGGCTGGCACTCATTACAAGGTTGATACTCCGTTGATACTTGACCTCAATCTCCCGTATGGAACAGAAAAAATAAGCAGTTCCAGCTTAAAGCAGAGAGCCTTGGCTGGCTGCATGGTGGTCTTAATTTTGTAACCATAAGTGTATATGTTTATCATATTGACCTTTATGTTTATTAGACCCTGACGTTAAAATATTTACTAAAGTCTTAGCTAATAGATTCAAATCTGTAGTATCAGAGCTAATTCACCCAGATAAGACAGGTTTTATGCCCTCTAAGGCCACATATATTAAAATAAGGTATCGATTTACTAATTTATCTATTGAGCATGATAAGTTTGGGCGTAGAATTAAGGTGTCACTGGATATGGCAAAAGCCTTTGACGCTGTTTAACAACAACACCTATGGGATGTTTTGGCCAGTTACAAGCTTGGCCCCAGATTTTGAAATTGGGTACTGAGGCTCTGTGCTCAACTACAAGCTAAGATCATGCTTAATGGATGGTTAAACAATGCTATATCTTTGGTGAAAGGCACCTATCAAGGGTGCCCTCTCCACTCGATGCTCTGGTTAAAGGGATACTGTCATGGGAAAACATGTTTTTATCAAAACACATCAGTTAATAGTGCTGCTCCAGTAGACTTCTGCACTAAAATCCATTTATCAAAAGAGCAAACAGATTTTTTTATATTCAATTTTGAAATCTGAAATGGAGCTAGACATTTTGTCAATTTCCCAGCTGCCCCGGTCATGTGACTTGTGCCAGCACTTTAGGGGAACTGCTTTCTGTCAGGCTGTTGTTTTTCATTCTCAATGTAACTGAATGGAACACAGTGGGAGTCCTAGGGTTGCCACCTGGCCGGTATTTTACCGGCCTGGCAGGTATTTTTGCTGGTTGATCCCAATGTTATGAATAGGAAAAAAAAGCTAATTATATAGGAAGGCCGTTATTTTTTTCCTAAAAAGGTGGCAACCCTAAGTGGGACATGGGTTTTTACTATTGAGTGCTGTTCTAATATCTACCAGGCAGCTGTTATCTTGTGTTAGGGAGCTGTTATCTGGTTACCTTCCCATTGTTCTGTTATTAGGCTGCTGGGTGGGGGGAGATAAGGGAGGGGGTGATATCACTCCAGCTTGCAGTACAGCAGTAAAGAATGACTGAAGTTTATCAAAGCACAAGTCACATTACGTGGGGCAGCTGGGAAATTGATAATATGTCTAGCCCCATTTCAAAATTAAATATAAAAAAATCTGTTCTTTTCAGAGATGGATTTCAATGCAGAATTCTGCTGGAGCTCATTTAAATAACCTGGTTTAACAATTCATAAAGATCTAGCTAGGTACAAACAATTATATTTGAACCCCATAGTGCAGACATTAACTAACAAAGTTTGTATATGGCAATATCTACCTCTTTCACTCCCTGGCAGGACATTTTAAAAATGTTTTGTATTCTCTACACAATTCCTGCTAGCCCCACCTTCTTCTGCCTAGCCTCAAAGTTTATTTTGTTGTAGCTCAGCTAGTTTATGCTCATTGGTGGCTGGTCCATAATATACAACTTGGCGGTGGTCTTAGAAGCTACTACACCTTCTATATTCACAGATAGTCGTGCCTTTCAGAAAGCCCTAAATTGGCCCATGGTTTGTCTGAGGTTTGGCCTCCCCAGACTCCACTCTGGGGCAATGACCATTTCCCCCATTTTCAGGGGCTTCCAGATCTCACCAGTTGGGCACAGCTGGGTATCAAAATTTTAGGAGAAATTTTACTGGTGGTGAATGTAAAACAACTTTTTGGTGACAAGAGGTGCACCCCCACCCAGCATGCTTTTTATGTTCCTGCAGATGTGTCACGCTTACAATATACAGTTTCCTACAAGGTCCATAATGTTAGCGAAACTATGCTTGATACAGACAAGATCTGATTAAACCGTCTCCTGGTTTTACATTATATTGTCTTCCTCATGTCCCTCTCTTAAAAGAACTAGGAACATCCTTGGGTTGGATGATGAGATATCACTTATTGAATAGAGATAGGTATTTTGATTGCGGCATATTTTTGCCCTAACGTGACACCAATTGCCTCGTTTGACTTCTCCATTGAAGGCAAAGGGGTTATTTGGGGTCATTTAGTCTCATCTTCTGCTCTAATAAAAATGGGCTGGGCAGAAGAATTCGGCCGAATCCTGGCTGAATCCCGAACCAAATCCTGGTGCATCCCTATTTATAAGACAGTACAGTTTTGTGCATGTAGGAACTGTAGGTGTTTCTTGTTGCTGCTTAGTACTGAGTCCTATTTTTTGACAATGGACTTTTCAGTAGTGTGCATTGCTGGTCCATATCTTGCAGCCCTGGATCCTCTTGCATCCTTGTATATTCTTACAATTTTAATGTGTAGTCTGCTTTTAAAAGCACAGTAAATGTTGCCAAATTTGCTGTTTGCTGACCTAATTCTATTATATTTATTTCTATTTCAGTCTGTTGTCTCTGATGATATGGATATAAACCAGATTGATGCTTTTCTGACTGCCCAGACTAAAAAGCAAGGAGGCAAGCTGCGGTTATAGATACATTTTGGAAAACCACAAAAGGAAAATACGAGAGAGCATGGTCAGTCAGAGCAGGTGGGAGAACAATTTAAAGAGCATGAATTGGAGAATCGACCTAAAGTCACAGTCTAGGGGCACTGATCCAGAAAACAGCCCCGTTACCATAGTGGAAATGGAGATTGGAAAGAATGACAAGGTACGGTACATCTGTTCTTATCGCTAGTTCTTCCCAGAAAGTTTGCCATTGCTGGTTGCTATGAGCCGTTACAGAGTAGAACATCTTGCTGTATTCATGCACGGATCATTTACACTTTCCTAAGCAACATGAATGGAGCAGACGCTGAGGCTGGTAAAAATCAGTATTTTGCCAAGCAGATAATCGAGCGGAATATAAGGAACAACAATTATTTTATACTAACTTTGTTAGCGCAATACAGCTAAGGGATTTTTTTCTGCCTGATTACCCATAGGTAAATGTTAATGGTCTTTCCTTTGACACAGTGATTTCTTTTCCATAAAGAATTTCTTTTTATTAATAGCAGTAGAAATTCTAAAATAGCGTGCTGGACCCAAATATATCAGGGATGACTAAGTACTTGAGCTGGAACCACAATAATCAGGTAAAGGATTGAGCAGCTTAAACCTCCAGGGCTTGGCCTTAAGGGAGAATTCAATCCATAATGCGCTAAACCCCTACCCCCGTAACCCCCCTCCCCTCGGCCAAGATCCCCTCGCCCGGGCAAATGCCACTAAGTTGCTACTTACCCCCTCAGCTCAGGTCCTGAGCATGGAGTTTGCAGACGCCCTCTTCTCCCCAGCTGTCTTCTTCTTGGATTCTTCGCCGCTTGGTGGTGCAGTAGGAGCATTTGCCGGTTCAGCACTACTTGCGCATGCTCTGAAAGTCACAAAGTTTTCGGATTGAAACTTTGTGACATTTGGCGCATGTGCAGTAAAGCTGAACAGGTAACTCCTACTGCACATGCGCCAATAAAACCCTGATGCATCCTGGAAGAAGATGGTGCCTGCAAACTCCATGCTCAGGACCTGCACTGAGGGGGTAAGTAGCAACTTAGGAGCATTTGCCCGGGGGGGGGGGCTAAGGGAGAAGGGGTTTACCACGTTATGGGGTGAATTCTCCTTTTAGCATGCTCAGTTTGCTCCACTCCCTCCTCCTGCTGTAATCCAAGCTCAGAGTGAACAGGGAGATACTCAGGCAGGAAGTGATGTCACACAAAGCTAGTATGGCAACTACTATCCTAAACAAATAGAGAGAACGTCTAGAGCTGTTTACTCAGGTATGGTAAAGAATGCTACAGAATAAATATAGTGTTATAGCTTGCACTATTGTGGCTAATCTATTGTCAATAAACTGTCTCTGTAGCGTTCCTTCTTTAAAGGAGAATTCAAACCTTTCCAAAAAAAACACTATCCGAATGGGTTTTTTAACCTGCCCGATCGAGATCTGTCCAACTTTCAGCCAGATATCGGGGAAGCCCGTTGGATGGCCCCACGCACGGGCCAATAAGCTTTTATTGGCCCCTGTATGGGGGTCTTAAGGGAAGGGAAAGAGTCACCTTTCGGTAACACGAGCAGAAGTACTAGTTTAACAAGCCACTTGGCAAAATGAGTTTTCTCTTTATTTGTGCTATGGAAAACATTGTTTACAAGAAAATCAACCTCCCTTCAGGCCGATTGTGGGATGTGCCTATATTTGCATGCCATTCTTTCATATTCAACAATCCCTCTTTTTGGCATTTTTGGGAATGCTTTTTTTTTTTTTTAATATGTTCTTTTAACTTTCATAATGAATTATTTTCACTAATGAAATGCCAAATGCCAACATTTTCTTTCATTTAGCAGTAGTTATTGGAGGGGGATTTGTAGTCTATATTTATTTTTTTTTAAAAATAAATTTCGTTAATTTTAGCAACAACAAACCCAAAGCAAACAAAATACAATGCAGTGTGTATTAGATTGGCATAGGAGTCAGGTCAAGCCCAGGCTTATACAGCAGGTCACATCAAGTTTACAAGAATAGGTTACATGTTCACAGAGTCCTGATCATACCAGTCCCCCCCTGATTTTGTCAAACTTATGATGCGCCCCCCCCATTTCTTAAGTTAAGTTTATAAAGGGAAGAGCTCCATCCACCAACTGTCTCCAGAAGGTTAGGGAGGGGAGAGTTCCCCCGTCCAGTGCATGATCACTGCTTTTTTACCATAGAACATGAGTGTACATAAACAAAATCTGGCGTCATTGATGGGAAGTACCTCTTCTATTACTCCTAGCAAACAGACTGCTGGGTCCACTATCTGTGACGTGCCCAGTTCATTCATTGTTTTGGACCAGAATTCTATAGGGTGTAAAGGACCAAACCCTATGGATATTTGGCCCCAGGAGATTTACATTATGGGCAGAGGTCATGCTGTTCTACCAAATTTCTTCAACTTTGGGGGGGGGGTTATGTAGGTTTGGTGGAGGAATTTATACTGTATGAGTCTATCTTTTTTCTGTGGATTCCTCCAATTGCTCCTATTCAAGACCTGGAATGGGCTGCATTCAAAAGGAGGTAAACTTGGTCAAAAGATGGTTTGACTGTTCCTATAATCCCTATACAGAGTCTAAATAGGAGTTTAGCTGGGGATTGGGAGTAGAGGCTAGAGCAGGGGTCCCCAATCTTTTTACCATGAGAAACATTCAGGTGTAAAAGGAATCGAGATGCAACGCAACTTGAAAATGTTACTGTGGGTGCCAAACAAGGCCTGGTTCTGGTCATTTGGTAACTCCTATGAGAATTGTCAACCTACAGGAGGCTCATTTTAGCAGTACACCTATTTTTTATCAAAACCTTCCTCCAAGCCAGGAATTCAAAAATAAGCAGCTGCTTTGAGGCCACATGGGAGCAACCAACAAGGAGCCACTGGTTGGGCTGCTCTAGAGCTACTGTGGCCACTGTAGGGGTTGACCAGGGACTCTTTCTTGCAAATCTTGGTGTGGGGAAACTGAGACCCAGGTGTAAGTTCAGAAAGTTTTTTAAAGTCCAGCCATGGTCATGATCTTGTGGAAAAAAAAAGTGGAAGTTGGGGTAAGAGAAGTGACCATGGGGGGTACAGGGTTTTCAAAGCTGTAGACCATGCACTGTGTGGAGTTGGTAGGGTGTTCGATAAGGTGAATAAATGTGAACGTGCCCGTAGGGGTAAGTTCCTAGGCCTTCTGTGGAATGGAGGATGGATGCTTGGAGTGCTCTGTTAGGGCAGAGACACAAGAGAAGGTTTAGGGAAATGTAGACACCCGGTGACAAATCGCCTCTTCTTTGGGTAACTAATCTTCCCGAAAAACCATCCCGCCATCCAGAATATAAATTGCCGGCAAGATGGCACTCGGAGAGCTTCATTTTCCGAAGTCTCCCAAAGTTTCCACATTAGGCAACTTTGGGCTACTTAGGAAAGTGAATCGATCGGAGTGCCATTCCGCCGGCAATTTAGATTCTAACCGGTGGGAAGGCTTTTCAGGGAGATTAGTTGTCCTGAAGAAGAGGCGATTTGTCCCTGGGTGACTAATTCTCCCCAAAATTCTTGTGTGTCTCTGCCCTTGGGATTGTATGGGCTAGGAGAAAAGCACCAACGTATGCAGCAGATCTGGGAGGCTAGGTAATAAAAGTGTGGAAAGTCCAGGTCCCCTTTTGCAATGGCTACTTATCCAGGAAATGTGAGGGGCACTGTTTGCTCAGATGAATGGAATAATGAGTATTTATTTTTTTAAAGAAGAATAGAATATGGATTAGAATGGAATATATGGATCTACTTGGGGAGGTATATTATCTTAATAATAGTCACTCTTACTAGTCACAGTTAATAATAGTCACATTTCTCGATAGTGTAAGCAGTATAGTTGTATATACTCCAGGTGCAACAGGTTGCACAAAGCCACTTTTAGGGTTATTATGGCACATAGGGTGCATTGTTACCTCTTGGAGAGACAACAAATGGCCAAAAATACAACTGATGAACATTGGAATAGGCATTTCCTTTCCGGTGTGCGCTTTATCTAACTGCTTCATTTTAGAGTGATACGGTGTATGCTCTGGCAGGTGTGAGGTGCCTGCAATGCTCTTCAGTGGAAAGGTATTTTGTACACGTGACAACTTTTCATGTGCTATTAACCATTGGGATTTCATGAGATGAAGCTTATATCAAATTTTCATTCGTGCAATAGTTCTGCTTTAAAGCAAACAACTGAAGCCTGTCTTGCTTTATGTCAGGGATTTTAGATGTAATCAGAGGATCTGAGCCACTCTTCCACAAGACGAAACAGAATGAAATACTCTTTATCTTTTATGGCTCATGAATATAACTGGGGAATGTTTCTTGCTTTACAATAAGATAAGGAGTTTTAAATATGTACATGGTACTTAAAATCTGCATAACTATATCCAATTTGAATCTCTATTGTGTGAAAAACATAGGAGAACACTTTTGAAGTGTGTTTAGGACAACTAAACCCTAGAAATGAATGTGGCTAAAATGGCATATTTTATATAGTGAACTTATTGCACCAGCCTAAATTTTCAGCTTGTCAATAGCAGCAATGATCCAGGACTTCAAACTTGTCACAGGGGGTCACCATCTTGGAAAGTGTCTCAGTGGGCTCTGAGCAGCTGTTGAGAAGCTAAGCTTAGGGGTCGTCACAAATTATCCAGCAGCAGAAAATGAGGTTCCTTGGCTGTAATATAAGATGATGCTACAGGGCTGATTATTACATTCTGATGCTAATTTCACTGGTTTCTGTGCTGCCATGTAGAAATTATCAGCATTAATAATCAGCCTTATAGTGTGACTATATTTCTATTCTATGTGTACTGTATATTGTGAGTGGGTCCCTAAGCTCAGTAAGTGACAGCAGCACAGAGCATGTGAATCAGTGAATCAGCAGAAAAGAAGATGGGGAGCTACTGGGGCATCTACTGGGGACTGGGGAGACACAGATCTTTACTGCTAAAGGGCTGTGGTTGCCTTGGGCTGGTACAGAAGAAGAAAACAAAGGGGCTTATTTACTAAATTCAATCGAATTAAAAAAAAAATTGAATTTGAATTTCTAATATGCAAATGTGGTCACGTCGACCATCGAATTTTCAAAATTCGACCGATTCGAATAATTCGAATTTAATTGTATTCGAATATTAGAATACTCGATGGTCGAAGTACATCCCCTTTAAAAATAATTGCTTTAAAACCCTATTGGAAGTTCTTTGTGATCGAATATAAAAAATTCGATCGAAGTGTTAATTGATCAATCAAATTTTATTTTATCAACCCTCGAATTCGAATTTTAGTAAATCTGCCCCATAATGTACATTTCTAGCCTGCCTTGTTAGTTTAGCTTTAGCTCGCCTTTAAAAAGGAAATAGTATTTTTTACAATAGGCTAGGGTAGTTATCTGATACAATTAGTTTACATTGGTGCCCCATTCTACTTCTTGTCAGGGTCTTTTGCCCAACCTTCCATCTCTGGTGGAAAACACTGGGAACATTTTGTGGCCGTACCACACACTCTCAACCATAATTTTATAGTGTTACAACTCTCTGTCATACACTGCAGGTGCACGTAATGCATGTTTTGTTGATCTTTTGAAACTTCCATTTTGTAATTGTATTTTTTCTTTATATGTCACAATAGAAAGAGGTTTCACAAGCCTGTGGTACTGCTACAGGGGTCTCGTGTAACGGCTTATGGTTCCCCACATTACAGGAAGTCGTGCAAAGCTATATGAACGAATGCATCTTCCTGCACGCCTGTAAAGATATAATCGTCTAAATGTGTGATGCATGAATAACTTACTGTCACAAATATAAATAGACAGAAAAGCCCCCAAGAATAAAACATGGGATACTGAGTATTGCAGGCTTTGTGTCACCTTTCTAATATACACACAACACCAGACTACCCAACGTCTTCATACTCCTTGGCAGTTCTACAAGGTAGTGTAGTCTCCTCCTTAACCCGTGTTGCTAATCCAGAAGGTCCATTAAAACCCTCTGGTGAGAGCTGTCTGTAGAGAGTTAAAACAGGAGTGACTGCATAGATCTCCAATTAAATAAGTAAAACTTAAAAATAAGTCAATGTAAAATTGATGAGAGTGCTATTCTAAGCACTTTTGCAATGTTAAATGCATTATTTATTTATTTATTTTCAATTCCAAGATATTAAGGGATACATGTAGTGTTGATATGAATTCATTTTGCTAAGACAGCGCCACCTGCTGGTCAGTTTTCCCACCATTCTGACCGCCAAGTAGTCAAGGAAGTTGTCAGGAGTTAAAAAAGAGGCTGCTCTGCTTAGGAAAGAATTGATAAAGGTTTCTATTTTTTTCCCTAAGCAGAAGAACATTAGAGCAGCCTCTTTTTTTCTCCTGGTGGTCGGACTGATGGGAAACTGACCAGCATGTGGCGCTGTCGTAACAAAATTCATTCATATCGACACTACATGTATCCCTTCATATCTTGGAATTTGAGATAAATAATAAGTACATTACAAAAGTACTTAGAATAGCCCCCGATCAACTTTACATTCACTTATTTTTA
>CM044440.1:26306873-26336456 GCA_024363595.1 Xenopus borealis | reverse complement strand
CTGTTTGCTCTTTTGAGAAATGGATTTCAGTGCAGAAGCCTACTGGAGCAGCACTATTAATTGATGCGGTTAAAAAAAAAGGGTGAACTTTCTCTTTAAGAAGTCATAATGATGACACATTCCGTCCATTATCATAACTGCTGATTTCCAATCAATGAGTGAATTAATAATAGACACCAATTTCCCACTTGACCTTTTTTTCCCTGTTTCATCATGGCTTTCCCCGTGAATCACAGGAACATGCCAGTTAGCAGAGATTATATGTTGTAGCAGAAATCAGAACAATGACACAGAACTAGTTTCTAAGCAAATACAGATGAAAAGCTAATGATTCACCCATGTCACACGGCAGCTCTGTGCATGTGCAGATCAGTGTAACCCTTCACCCTCGTTTCACCCGCAGAATAGTGGAAGTAGTCTCACTGTTGCTTGTTTTCCAAGGGAGTCGTCTGTTGCCATAAAAAAAAAATGAAGGTTCTCTACAGTTGGCCATAGAATACGCAGAGAACACAAAGTGACATGAGAATAATATACATGTTTGTCCACTAAAATAACCTTACCAGGAAATTGTAATAGCGTGTGTTTCCTGCGCTGAATGCAAGGAAATTATCCACACCTATTGTAGTCAAAGGGCAGATGTGGGGGAAATACTGGCTTCTTGCACATTTATCTACCACAGCAACTTCATATTTATACGCCATTTATAGGTCATTATTCACTCCCATCCACTTGCTGCCTCATAGTGCTGCCTATCTATGTCTGCCTTTCCCTGGCATACCTTAAAGGGATACTGGCTTTGAAAAAAATGTTTTTCTCAAAATGCATCAGTTAATAGTGCGAAGTGCAGCTCCAGCAGAATTCCGCATTTAAATCCATTTCTCAAGAAAGCAAACAGATTATTTTATATTTCATGTTGAAATCTGACATGGGGCTGGACATATTGTCAATTTCCCAGCTGCCCCAAGTTATGTGACTTGTGCTCTGATAAACTTCAATCACTCTTTACTGCTGTACTGCAAGTTGGAGTGATATCACCTCCTCCCCCCCCCCAGCAGCCTAACAACAGAACAATGGGAAGGTAACCAGATAACAGCTCCCTGACACAAGATAACAGCTGCCTGGTAGATCTAATAACACTCAATAGTAAAAACCCATGTCCCACTGTGTACTATTCAGTTACATTGAAAAGGAAAAACAACAGCCTGCCAGAAAGCAGTTCCATCCTAAAGTGCTGGCACAAGTCATGACCAGGGGCAGCTGGGAAATTGACAAAATGTCTAGCCCCATGTCAGATTTCAAAACAGAATTTAAAAAAATCTGTTTGCTCTTTTGAGTAATGGATTTCAGTGCAGAAGTCTACTGGAGCAGCACCATTAACTGATGTGTTTTCCCTTAACAGTATCCCTTTAATCAATGGTACAAACCTGGAATATGAATGATTTTATGCCAAAAACAGTGTTTGTGCATAAAACCATTCACATACCTCCCAACTGTCCCGTTTTCAGCAGCAACCTCCCACTTTTGACAGCTCAGCCCGCAGTCCCACATTTGTACTGGAAAGTCACGATTTTCTCAGCACTGGACAAGTAAAAAAGGTACAATGTTTTTAACTTATTTGGAAATATGTTCAAACTTTCATAACCTGCCAAATGGACATGGTAATTGGGGGGTGTGGCCACAAAAATGGGCATGGTCAAATTTTCACTGTCAAATTTTTTGTCCCTTATTTATTTCCAAAATGTTGGGAGGTATGCATTTATATATTACACTAAGGGCTCTTACACATGGTTTTTTTTACCTGTGCTCCCCTGCCTTCCATTTTGATTCTTTTCAGTGTGGCTGTACTCACACAGTCATATGTAGGCGCCAAACGAAGGTTGAGACGCAACATGCTGCATTTTACCTGCGTTCGGCACTTACATGCGTCTGTGTGAGTACAGCCCCCTTCAAAAGAATTGAGTGTGTCTACTCCTGCGCTCCCTTGCTGCAGAACGGAACAAAAACTAACGCAGGGGAGCGCATGTGTAAGAGCCCTAAGGGTTAGAGTTATTAAGGGCCCTTACACACGGGCGTTTTTACCTGCGCTCCTCTGCGTTGCGTTTCGCTGCGTTCAGCCACAGGGGAGCGCAGGTATGGACGCACTCAATTATTTTCAATGGGGCTGTACTCACACAAACGCATGTAGGCGCCGAACGCAGGAAAAATGCAGCATGTTGCGTCTGAACCTGCGTTCGGCGCTTACACGCGTCTCGTGGGTACAACCTCATTGAAAAGAATGAGGTGCGTCTAGACCTGCGCTCCCCTGCGGCCGAACGCAGCCAAACGCAACGCAGGGGAGCGCAGGTCCAAAACGCCCGTGTGTACGGGCCCTAAGGGTCAATTGGAAATTCGAATTTTCTAATTTTTTTATGGTCGGAACTCTATCAAACCCGTACTCTGGGTATAATTCAAAATTCGACTATACGCCACATTAAACCTGCCAAGTTCTTGTTGAAGGGGGTACATTGAACAATTTGTTATTAGCCTTCCTGACACTGGAGTTTTTTTCCCAGAGAATTCGAGGTCAGTCACATGAGTTTTAAGGTGGTTAATACGGGTATGGGACCTATTATCCAGAAAGCTCGGGATATGGGGTTTTCCAGAAAATGGATCTTAATACCTTTTTACCCCCCAAATTTTGAGTATATTTGAATTTATTAGAGTTAAAAATCCCACATGAATTCAAAATTGAACCTTTGATAAATGGGCATCTGTGTTTTCTCCTTTGGTGGAGAAGGTGCTGATCCTGCCCCATCACTGCTGCATGTGTGGTTGTTCACATGAAGGGGATCCACCAATCACTGCACACAGGCAAATTTCAGCCATATAGAGCACTCAAACTGTTAATACTAGCAACCAAGCAGCAGTTTGAATGACAGACTGCTGATGAATATTGCTCACAGAGCACTAGTTGTTTGGCTGCATTCCCTCTTATTTAAAATCTAGAAAAAGAATGGAAATACAAATTTGCATCCCCAGATTTAGATTTTTCCCAAATGATACATGTTCTTTTCATGGGACCTGTTATCCAAATTTCCTGGTGCCTGGGGTTTTCTGGATAACGGATCTTTCCATAATTTGGATCTTCATACCTTAAATGACAAGGAAAGTTAAACTAAAGAATTAGTCTAGAAAAGTTGTACATTATGGGGCAGATTTATCAAGGGTCGAAGTGAAAATTCGAATTTCAAAGGGGTACTTCGACTATCGAATAGGCCAAAGTTAAATTAAAATTATAAAAATTTGACCATTTGAATTTTGAAGTACCGTCTCTTTAAAAACTTTGATCTCGCCTCTTCGCCACCTGAAACCTGCCAAATTGATGTTGTAGCCTATGTGGGACCTCCTATAACCTATATGGAGTCTTTTGGATAATTTTGAGAAGTTGAAGTTTTTTCGTAAGCAATCCAAAATCGAATCAAATGATTCAAACCATTCGAAAACAGTCGATCAAAAACAGTCCGTTTTAGACGTTGAAATTTTACCCTTGATAAATCTGCCCCTATGTTTTGTGCTTGTGTACCAGCCCAAGGCAACCACAGCCCTTTAGCAGTAAAGATCTGTGTCTCCCCAGTAGATGCCCCAGTAGCTCCCCATCTTCTTTTCTGCTGATTCACTGATTCACATGCTCTGTGCTGCTGTCATAGACATAAAGATCCGATCGTTCGAATTCTTGAATGATCAGACTCCCCCATCTCCCAACCTGCCACTAACCTTCAGATCAAATAAAGTAGTAAAAGCACAGATCAGCCAATGTTCTGCCCCTACAGGGATCGTACGAAAGTTGTGTCCGACAAAAACCTAGTGACAGTCTCTTGCTGAAAATCGTATGATCGGCAATACACGCAGAGTTATTATCAGCAGCCGACAGAAATTTTATATCCTGTCCGATGAACCAAATGACCAATCTCCACCGGACAAAAAATGTCGGGACTCTCCACACACGGTCCGAAAATCGTATGAATCCTACAGTGCACATAGAAATGTCACAATATAAGGCTGATTAGTCATCAATACAGATAATTACTACATGGCAGCACAGAAACCAGTAAAATTAGCATCAGAATTTAATTATCAGCCCTGTAGCATCAGTATATATTACAGACCAACCTCATTTTCTGCTTGATAATTAGTGACGACTCCTAAGTAGTGATGGGCGAATCGGCGGCCACGTCTCATTTTGGACGCCGGCATCCGATTTTTGGACACCGAAAATGGACGCCAGCATCTAAAATGAGACGTGGTGGCGTTTTGCTAATTTTTCAACAGAAATTCGCGAAACTGCGAAAAACACACCGCGTCTCATTTTGGACACCAGCGTCCAAAATGAGACGTGTTGACGGTTTGCTAATTTTTCTAGAGAAATTCTAGAATTCTAGAAAAATTTGTGAAATGTCGGCGCGTCTCGTTTTAGACGCAGGCATCCGTTTTCGGATGCAGGTGTCCATTGCCGGCTTAGAAAAAAAAATCGATGCCCGCGTCCAAAAATGAGACGCCGGCGAATTTTCGCCACGCAAAATTTTGCCTGCATTTCGCAAATTGTGGGAATTCCCAGTGAATTTGCCGAATATATTCGCCCATCACTACTCAACAGCTGCTCAGAGCCCACTGAGCATGTGAGTGTCACAGACACTTTCCAAGATGGTGACCCCCCTGTGACAAGTTTGAAGTCCTGGATCATTGCTGCTATTGACAGGCTCAAACTTTAGGCTGGTGCAATAAGTTCAGTATATATACATTTAAAAATGAAGATGAATGAAAACAATAGGACATAAAAGGGAAGCTTTAATTTACTCTTTCACTACATAAAGCCTAAAGTAATTTGGTTTTGTTGAATCATAATCCCATTCAGGGCAACTGTCTGAGCAGGCTAGTTATCAGCTTTTATCCTGGGTGCCTATAAAAAGTAATTGTACTCAGGAAGTCCAAAAGCTTCCAACACCCTTGTACTACAGATACATATTGTCACACTCCTTCGGGGTTACAACAGACTACATCCTGCACTTTCATAACCTGTTTCCTCCTGTATTGCCCTTTGTCAATTTGCTGTTTCGTAAACATTCCCATTTTATCCAGCTGCTACCAGAAGTCTCTTTCTCTAGACTAGTGCATACTGATTGAACATTGTAAGAACACTGTGAGATAGCTAAATAATACTTCCATAGTGGGCCTTTTTGGAGCCGCTATCACACTCCATACAAGACAATTTGACCATGTCAGGTACTTGTCTAGCTCAGCCTGAACTGATTGTTTGTAGTGGCCTGAAAAGACTGGTTAACTAGACAATTAGCAATATATCAATTATCAATAAGCTAATGTCTTAACCTGGCCATAGATGCAAAGATCCGCTCGTTTGGCAGATCTTTCCCCGATATGCCACTAACTGGCAGGGCTATATCGGGGTAATCCGAACAATCGGCCCTATGGCCAAACAATAGGATTACGAGAGGAGCAGTGGACTTCTGACAGGTCGTCGGAAGGAAATCCGACCTTCCCGATCGATATCGTGCCCATACATGGGCAGATAAGCTGTCAGATTGGTCTAAACGACCGATATCAGCAGCTTTATCTGCCCGTGTATGGCCAGCTTTAGGTTAAGACTTTCCAAGCCAGCATGCACTATTGGCCAGTATATGGTAAGCTTTAGACTTAACCAAGTGGGCTGATCTTTTCATGTTGATGCTGGCCCTACTCACTGTCCTTAGGTTTCTCTCCTCTTTAGTATGTTACTAATATAGGATTTCAATCAACGTTAACAAGGAACTATCACAAAAATGAAAATTTAATACAAGCTTCAGCATATTGAAATAAGGAGTTTTCTAAATACAATCAATTAAATATTCTGCATTGTTTCTGAAATAATCACGTTTAATTACACTATTCCTCTCTCAGCATCTGTTTCTCTTCATTCTGTCTTCATGCAGCAGTTGGGTGTCAGGTAATCATTGGCGATTGTCTTATAGGGGGTCTCCTTTTGCCTAGAAAAAGTACTAGAGATCACTCTATTAAAATCATCAGACATCATGTCTCTCTACATGCAGGATTTGTGCAAAAAGCAGTAATTTTGTTAGATTGTGTTTTTGTTCTTGTATCAGTTATTTAAATGAGAACTAATTCATCTGCTAGGAATAGAAGCCCCCCCCCCAAATCAGATATATTGGATCTAACTGTCCATGGAACGCTAATTGTTTATTTTTTTTATTATTCTGTATCTTTTTTCGCTTGGAATTAAAGACTAGTTGCTGAGGGTTAATTACACCAACAACCAGGGAGCTAGAGTGAACTATAAACCATTTTGAGTTGCAGATTAAAAATAGGCAGTATAGTAAGGCTAGTACATATAAAATATTCAGCAGTTTAGAGTCCTGCGCGGGTCCATTTTTTGCGACCCGCACCCGACCCGTACCCGCAAACCGCAAGCCGCAACCCGGACCCGCGACCCGCAATCTTACGCGCTTGGACCGCGACCCGAACCGTACCCGCGACTAGCTACCCGCAACCCGGACCCGCGACCCGCTGAACATCAAGAATCAGGAAGTGCTGTCATTGTAAACCGGAAGTGACATCATCGGAAATAGCCACAATCAGGGGAAAAAGGAGTAAAACAGGAAGTGCTGTCATTGTAAACCGGAAGTGACATCATCATTATTAGAAATGCTCAGAAAAAGGAGTAAAAATCGCTATAGCGAGGATCCGCGACCCGACCCTCAACCCGCCAACCTGCAGAATCACCGGCCCGCTTCTGTACCCGCACCCAGAAATTCTACGAGCAGTCCACAGGGTACCGCGGGATTTTGCGGGTAACCCGCGGGTACCCGACCCGCTGCAGGACACTACAGCAGTTGTCTTTTCAAGTAATGGTGGGTGCCTGGGGCCCTTCATTCTTATGCCCCTCAGTTCAGTAACATAACTAGCTGGGGTTGGGCCCTGGCACGGGATATACGTGATTATCTGGACAAAATCCACGATAACCCGCCTGGAATATGCAGCGCATGAGCTGCCGGGGGGCCCTAAGGGGGTGCGGGCCCTGGCCCAATTGCACCCCCTGCTCCCCTGGTAGTTACGCCACTGCCTCAGCTCTAGGTTATTAATGAGCATAACAACTGCTACACAGGGCTTGCAACTTTCCTGTGGCTTGGGGGCAGCAAGGGTTTGAAACAGTAGCTCCAATGATGAGCTTATAATGCAACTATTCATGTAGTGGCCATAAAAATCCCTTGTTGTGCCTCTTCTGCCCCAGGCTTCCTATTACCCAGCCCTGCCATAACAAGAAGCTGAACTGTGGGACATGATTTTTTTCTGTTTTTGTGTCAGGTTTATAATCGCTAATCATAGATATTCTTGGAAGGAGCAAGAAGCACTGCTGGAAAATGTTCTCTTCTAATTTTAGCTCAATTTTCCTATTCCGCAAGAGAATTCCATGAGAAGTGGAATTCCTCTGCACCAGACCGGGGGGGGGGGGGGGGGGGGGGGGGGGGGGAGAGAAGGAATCTTCTAATAATAATCTGTCTATTGAATGAACAGTTCATTGTAAAAATAAAAACTGGGTAAATAGATAGGCTGTACAAAATAAAAAATGTTTGTATTAAAGGCTGGAGTGACTGGATGGCTAACATAACAGAACACTACTTCCTGCTTTTCAGCTCTCTAACTCTAAGTTAGTCAGCGACTATAAGGGGGCCCACATGGGACATAACTGTTCAGTGAGCTTGCTTTTGAGCTTTCACATGCAGCTCAGATTCAGAAGCAAATGTTTAAGACCCATGTGGTCACTGATTGATTACTGCCTGGTAACCAATCAACATAAACCAAGAAACCAACACAGTATTGTTCTGTTATGTTACACATTCAGTCACTCCAGCCTTTATACATTACATTTTTGTCCATACAGGAACACTGTTATCCAGAATGCTTGGATCCTGGGGTTTTCCAGATAAGGGATATTTCAGAAGTTTGAATCTTCATACCTGTAGTCTACTAGAAAATAATTTTAACATAAAATAATCCCAATAGGCTGTTTTTGCTCAGTTGGGATCAAGTACAAGGTACTGTTTTATTATTACAGAGAAAAGGGATTTTTCTAAAAGTTTGGATTCATTGGATACAATGGAGTCTACTGGAGATGGCCTTTCCATAATTTAAAGCTTTATGGATAATGGGTTTCCAGATAGCAGATCCCATACCTGTATTGCAAACATTTTTTTGAACCTATTGATTTATCAAGTTTTTATTTTTATACAGAACAGTTTCTTTAATAACATCACCAGACCACCACAACTACACAGACAAAAATTCCTGGTAATATTAAAGGGATACTGTCATGGGAAAACATGTTTTTTTTTAAACACACCAGTTAATAGTGCTGCTCCAGTAGACTCCTGCACTGAAATCAATTTCTCAAAAGAGCAAACAGATTTTTTTTATATTCAGTTTTGAAATCTGACATGGGGCTAGACATTTTGTCAATTTTACAGCTGCCCCAAGTCATGTGACTTGTGCCAGCACTTAAGGCTCAGGCCAGATGGGAAGATTCGGGGAAATCCCCACAAAAGTGATTTCAATGATGAACAGAACATTACAGTGCAATGCATTGTGGGTTATATAGTTCCTGCATGCTGTCTGTAAGCTGTGGAGAAGTTGTTACAATGTGTAACATCAGTGTTTAGTCCCTCCTTCCCTGCCAGGGGTTCAAATGATGAAGAAAGAGAAGAACTGTTAAACAGCTGGATTTCAGTAAAGAAAATGGCATTTATTTATACTTTTTAAAGAAACGTAACTGTGATGGGTATATTAGGGGTTTCTGTGGACCTCTTTATCAAATTTTAGTTTGGAAGCTGGAGTCAGTGCCGGGCCAAATGGACCTGGCGCCACATCGCTCTCCCCGACCCCCCCTCCATGCTCGCACTGTGCGTGATGTACGCGCGGATGTCCACGGAGCTCCTCCCTCCGGAATGATTTCCAGAGGGAGGGTAAGGATGGGTAAGCGAGGGGAGAGAGTGCCGGGGGGGGGGGCATCTGGATGGCAGAGCAGCGAACATGGGGTAGGCAGAAGACAGGTACCTGCCCAGCACCCCCCTTTGTTTGCGCCCTAGGCAGGTGCCTCTTCTGCCTACCCCTAGTTCCGGCCCTGACTGGAGTTCCCTTTTAAAGGATTCTGTTTAGACCCCCCCTCCCTCCAAGTCTAACTCCACCCCAAGGACAGGATTTGTGGAAAGGCCACCTAGGCCCGGGCCTAGGGCGGTGGGATTTTAGGGGGCGGCATGCTGCCCAGCCACACCCACATTTGTTCAGAAACACTGGGGATGCGCAGGAGATATGATAGTTTTTTAAATTTGCCGTGCACCAATCCCCATTGCTCCAATCCCGATGATGGAAATTTGCCTGAATATAGGGGAGGGGACGGGGTGATGAACACCAGTGGACCTAGGGGCACCCACTATATAAATCCGGCTCTGCCCCTCCCCCCCAAGCAAATGTCCCTAATTTTTTACTTTTCTTTTCACGGCAGCCATCTTCTTTGTTTGGTCTCCTTGGTAAGTACACAGTAGCTTTTTTCAGACATTTTCGTGACGTTCGGCACATGGGCAGTGGTTCGGGTCCAGAAATGTTCTCCAAATGCACATTTGTTTGGTCTTATGAAGGAGACCAAACAAAGAAGATGGCTGCCGTGAAAAAAATGTCTGAAAAAAACCTCCTGACTTTCGGTGCATGTGCAGTGGTTCAGGTCCGGAAATCTCCTCCAACTGCGCAAGCCCCAATACTTACAAAGAAGACCGAAGAAAGAAGATGGCGGCCATGAAATCCCGTGGCAAGAATCTGCAGGAGGGGTAAATAAAAAAAGGGGATGGAGGGAGGGTATTTTTCCTTACAGGTTGAATTCACCTTTAAGTTCCCCTGGGGAAAGGACTGATGTGAATGATGGGTAATCTTTGTAAAAGTGCTGCAGATATGTGTCTGTGCTATAAAAATATAACAGTCATAATCAAAAGAGATCAGCAGTCTCATTATCTTACCGAACAAGCCCTATTATTTGAACTAACGTTGAAAAGGGGGTTATACTTCCCCTTTAACTCTCCTCGTGTAGACTAAAGCTACAGGCTCCAAAACTCCACTTGCTCTCATCTGCAAGCGTTGTGTATGTATTACACGCATGCCAACAGTCTGGCACCTGTGTTAAGTTATTCAGTAGCTTCAGTAGTATTTGGCTAAAACCCAATCATGGCAACTGTGAAATATGATACACCTGCATCTCTCTATGTGGCCCAGGTGTTAGATACACATCACATTCTCACTTCATTAAACAGCTTGGCACTGAGATGCCAGTGTCTGTGCCATATTGATGCAGGCATTGGCTCTTTGCTGCTTTTGCTTCACAATGGTTGCCTTTATGCCTAAATATGGCTATGGCAGTAAGTTATGGCTACCATGTTATCCAGAAACAATTTTTAAAAAAAGTTATAAAAATATGATGTACTGATGCCCTAGACTGGTATGTATTTGCTTCAGAAACGCTACTATAGTTTATATAAGCAAGCTGCAAGATGAAGTAGGGCTAAATGGCACAGGTTAAATAGCAGATAACAGGCTCTGTAGAACACCAGAGCCTTCCAGTGCCAGACAACAGTAAACTTTTGGGGGCAGATTTACTAAGGGTCGAATTCAAGGGTTAAAAAAACCCCGAATTCGACCATGGGAATAGTGTGGGAAGTAAATATCGAATTCGAAGGATTTTACCGCAGTTCGATTGGTCGATCGAATAGAAAATATTTGATTGATTTTAACCATTCAATCAAAAATAATGAAACCCAGTTCGGTAGCTTTGATCTGCCGAACTAGGCAGTCGAATAAAAATTTAAAGGGGAAGTAATTTGACCGTCGAATAGTCGAATATTTGAATAGATTTTTATTCGAATTATTCGATCTGGCGAACTAGGCAGTCAAATAAAAATTCAAAGGGGAAGTAATTTGACTGTTGAATAGTCGAATAGATTTTTATTCGAAATTATTCGATTCGATCGAATTTTCAAAATTAACTGGTCGAAGTGGTCTTCAAAAATCTTTTTGAAAATTCAATTGAACTTCAATCCTTCATGCAGGGCCGGATTTACATAGTGGGCGCCCCTAGGCCCGCTGTCATTGGTTGCCCCTGTCCCCTCCCTTTTATTTGCTCAAATATCCTCAGGACGGAGCAATGAGAATTGGCACAAATTTCTGAACCAATGTGGGTGTGGTTCATGCCGCCCCATAAAATCCTGCCACCCTAGGCCCTAGCCTAGGTGGCCTCTCCACAATTCTGGGCCTGCCTTCATGTGAATTCAGTAAATCTGCCCCTTGTGTTACTATTCCTTTAAGGGACTAGTAACATCGAAAAATTAAAATTTTTAAAGTAATAAAAATATGATGCAGTGTTGCCCTGCACTAGTAAAACTGATGTGTTTGCTTCAGTAACACTACTATTGTTTATATAAATAAACTGCTGTGTAGCAATTGGGGGCAGCCATTCAAAGGAGAAATGGCTCAGGTTACACAGCAGATAGCAGATAAGCTCTGTAGAACATAATGGTGTTATCTGCTATTTTTTTTTTATAGATATGAAAATGGTTTATTTACATGAAGAAGGGTTTTACATATGAGCTGTTTTTTTTTGCTCAAAGAAGTTTTTATTGCAAAAGGACATTACAGGGTGTGACCAGGATTACAATTTGACCGTGCATCATACGTTATAATATTTGCAAGTATCTAAACAGCATTTACATCAGGTTTACACTAGACTGGGATCGGACCAGCACCTTTAACCATGTATGGGCTATATATTGTAAAGAGAGTGCTTCCGTTGTTGTTCTCAGGGGGAGAACCCGTACATGACGGGTGTATTGTCAAGTTTGCACCCATCCCTGTCGCCCGCAATCACAACCCATAAAACACACAACACCACTGGTTTGGAGAGAGATGGCCGCAGTTGTTTATTCTCATACTTAATATTAACATGTAAACATAACATTATCTAACGTTTGTATAACAAACTTTAATTATAAAGGAAAGGGGGAGGGGCTGTACCCCAACTGCCTGGGTTGACCCCTGTACCATTCCCAACCCTAAATCGGGCTGTACATCTCCCATGAGGACCCAGGCCCACCAGACTACTTCCTCTTTTAACTTGACCTGGGGGTCCTTGCCTAGGTACCCTCCGCCACCGGCGTGGCCGCTTGAAACCTTAAGCGTGGCACGACCCGCCCCAAGAGCCCCAGGGCCCGTTCTATGCCTTCCATCAGGGCCAAAGTAAAAAAGGCATTGCCCAACTCGGACAGGTGGACCCCATCAGATCTGTAATAAACATGCCTTTTATCATCTAGGTTCGAATGTCTTACCACCACTCCCCCGGACTTTCTCACAAATGATGCCATCAATTTGTTTACCTTGCTCCTGCTCCTATCCATTTTCTCCGAATCCCTTGCATACCTCCAAACCAAGCGCAGTACCATCTCTGACCAAACCAGTGCTAAATCTGGGAACATTTGCCTGATTTTATCCAAGTCCCGCTTCATCTCCAACACCAAATCCCTCTGCGACTGAAGGCCCATATCATTCCCACCTGCATGTAAAACTAATACATCTGGCCTCCGCCCAGCCCTTACATTCTGCAATAACAGTTCCCATATTCCTGGCCACCTGAGGCCCGGTACACCAAACCAGTGAATGTCCACCTGGCCTTCCGGAAAGCCCAGCTGCGAACCGGACTTCTTAACTGCAGCTCGCCGTCTGGCCCAGTAAATGTACGAATGCCCCATTATCCAAACGGAAATTACACCACCTGTGAAAACAAGATCAAATTGTAAAATTGCAAATCATCAATCAACATAAACATGTGATACCACACAACTTTAATCTTTTAATATAAACCAAACTTAAACTTTCTTCCCACCACAAAACACCCTTAATGCATATGCCCTTTTGGGAAACATTCGATAGTCACAAACCACACATTTTGCAAAATCAAGCCAACCCCCATTGTTAACCAAGTAAAGAACTTCCCACAACTCCTAAACCATTAGTCCAGGCCGAATATATCCCTTGAACCGCTTTGATTCCCACCGTCCGATCTTTTTAACCATGTCTTCCTTCAAACCTAACCGTGCCACTTCGGTCGCCGCCCCAATCCGGAACGAATGCGTACCAAAGTCAGACGGCTGCACTCCAATTTCCTGTAATCCTTTCCTTAGCGCTCTCAAAAATTGGAAACGAGTGAGAGGAGATCCATCCTTATGTATGAACAACGATGTTCCTAAATTGGGCCTCACGTCCATGTACCTCCTCATGCCTCCCACTGGGCAAGCTAAACCCCCATCCATCCTGTGCAAGACTATGTCCACTCCTTTCCCCCACACATCCGTCTTGGATCTCCGTAACCGCACCTGGACCGAGGAGTTGGAAATGCTCAAGTCCGTCACGCTTAAACCTCCCGGCACTTTTTTGCTGCTACTCACCAATTCTCCCACCCGAAATGCCCCGAAAAAGGCCATCACAAACGCTGCTTGGAAAAGTAATGTTTCAAACATTGAACTGCAGCATCTTGTCACCACCTCCTGAAGTTCCCTAAGCAGCTCGAATGATATTGGCCGCCTGGTGTCCCGAGAGGCCCTACCTCTCTTAAGGCCCCGGATAGCCTGCCTGATTAAAAATTCCTTAGTAACATCCCCCACTCTCGTCAGTTTGAAAAAGAATGCCAATGCTGCCATCCGCTTCTCGGTTACCGCTGCTGATTTTCCTGCCTCCAACAGCCGAGTCACATACCAAATTAACGCGGCCCTCCTATCCTCCGCTGTGTGAAAGCCTCCCGACCATACTTCCAGTTGTTTCCATTCCTCCCATGCCTTACTATAGGCCACCCACGTTGATTTTGCCACCGACTGTTCCACCAACCCGTTCCTGATCCGCCAAAGATGCGCCGGGAAAGGTGAGCCTTCCCGTCTCGCTTCCGGTGCCGCCTGCCAAAACCGTTCCCACTGCAAGCGAGAAAGTGCGTCAGCAATGACGTTCTTCTCCCCTGCGACATGGCGCGCTCTACACCGAATATTCAATTGCAGGCACCGCAGCACTAGCACCCTGAGGAGTTTTATAACTGGCGGCGACGACGCTGTCCAGTTGTTTATCCCTTGTACTACGCTCATGTTATCCGAAAAGAAGACTATACTCCGATCCCGCAGCTCCTCTTCCCAGATGAACAACGCTACCACTATCGGGAATAATTCCAGAAACGCCAAATTCCGAACTAACTCTGAATCCTCCCACTCTCTGGGCCACTTTTGCGCGCACCACCGACCGTCTAGGTATACTCCGAACCCCACGCTCCTCGCCGCGTAGGTAGGTTTCTGGCGCCTGGAACAATACAGTCCCGTTAAAATCCCTCAAAAACGTGTCCCAGACCTCCAAATCCGCCTTCACCTCCTTATTAAGCCGCACATGATGGTGAGGTGCCATCACACCCGCCGTTGCCTGTGCCAATATCCTACTGAAAACCCTCCCTACTGGTATTACTCTGCAGGCGAAGTTCAACTTCCCCAGCAGAGACTGCGTTTGTCGTAACGTGGGTTTCGCACCCATCCTGATCCTGCTCACCTCCTCCCTCATCTCCTGCACCTTCCTCAGTGGCAGCCGGCACTCCCCCGCCACCGAATCAATCTCCAGGCCTAAGAACTGCATTGTAGTTGCAGGACCTTCCGTCTTCTCTTTCGCTAAGGGAACTCCGAAGTTTTCGGCCACCTCCTGCAACGTTTGCAGGATGTGGAGGCAAACTTCAAACTTCGCTGGGCCCACGCACAGGAAGTCATCCAGGTAATGCACCACTGTGCGCAAACCCGATTGTTTTCGCACCACCCATTCCAAGAACGTACTGAACGCCTCAAAGTATGCGCACGAAATGGCGCAACCCATCGGCAAACACAGGTCCACGAAAAAAGCCCCGTTGAACCAGCAGCCTAACAAGTGATGGCAGTCAGGGTGAATTGGTAGTAGCCTGAAAGCGGCCTCGACGTCTGCCTTGGCCATCAGGGCCCCCTTGCCTGCCCCCCGGACCATTGCCACGGCCTGATCGAATGATGTGTAAGAAACCGAGCACAAGTCCCTATCTATGTCATCATTTACCGACCCGCCCTTGGGGTACGATAGGTGATGGATCAGCCGGAACTTCCCCGGTTCCTTCTTGGGGACTACACCCAGTGGGGAAACCCTCAAATTGCTCAGTGGTGGGCTGGGAAATGGCCCGGCCACCCGACCCAGTTGTACCTCCTTGGGCAATTTTTCCCTGACTACCTCCGGAAATTCCTGGGCTGACTTTAAATTACGCAACACTTGGTCCCCGTCTTTTTCCCGAAAGGGAATCCTGAACCCCTCCCTAAATCCTTGTTCTAGCAACGTGGCTTCCTTGCGTTTACCGTACCGCTCGAGCCACGGCCGCATCGCGTCGAGCTTCACCGGTGTCCTCCCTTTTGAAGCCTCTCCTGCCTTGGGGTTCCCCCTTCCTTTCTTGAAACACCGGATGTAGGAGTGTGCCCCTCCGCACCCCGAACATTCGTGCTTGTATTTGCAGGAATTGGCATATTTACAGTGGCTGTCGTTAAACATCCAACAATATCCCGGTTTGCTTGGGGCCGAAGAGGCGTAGTTCTGACCCCCCCCCGGCCCCCCTCTGAAAGGGAGATGCCTTCTGCGCCATCATGAGCTTGAGCCAGAGGGTAATGTCCATCTGATCCCACCTCATGGCAGGGTTGGCCGCCAGGCGCTGACGAAACTGTTCATCGTAACGCCACCACGCCAGGCCACCATACACCTTAAATGCTTCCCACACCCCGTCGACATAACAGAACAGTGAAGAGCATTTTTCTGGATGTTTTTCCCCTATGATACTGGCCAGGATACAAAAGGCCCGTAGCCAATCACCAAAGGTTTTGGGCAATTTAGTACTTTTTCTCCTCCTCTTTCTTGCTATCTTTCTTGTCCTCCTCCTTCAATTCTATCGTCTCGTCTAGGGGGAGAAGGGAAAACAATTCCACAAACTCCCCCTTCCAAATCTTTTCCTTCACCTCAAGTTTGACATGGACCCCTAACGGGCCGGCAAATGCCATATAGGCGTTTTGCCTGGCCGTTTCCGCAACGCCGCTCAAGGCTTGCCTCTCCGCGTCTTTTTTTTCCCCTTCCCCGCTCGCCGCCGCTCCGTCGCTTGTCCCCGCTACCGGTGCCCCTACGGCCACCTTCGCACCCCACACTTGAAGTGGACCGCTTGTTTCGCTCTGCCCCTTGCTCTCCCATCCCGCTAGGAACTGCTTCAGGCCCGTTAACAGGTTCATGGTGCCGTGTCCCCCCCTTGATTAGGGCCCCGAATCTCACCTCCTGGCCCCCCGGCCGTCGATGCCTCGGGAACCGTAACCAGGCTTGCCATCTGAGTCGATCCTTCCGTCCTAGCTCCAGACCCCCGCGAGGCCGTCTGCCCACCGTCCCTGTGTCCTCCTCCTTGTGCTTTCCTTGTATCGCTCCGTCCCCTGCTGCCCGTCGAACGACTCCTGCCGCTCCTTCTGGATCTGCCCGATGACCGACTCCTCGACCTCTCCGAGCTCCTGCTGGCCCTTCTCCTGCTCCTGCGTGGATGACCCCTGTGCGACCTTGTACCCCGTCGTGGGGGGGTGCCTCCTGCCGTCGGTCTGCTCGCTCATCTGTCCCTCCTGTGCCGTTCCTGACTGGATCCACTTGAACCGCCTCTGTAAGACATGGAAGAGCGAGAGTGTTCCCTCCTCCCCCCCCACCTCTCTCCCTGGGGGGTGGGCTGGCGCTGATGGATCTATCCCTGTCTATCCTGGCCCCTCTCTGGGCCGTGGTGGCCCCATTCTTGTTCCTCTGGATGACGGACCTACTCCTGGACCTAGGCTCCCGCTCCTCCTCCTGACGTGCCCACCTGCTGCTGGACCCGCTCCTCCTCCTTCCCCGCCTGCTACCCTGGGACCCCCCTACCGTGGCCCGTGTGCTGGCCCCTGTCCCCCGCTTGGCCTCTCTGTCTCTGGTGCGCTTCGTGGCCTCCGCACCCGGTCCCCTTTTCCTGGGCTGCCCTCTCCCCCTGCCGTGCTCCTTGTTGTCCCGCTGTCCTGTCCCTGCTTTGCCTCCTGCCACTTGCCCCTTGGGCCCCCTTCTGTGTGGCCCGTGTCGCCTGCCGTCCCCCTTCGCCTCCTGGCCGGGTGCCCCTGCCGTCCCTGTAGCTAGCTGGGGGGTCATCCTCCCCCCTCCCTTGCCTCTCTCTTGGGTTCGTGGCCTTTTGGGCTGCACCATGCCCCCTGCCGTTATTCTCCTGCGGGCCTTGGGGTAGTGGCCTCCCTGCATTTTCCCTATCCCCTCGAGCCCCATTGCCCCTGGGCTACTTTTTCCAATGTTGCCATGTTGTCCATGGCCGTATGCCATTCTTTATATGTTGGTGGAGATTGATCCTTCCAGTGTAGTGCAATCAGTCTCCGTGCATGAAATAGTGCTTTTGTGATTAAAGTTATGAAATATTTGTCCAGGGAACTGTCCAGGTCCAGGGTTAACAGACATGACCTGAGTCCGCAGGGACTCCACCCCGGGATGGCTTTGGTTAACCATTTACATACGTCTTGCCAGAATTGTTGGATCTTTGAACAGTCCCAAAAAGTGTGTACAAGTTTATCTTAGGCACATTGGCGTTTGAACTACTTTCATGGTATGCAGTTTTTTCATAGTGTAATAAGCCCTATGTATCAAGAATAATTGTTGTAGCCTATGTTTTTGGCTTATAGAAACTATCAAGGGAGTACCCAAAATCAAGTCCCTCTGGGCGTCAGTGATTGGCCCTGCCTCCTCTTCCCAAACTGCTCTGACAAGAAGTTCTATGTTATTATGTAGGGAGTTGTGAAGTAATTTATATAAAGTAGAAAGTTTACCCTTTTGATTAGTACTCAGCAGTATATCAATTATGGGTGAGTCAGAAAGGGTGATTGGTTTCGTTTTAGTTTGTTTGCCAAGGGCCATCCGTAACCTATGATGTGTAAGCCATTGTTTTACCGGTAATTGTCTTGTATCATGCAATGTTTGCATTGACATAATAGTGTTATTTTCCCATACATCCTTCAGAGTAGTGAGGTTAAGTGTTTCCCAAATTTTGGGGGGCTTATTGCAGTCAGGTGAGGAAATTCAGCATTTCCCCAAATAGGTGTCTGGCAAGTAATTTTTGTATTGTATTATGTTGTGTGCTTGTTTTAGCACTAGTGATTGCAGTAAAACCATCGGAGGAATGGATTTTCTAGGTTTTTTGATTAACAAAGCCTGCCATGGGGAGTATGATATTCCAGTGATAGTCCCCCACAAATGATACAATGGTGGGGACAGTTCTTGATGGACCATTGAAGTGACGTGCGAAAGTTGGGCTGCTATGTAGTATAGGAAGAAGTCCGGAAAGGCCACACCCCCTTTATCTCTTGCTTTGATTAAGGTAGTTAGTCGAAGTCTAGCTCTTGAGGTGCCCCAAAAAAAAACATGCCCAGTTGTGCATTCAGTTTGTTAAACACTGTTGAATAGGTGAATGCCAAAAAATATACAGGAGTTTAGGTAGTACAAACATTTTCACCAAATGTATCTTCCCAGCTGGACCAATAGGCAAAGTTTCCCATTTTTTACATTTGTCTTGTACCCATTGTAGCACTGGATCTAGATCTAAGGTTATATATTGTGAGACCGGCAAGGAAATTCTAATCCCCAGGTATGTAAATGTATTAGCGAGTTAAAGAGGGCATTCTGATAGGTTTTCCCCCTGGATTTCCTCATCTATCAAAAACAGGGTTGATTTAGATGCATTGATTTTTAGTGATGATAAGGAACTGAACACTTCTGTAAGCTCATTTAGAGCTGCTAAGGATGGACCTCTGTCTCCCAAATAAACCAGATTGTCGTCCGCATATAATTGTATTTTCTGCCATTGTCCTGCTATGCTGAGCCCTTGAATTTGTGGCTTCTTACGAACTGCCTGGGCAAAGGGCTCGATGGCCAGTGCAAATAAGAGGGGGGATAGGGGGCACCCCTGACGTGTGCCTCTTGTCAGCGAGAAGGCTTCGGTACATATTGAGTTTATGTGAAGGGTTGCCTTTGGGTATTTGTACAGCAGTTGCACCATTTTAATAAATTTGGGTCCAAAGCCCATGAATTCTAGCACCTGCCACAGAAACGACCGTTCGACTGTATCAAAGGCCTTGGCAATGTCCAAGGCCGCAATAGCTCTGTTTCCTTTATTCTCGTGAGGGGTCATTAAATTTAAATACAGGCGCCTGGTGTTTAAAGCTGTGGTTTTGGTAGGTATAAACCCAATTTGATCTGGGTTGACTAAGTAGTTTACGACTTTCCCCAGTCTCTGGGCCAGTACCTTTGCATACATTTTTACGTCAGCCGTCAATAACGATATGGGCCTAAAGGACTCACATAGCTGGGGGTCTTTACCGGGTTTTGGGAGAAGAACAATTTGCTGCTTCGTATAGAGATTGGGGGAAGTACCCTGTTTGTATTGCTTCTGCAAATAACCGTTGAAGCAGAGGGGTTAGAGTATCAGAATGCCTTTTGTAAATTTCTATGGGGATTCCATCAGAGCCTGAGGTTTTGCCTATGGGAAATGAATTTATTGTTTCTTGTATCTCTAAAGTAGTTATATCTGCTTCCAGAAAGCCCCTGTATTCTTGTGCGAACACCGAGAGTTCTAGCAGGTTAAGAAACTGCTTCATATCCATGTCAGTAACTAAAGCTTTTGAGGTATATAGGTACCTGTAGACGTCTACTAATAGCCCTTTAACCATGCCTGGGTCCGTGTGGAGCAAACCCTGTGGGTCCTTCAGGGCCGGGATAGATGGAGGTGATGTATGTGCTTTGGCCAGATGAGCTAGTAGGCGACAGGGTTTTTCCCCATGTTCAAAAATATTGACCTTAGAGAAGTAGTGTTTATTTTGTGCCTTTTGTTTATGGTGCTGTAGACATCTTTCTTGTGCTTTCATTTAATTGCTGTAGTTTTGCAGGAGTGGGATTATTGGCAGCCTGAGATATGAAATTAGTTGTTCTAGTGCATTTTGATCCATAAGTGACTGCAGTTATTTCAGCAGATATTGTGTTTCCTATAAAGTATTTTAGGGAGTCCCAGAAGTGGAGTATCTGCTTAGTGGCTATGTTAGACAGCATAGAGTCCTTGATGCTACTGTCAACTGACTCCTTGTTGTCCAGTATATTAAGCCAGATTGTATTTATAGAGGGTTGTGGGCGCGACATTTTGTATGGGAGTTGTATCTGTAGTCGCAGTGGGGCGTGATCTGAAATCCCCCTCAGTAAGTATGTAGCTATAAAGGCTAAAAGGCTAAGTCAATTCTTAAGAAGGCTAAATGAGAAGTGGTGAAGCAAGAAAATTGGGTTGTGTTTGGATTAGCAAGTCTCCAAGGGTCTGTGAGAGCCATTGAAGACAAAAGCTTAGCTAATTGCATTTCTTTTGAGGATAGGTTTGTGGGGTATCTGCCAACTCTATCCATGGAGGGGACCAGAACTTCATTAAAATCTCCTGCTACCAACACTAGTGCATGGGGGGATAGGGTCATCTGGTCTGCAAGGACATGCATCACCTCAGCATCAAAAGGGGGTGGGATGTAAATGTTTACTAGCAGCAATTCACACGTATATATAAAACAGTGGAGAAATATGTACCTTCCCTTTTTTATCTGTTTTAAGAGAAACAAACCTAAAAGGGACCAATCAGGATAGCAACACCAGATGAGTGGGAGGAATAAGGAGAGTGATATGACCATCCTATCCATGGTCTTTTTAAGGCCCTTACCTTGGGCCCTGTGAGATGGGTTTCTTGCAGGAATGCTATGGAGGTTTGATGGGTCTTCAAAAAATCCATCACCAGTCTGCGCTTAATGGGACAGTTCAGCCCTCTCACGTTCCAGCTAGTTAAATGTATCGCCATTTTACCTGTTACATGCATATTCGCGACCTGCTGTTCCCTTACAATTCCTTTGAGCATACGTATATTTCACATGTATCCAAAAACTTTTGAACCCCGGCACATCTATGCCGTAATTTAACAAACATATAAACATCAACCTTTTCCCCGGAAACCCCCCTCCCCTTCCACCACAATCCCAACAGGGGGTAGAACTCATCCCTTAAATTAACTTTAACTAATAGTGTGGAGGTGGAACTGAGACAAGGCCCTGTATCGGATCGTAAACAGGTGCTGAGGAGAGGTGCGAATTTTGATTTCTCCTCCTCTGAGCCACAATATTAACAATATACAGCACTTTAGGCCAAATGAGACTAGGACTGAGTCTGTGTCTGAACCAAGGTCTGGGCCTACCAGGTTATGCAGCAGTCCTGGCTGTTATGAAGAAAAGGCTCAGCTAGTGTTCCATGAGTGATACTGGTGGAGTGTCTCAGCCAATATACAGTGGTGTGGGGATCTTGTACTTGCCTGTTTTAGGCCGTTGAAGATATGCAGTTATTGGAGCTGTGGAATATTATTTGCCAGTTATTGGCTTCCTGTGGTGAGGTAAAAAAATGTGATGGTCCATTGATAATGACCCTTAGACGTGCTGGGTAGAGCATCGCATAGACCAATTTTGCAGCTCTCATTCTTTTCTTTATATGAAGGAATTTGGCCCGTTGTCTCTGTACTTCTGCCGAATAATCTGCGAAAATAGAGATAGTCGTCGCTTGGTGTCTAATGGCCTCTCTGGAGCGCGCCAGCGTAAGGATAGTGTCCCGGTCCCGGGCATTAAGAAGCCTGGCGATAAGGGGTCTTGGAGGAGCTCCCGGCGGCAGCTGTCTTGTTGGGATTCGGCGGGCCCTCTCTACCGCAAATGCCTGCAAAAAGTTATTCTGCCCAAATGTTTCCAATAGCCATGACTCTATGAATGTCTCAGGTTTATCTCCTTCCGCCTTTTCCGCAAACCCCACGAATCTGAGATTATTGTGGCAGAGACGGTTTTCCAAATCATCGGCCTTTGCGGTGTTGTTGCAGGCATGCCGTTGTAGTTCTCCTATCCGCGCAGGGAGAGGGCCACACATATCCTCCAACTCACCCACCTTCCTTTCCGCGTCCGTTGTTCTGTCTCTTAGTTTCTGTAGATCCTGTTTGATAATGGAGAGGTCTAGTTTTATTTCATCCGTTTTGGCACTTATCAAGGCAGTGCACGCTTCTATGGATGTTCTGATCACCTGTAGTATATCCTGTAGCATAGTTTCTGACTCTGGTTGTGGGGAGGGTGAGGACAGGGCGCTGTTTTGCGAGTCGCCGCCATCTTGCTTATCCTCACAGTCTTTCCTCATAATTAAGATTTTCCATACCTTTTTACCAGCTTAGTTGCCCTTCTCTGTACCCTCTCTAATACAATAATGTCCTGTTTGAGTGATGGAGATCAAAATACAGCATATTCTAGATGTGGCCTTACAAGTGCTCTATAAAGTGGAAGAATGACCCCTCCTCCCGTGACTCTATGCCCCTTTTAATACAGCTCAAGACCTTATTGGCCCTTGATGCTGCTGACTGGCACTGCTTGCTACAGCCAAGTTTATCATCTACAAGGACTCCAAGGTCCTTTTCCATAACAGATTTGCCTAGTGCAGTCCCATTAAGAGTATAAGTGGCTTGAATATTTTTACATCCCAGGTGCATGACTTTACATTTATCAATATTGAATCTCATTTGCCACTTAGCTGCCCAGATTGTCAGTTTGTAAAGATTCTGTTGCAAGGATGCCACATCCTGGATGGAATTAATTGGGCTGGATAGTTTTGTATCATCTACAAACACTGATACATTACTTATAATACCCTAAGTCATTTTAATGAACAAGAAACTTCAGAACTTCAAAAACTTCTTTCCCACTCCTCTCACACCTGCTTGTCTATCAGTCACATTTAATCATTCAGGTTCCCTCGATTCCAGCTTTCCTACATCTAGAGGCACATTTATCAAATATCGAATTTAGAATTCATGTGAATTTGTTCTTTAACTATAGGGATGCAGGTCACAGTTCTATGGGTTGGGTGCTGCTGTGGGTCTTTCCCTCTTGGCCACCATCTCTACTGCCTCACTGGTTACTTAGCTGCAGTATACCTTTTGTACAGCTCTGTGTAATTCAATCCGGGCCTTATTCATATGAACAGCCCTTTGATGATGTGGTAAAGAAGCAGGATGGAAGTCCATGCTGAAAAACATATTCTTTAGTTATTTATATCTTGCTTCATGGAGGCTTTTGTGCATCTGTCAGGCTCATTCCTCTCAGCTCGCTCAGTGATCTTTCCAAAGCAGCTCATTCACAGGGTGATAACATGACCACTGATGATAAAGAGCTTCATCAGTCTGGAGTTGAAGCTCTCAGGGAACCAGATGATTGCAAATAGGCAATATAAGCCTTAGCTGGTGTCACTTGATATTTAGCATGAAGCTTTATAGAAATCGCACAGGGCAATGCAGTGTAATTCTCTGAAAACAAGCCCCCAGCTCTTTGTGCTGGTAATAATACAATTATAACAGATGCAAATTTATTATACATTTGTTACAAGAAAACTCTTGTAACGACAGTCCAGTAAGTGGTCAAAGCCTGTATTGGTACAGTGCCTGTTTTGTGTCTGTTTTTTTCCTAATTTTTCATGGACAAGGAGAAGGGACCAATAAACCCATCCTTATTAGGGTAGGGGCAGACGAGCAGATTCGGGGAGATTTAGTCGCCAGGCCAGTAGTTGCCTCATGAGGAAACTTCGGGCGACTTCGTTAATTGAAGTGCGGAGCGCTTGGTGACTAATCTCCCCGAATCTGCTTGTCTCCCCCTACCCTTAGGGTTTATATTTGTCCTATTTTTTATCACAGTTGTCCTTAATCTGATATTCTGGACTTAAAGGAGAAGGAATGGCGAATTCCCTGGGGCGACTTCGTTAATCGAAGTGCGGAGCGCCTGGCGACTAATCTCCCCGAATCTGCTTGTCTCCCCCTACCCTTAGGGTTTATATTTGTCCTATTTTTTATCACAGTTGTCCTTAATCTGATATTCTGGGTTTAAAGGAGAAGGAATGGCGAATTCCCTGGGGGGAGTCAAATATTATTTTAATCATCTGATAACCCAGGCTGGTTAAATTCACCCATCACTACTGGCACTCCCACCAGTGATTTCACATTTCCATCTCCCCTAAAGTAAGATCCTAGGGTTCCTGCTGAATGTGGAATGTAAGTCCATAGGCTGGGTGAATATTTGCAGATCTGCAGGTAACAACCGACCACAGATCATGTAGTCACATTAACAAAAATGAATTCCACAATTCAATTTTAAGGATTAGGGCGTAGTTAATTATTTTGGTATTATGCTGTAACCTAAAGAAGCTTAGGCGTCTAAATGGAGAATAACTTATCTGTTATTTCACATGAGAATTATTGTGACAATAGTGTCCTAGTGAATCATTGGTGCTAAAATAGTTTAACCGTAAACGCCTGAAAATGGGCTCATGCAATTCAAATGTTTTACCACTGACCTCAAAGTGAAGATATATTCGGATGCTTTGTCACCCGTGCTAGAAGAGATTAAACACAGGCAACATTATGTGGAGTGTGCCATCACCCTAACTGCCATCATGCTGAGCGAGGCCAACCCCACCGCTTGGGAATCAATGGCAGAAAGTACATGAGCACTGGTATGTGAGATATGCTTCTTATCTAAGGCAAACACATGATATCTGAAGAATGGATTCCAGTTATGTATTTTACAGAAGCTCTTAAATTACTCACAAGAAGCCCCATGCATGCAGTTAAAAGAAGTTTATTTTAAATTGCCCAAAATGGCAATTCACCAGGGACACTGAATCCTTGTTTTGCCACCAATATGGATTCATGCAATTTTACTACCATCAAATACAAGGTACTGTTCTATTACAACAGATAAAAGCAGGTAAAGTTGCTGTACCGTGAAATAAAAAATAACAAAATGGTATAAAGGTGATACCTTTATTGGCTAACTAATATAATCATAGCAAGCTTTCAGAACATTTTAGTTCCTTTTTCAAGCTGATTACAATGAAGCTGTGGTGTTCTCTGGTATATATACAACATTTAGCTCATAGATCAAATGACCAACAAAAAGGAATATCAAACTGTGTGTGAGGTGTCAAAGTCATTTACGAGGGGATCTGCAAGAGATAGACAGATAAGGTAGAAGATAATGTGGGTCAACTAGATTGTAAATCAGGGCTGAATTATTGGAGTGTAGAATCAAAGGAATTCCAAATGATCTCTTAGTCCATATCCAGACATGTTGGTATTTCTGTCCTGGTGCAATCCTTTGTTAGTCCACATAATTAGACATAAATCCAAGTCCCAGGTTTAGTCCCTTCTCCAGAGAATTGAAGGTTTCCATTAATTTGTATTCCCATACTTTTCGATCGTTATCTGTTTTAAAATTGCCCTTAAGAACCAAAATTCCTAAATCCTTTATGGAGTGATTAGGGCCATTGAAATGTTTTCCTATTGGTGTGTCCAGTTTTTTATTGGTTACAGTGAATCGGTGGTGTGTATTTCTCTTTCTCAGACTTTGTCCAGTCTCTCCTATATACAGTCCCCCTGTTTTGCATTTAGTACATTGTATTAAGTACACCACATTGGAAGAAGAACAGGAAATCCTTTTAATCTCTGGGGGATGGCCTCCCTCTATAAATAATGTTTTTCGAATGAGGAATCGTGTACCTGTAGCAAACAAAGCAGCAGTGTACAGGGTATAATCAATACAAGCAAGTAGACTTAACAATCTGAAAATTCCAGAAAGGCTGCTGTAAAGCTCCCCATAGACGCAACGATATTTCCCTGCCGAACGACCGATCTTAGGGAAGTCCGACCAATCTGTCAAATTATCGTGCGGTTAGTGGGATACAAACGATCGTTCATCTCACGATTTTTCGTCCGACATTGGTCTGAAGATTGATCGGCCAGGTTAAAAAATCTTTATCGGTCCCCATGCAATCTACCTATGTTTGCAGAGCCAAGCAGGCTGCGATCCTTCAGTTTTGCTGGCAATATCGCCTGAAATGGTCTTTTTAGTTGATGGACACATCAGGCATTTAAACGATCGTTTTGAGACAATCGCGGTCTCACGATAACAATTGGATCTTTCAGAAATCTTTACATCTATGGCCAGCTTAAGATGTCATAGACAGCCTCTATTTCTTGGGCCTGTGAGGGGGCTGTTTGGCCCTTTGTGTATGTGAATTTACGGGCCATTCTCAATCTCAGCCGGAACCTGCACACAAGTCCTATTTATTAGGCACTGGTTGAGCAGAGGTGAATTTGTCCCATAGGATTGCTGTTATTAAATGGAATCATGGCAGTTAAACAATTATCTCATATGCAATACCTTCTGTGGTACAACCACAGGGTTGGACCGGGGGGCCCGGAGCCACCAGGCCTGCTGTCCAGGGCCCCCCCTCCAGACCCCCTGCGCCCAATCTGTGATGCTGCATGTTGCACGGCGCGCATTTGCACAGGAGCCGCAAGGTGCGTGCTGCTCCGCAAAATTCTTCTAAATAGGTGCAGGAGTCCGGGAGAGGGGGGTCTGGCCCGGCGGGCCCATGAGGGCTGTGGCCCACCGTTTTTTTCCTGGTGACCCGTCGGGCCAGTCCAACCCTGCACAACTAGATAAGATGGATCATTTTTTTCTTCCCAATCACCTGGGAATAACTTCTAGCCCAGCAGATCCAGGGCAGGAGGAACCTGCCTGGTGGCAACTCTAGAAGTGACCCATGACATTATTCACATTTTCCCTTTCCATTTGTTGCACATTATAGAGTCATAATGCAAGGACTGACCCCCTGGTGTAAAAGAAGTAATCAAGAAGGTCAGTGAGTTTGACTGCTCCTAGTTTTGTGTAAGGTGCAGAGTGGGCTGTCCCTTACTGAAGCGCAGAAGGACAACATGATCTCAAGATGTTGGGAAGCCACTAGCCTCAGGGGAAGTTTGAGTCATCAATAGCAAACTGTGGCCCATTTTCAAAGGGGTTAACATGGTTATAAAAGGAAATTAAACAATTGTCTCAGGACTTAATTTGGCATCTCTTTCAGTGGTAAAATATTATTAGTGAGACTGCTGAGTTTAATTCTCGAGCCAACAAAAAGCAGCGGTTACAGTAGAAAAGTGAAATACAGTGCACGTCAAGAACTGGTTTTGATTAGTACTCTTCTAATTGCATTCACATCTATGATGTATCATAAGCTTGATATTTTCAACGGCCTTCCCTGTGTGGCCAACGGACAGATGAGAAAAAAAACCAAGAAAAGTTGGTTGAGCCACGTTTACATTTGGGGGTTTAACTTGAGATATCCTGCCTGGAAACCTCTGCAGAGCTTAGCAGCAGAACAAGGTACAGAGCCTGGGTTCTTTCACTGATGAACACTTTCCACATTCATCATCAGGAGGCCTGTTAGTTTCTTGTTATGTTTATGCCAGAAGAAAATCATTTAAAAACTTAATTCGCTACAATGTTGACTGTGTTCGTGAATAAGCGTTTAACTCCGCAGGGCCCACTGGGAAACCAGCGCTATCTGCCAACCAAATCTTGTCTTGACTGTACTTTAGAAAAGATCAGAGTGGATGAATGTTTGGGTTGCTACAACAGGAAGGACAGAAAAAGTGGCCCCCCTAATGGGATCCAGCCTGAAGGCCAGTTTGATTGAGATTTTGAGTTGAAAGCTTATTTCTGGGTTAGGCTAATTGCACATGGGTCATCTCTCTTAGTTTATATTTCTGCTGCCTTCTGCTGAATGTATGATTTTCTAACAGATATCAGTCAGGGAAGCCTATTAGACGGCCCCATACAAGGGCCAATAAGCTGATGACTGACTGCTGCTTTAATAGGCCTTTAGAAAATGTGTGTTCCACGACTCTGTTGTCTTTTTTTATTCTATGTCACATTTTCCATCTTGAAAAAGATCTGGAAATTGTTCCAGCACTGGGCTAATATTACAAGAGAGCGAAGTATTTGTTATGAGCTCTCCTCACTGGCTTCTTCTCCTGCAAGTTTCAACTGAATTCAGTATAGTTCATGGACATCACCAGTACATGTGTTTTCTCGCATACCCCAGTGAAATCATTTATGGGTGTAAGAGATACCAAATCTTATTTCTTGGGCTACACTTCAATAAACAGCTTTCTAGATGATCGCGTAGGGTATCCAGTGTTTTCATGTAAAGGCAAATTCAAATAGTAGTTGTTGACAAGGTGAATTATTTCCTAAAGGGTAAGAGAACCATTAGGAACTGAAGATATAAATGAATTGAAGGGACAGATCTAGATCTATTTTATAGAACTGGTCATTAGAAATGACTTTGCTGCTTTCTGTTTTTTGCTTTTCTAAATTTTAGGTGTCAAAAACTCTTTCCTCTAATACAAGGTCATAAAATGTGGGTTCTTGGCAGCATCAGGTAAATCTTAGGCTTCATCCTCATGAGCAGATTTGGGTGACAATCTTATGCCCTCCACTGGCTTACGTGAAAATCCCCTGAGGCAATTCACATGCGGCTCTTCGTTTTCTGAAGTTGCCCGAAGAAAATGAAGCGCTGAGTGTGAATTGTCACAGGCGTTTTTCGTTAGAGCCAGCGGAGGGCAGGAAGAAGGCAGTTCGGGCAGATTGTCGCCCCGAAGAAGAGGTGGTTTGTCGCTGGGGCGACTAATCTCCCCGAATCTGCTCGTGTGGACTAGCCCTTAACAACCCATGCACTAGTGGGAACTTAAGGGGAAAACTAAACTGTATTTCTTAGTGTGTAATGTGTTTTTATAAAAACTGTAACAAACAGAAAAAATCATTAGTTGAGGTTCATTGTTTGAAATGTATTTGAACATTCAAACTCAACCTTTAGGGGACTTTAGAGTAAAAAAAAGGAACAAGATAACGGATTGACTCTGCTTTGTGTTATAAAATGTATTTCAGGTAAATAAATACCTGCGTGTATGAAACACTTGTGCAAATATTCCTGAGAGTCTTCAGATTGTTATATGGTTAATATGCTACTTATTAAAATGCATATGTGGCTGCTGGTATCATAATAATTGATAATGTTGCCAGAGTCATTTGAGACTGGCTGATAATTATTAAAGTCATTATATAGGTCAATGTAATGTGATGTGAATGATGTTGATGGACATTATAATTGGTTTTGTTTTATGGAATCCATACCATCATGAAAATAGATAATAATGGTAGGTTTCATAAGGAGGGTTGTTGTTTATTGGAAATAATGGGCACATTTGTGTAGTGCACCAGATTATTTGATTATTTTTTTGTCCTGCTCCACCCTGTGCCCTTAGACAGCCAATTCACAGTGACTGCACATGCATAATAATAATAATAACAGCCTTAATAATCCCTTACCCTAAACTTACAGATACTCACTGTGACTGTATACATGCATATACACGTATACTATAAATCTTGCAATTGTCCAGATTTCCAGAAAACCACTGAAATTAATATAATGGGTGGGGGGGGG
>CM044440.1:26286290-26306728 GCA_024363595.1 Xenopus borealis | reverse complement strand
GGGGGGGGGGGGGTAAGTTTATGTTGACCAAATTACACAATATGTGTTGGGATGCTTTATATAACCAGAATATGTCCAACTCTCCGAATATCTTCTCAGTTTTAAGTGAGCCGGCCCCCCACCGGCTAGAATCTAAATCGCCAGCAAGAAGGTACTCGGAGCGCTTCGTTTTCTGGAGTCACCCGAAGTTTCCTCGTGTGACAACTTCGGGCGACTTCGGAAAATGAAAGTTAATGTGTGCGGTCACAGTGAGTATCTGTAAGTTTAGTGTAAGGGGTTATTAAGGGAGGCATGGCTGGGCGATTAGTCACCCGAAGAAGATGCGATTTGTTCTCGGGAGACAAATCTACCTGAATCTCCACGTGTCTCTGCCCTAACAACAACATAACAATGGGAAGGTAACCAGATAGCTCAATGCAGGCTCCCGCACACCCTCATTCAGATAGAAAGCGTTACCTGGTGCTCGAAGGTAGAGGCTCGGCCACCTCACAACCAGTCTCCAAAAGAAAAACTACGGCGAAAGTGCGAAAAAATGTCCAAAACGTGTGACCGTGCAATAGTGCAAAATCCTAGTAGAAATAATCTTCCTTCCTAAAAGTATGTATACATAATACATTAAGATACAGTATAAAATGACATGGGTTACCGATAATATGTAACCAAGTGAATCAAACCTGTGTTATATAGAAAACAGTACATAGATTAAAAACAACACATTAAATAAAGGTACAAGAAAACATCTTACCCCAGTCGAAGGAAGGGCTTCCCTGAACTAAAAGGGGAAAAGTATAACATTCATCTGGAAAAATTTTTTTTTTACACGTTAAGTACCCATAAAAAGTAATATTCTTTTTAGATTTTGCCCTTTCCTTACCTCCACTTTTTCAAGGATTTGCCACCTCAGTTTTGCACGTTTTGGACATTTTTTCGCAGTTTATGGACTAGTTACCCTTGATCTTAATTGATCTAATTAGCACATGTTTATCTATTTATACACCCTGGTTTACACTGTGTTATGTATGCTTGAGAAAAGGGTGCGACCCGAAATGTTGCACCTGCAATAAACACGCAAAGCACTTGCTTGCATCTATCCTGTGTGCCGTCGGTTTTTCGCTTTTGGAAGCTTTTGGAAGCTGCCTGGAAGATATACGAACAACACTCAATAGTAAAATCCAGGTCCCACTATGACACATTGAGTAGGGAAAACAACAGCCTGCCTGAAAGCAGTTCCATCCTAAAGTGGCTGCCTACACACCAATATAATAAATTAAAAATAAATACACTTGCTGGTTCAGGAATGAAATTTTATATTGTAGAGTTAATTATTTGAAGAGTAAACAGTGTGTATTAAAAATAAAATCTACATCATAAAAATCATGACCCTTTAAGGTATGAAGATACAAACTACGAAAACGAAATCCATTATCCAGAAAGCCTCTGTATACCTTTCATTCCATACATATGCATAGTTTGTTTTGGCAGGTTGTAATTTAGTCAAAGGAGGAACAAGACCGCAAGCGATTGCTAAAAAAAATTGTTATATAGCCAAAAAGGTGCTGCTACATGGAAATCAGGGCAAATTACGTGAGCAGGTTAAGCAGCATGCCGACCCACTTACTGCATATAAATCACTAGAATTATGTGGCAGACAAGCATTCGCCCATATGTTTTACTGAACATTTATTGTGAAATTAACAATGAAAGCCAAATTGTACTGCTATTGATGTCATTAAATTGCGAAGTAGCAGCATCCTTAGACACACGAGTCTATGGCAGGGTTAATCTGAAGGTGCCGATTTGTTAATTTGGTGATGCTCGGCCACTACCCTGAATTGGGTTTCATTTGGAAATTAACTAGAATAGTCACTCAAAAAAAGAGACAGGGCACAGCTGTGAATAAGGGCTACAGCAGTGATCCCCCAACCAGTAGCTCGCCAGCAACATGTTGCTCTCCAACCCCTTGGATGTTGCTCCCAGTGGCCTCAAAGCAGGTGATTATTTTTGAATTAGTGGCTTAAAGGCAAGTTTTGGTTGCATAAAAAACAGATGTCCTGCCAAACTTTCTCTTCTGTAGGCTGCCAGTCCATATAGTGGTTACCATAAAGCCAATCAGAGCTCTTATTTGACATCCACATGGACTTTTTCATGCTTGTGTTGCTCTCCAACTCTTTTTTAAATTTAAATGTGGCTCAAGAGCAAAAAAAGGTTGGGGACCCCTGGGCTACACCATACCTGTCCCGTTTCGAGCGGGACAGTCACACTTTTGACAGCTCAACCTGCAGACCTGCGTTTGTAGTGAAAAGTCCAGATTTCTCTGCACCAAACAACCAAAAAAGATACAATGTTTGTAACTTAACTGGCTGTTGGCAGAGAGCCCAGAATAGATACTTAAGATACATTTGTAACAGTTTTGTCTCTTGGGAAAAGTTAGACTCGGCTTAAAGGGCAAGTCCTCTTCATTAGTAAAACTGTAATAAAACATAAAAACTACAGAAATGTGTTCAAACTTTCATACCTAGCAAATTTTGTAAAATGGGCATGGTAATTAGGGGGTGTGGCTGCAAAAAGGGGCATGGCTAAAAAAGCCAAATCTTTTTGTCCCAAGGGAGTTTGGGTGTATAAACCTCAGGCTCAGTGGTTCTGTGTCTAAACTTGTAATGAAGCAATTAATCAATTACATATAAACTCCCCCATCAGGGTACCAATACCCCAGGTCTCTTGTTCGGCCAATCAGTCACAGACTGCATGCATCAATACCTTGCAAAAAACACTGCCCATATTAAAGGAACAGTAACACCAAAAAATGAAAGTGTTTTAAAGTATTGAGAATATTGTGTACTGTTGCCCTTGCACTGGTAAAACTGCTGTGTTTGCTTCAGAAACACCTCTTTCAAACCAGCGGTCTTCTTTATCCAAGGTTTGGACCTTGCTATCTTCAAAAGAGTGTCCTTTGTCTTTTAGGTGTAGAAAAACAGCGTAGTCTTGCCCTGTAGAGTTCTCTCTCCTATGCTGATCCATTTGCTTATGGAGCAGTTGTTTTGTCTCCCCAATGTAAAGATCAGTGCACTCATCGCTACACTGGACTGCGTATACCACGTTAGGAGTTGGATCCTTTGGGTGTATCAGTTTTTGTCTCAGTGTGTTGCTAGGTTTGAAAAAAATATCTCAGCAAGTCCAGTTGCTTTGAGTTACTTTTGATAAAGATACCATGACCTGGATGAATGAGAATCTTCATAGTCAAGGCTCTTAACCTTAGGGTTGCCACCTGGCCCCGGCCCGGTATTTTTGATGGTTGATCCCATTCCCAATGTTATTAATAGGAAAAAAGATAAATTTATAGGAAGGTCGGTAATTTTTTCAAGAAAAGGTGGCAACCCTACGTATTTTTGCAGGAGGAGAGAAGCAGGTCCACGCATGTCCTGTCCTCATTGATTTGAATTCCTTTTGCTTGTGTGCGCTCACATGCAGTGGAGGTCAGCCCAAATCATGCAAAGGTCGATGTTTTACTCTGCATGCAAGTGCCGATCTTAGCCTGCAAAAATACTCAGGCTCACAGCAGCGGAGCCTTCAACCCGGGTGCCCATAGTCTGTTATAGGGCTGTGGATAGGGTTGCCACCTGGCTGGTATTTTACCGGCCTGGCCGGTATTTTTGATAGTTGATCCCAATGTTATTAATAGGAAAAAAAGATAAATATATAGGAAGGGCGGTATTTTTTTCAAGAAAAGGTGGCAACCCTAGCTGTTGAGCCTCTCTTCTGTAAACAGTAAGTTTAGTGTATAAAATACATCATGTCCATGCATAATTATTCTTAGGCTTTTTTTCATGGGATAAACTAACACTGTGGTGTGTTCTGCTTGTGTTAGAGCTACACTCCAGACAAGACATTTTTTAAACACACGTTTATAATAAATGACACCTTTCTGTTAGCGTGACCTTCTCTATATGAATGTGCCAGCTCTTCATTCCAAAGTGTGAATGCCCATAGTGCAACAACCCAACTCTCCCTAGTTCTCTGTACTGTATGTTCTGATTATCTACTCGCGCTCAATTAGCAGGGAAAATCCGTGTGCTCTGATATTTTTATCCAGCTTGTCCAAGCCTGTTCTTCCAAATCAGCACCAGCCATGCTAAGCCAACAATAGTTCTGTCCACTGACCTAGATTATTTACGATAAACCCTGTATAATGCACTCTCTTTAGTATATCAGTATACTTGGCATATCAGTCAATATCTTTAAAGAAAAACTATACCCCCCAAACAATGCAGGACGATTGCTAATGCAATCGCGGCGCTTCGATTTCCGAAGTTTCCAACTGAATCTCCCCGAATCTGCCCCAACCCTTAGGGTTCCTGATAAACCCAAACCAGGCAAATTAATTGACTTTTTATCAAATTGAAGCTAGTGTATGAGAGGGATACGTGAATGTGATTAGACTGAAGCTCCAAGGGGACAGGGGCTAATGTTAATGTTGTACGGTAAAAAGGATAATAAAGCTGCTCACCTGCCAGTTTCCATGTTCTTTTTAACCTATAAAGAATTAGTAGTTGCAAGCGCCGAGCAGTAGTCCTTTCTGGCCCATTTTACTATAGTGCTAATCAGGTATTTTTCTCCAGCCTGGAACAAAAGGATCGGGTTAATACTTAAGATTAGTTCTCCGTTATTCGATTTGTTTTCTTTCATTCTTATGGCTCTTTTGTGTCAGCTCTTTTTCTGCAAGGGTAAAACAATTATCTGATTAATCTAAGTAGCCTGGTATCATGCAGTTATAAAGGGCAAATAAACCCCAAAAATCAACTTCCTTAGTTTTTTTAACTGTTGATACGATATTAGCAGCTTTAGGGCAGACACAAACGCAAAGTTTCGGGGAGATTAGTTGTCCAGCAAAGTGCTAAATCTCCCCAAATCTTCCAGTGTGTCTGTGCCCTGTTAAACAAAGCCTCATGGCTCAATTTATATCTCTGATACTCTTCAGCAAAATCATGTTATCGAGATATCAGGGACTTGTATCTTATCCATGTTGGTTTGTCAAACAAATTTGTTTACAAGCAAAATGGTGAATTCATACGCCGGGATGTATCTAATATGCACTGCCCTCCACCCCCGCAAATAAAAAAGAAAACTTTGGAGGGGGTCCAGTGCACCCTCCCCACTCAGAAGTAGGGAAGCTTCTGGGGATGGAGAGACTCTATGGAGTAAGCAAACCCCGTGGACAAGACCACCTATTCCCCAGGCCTCACATAACTGTGGGGTCTGCTTCTTCTGTCATTAGCCATTGGCTGTAACTTCCCTATGGAGGCACAGAGCAATATGCAGAGCAGCAGGTTACGCACACACTCTCACCTTTGGATATCAGACAAATTTGGTTGTGCACAATGAATTCTGTATGAAATCACATAATTATATATAATTAAGTATTACTAGATGAGTTGATCCATTATCTGCCTAAAAGTCTTCTCAAGCCACCCCCAGCCCAGTTGGTGCCTGCTTTTTCAAGAATCTGTCAGATTGTCCTGGGAGGTACTGAATTACAAATGAACAATTAGAAAATCATGCTGCCATTTTATATTTTTATTATGTATTTTTTTAATGTATAAATTATACTTTTTACACTGCAAATAATTCATCTACTATACAAAATTCCAAGTGTATTTTTTTAGTTGTAATATTGGTGTGTGGGCAATATCTCAGGTCATTGTGCCTGGTCATGTGCTTTCAGATAAAGCCAGCACTTTAGGACAGAACTGCTTTCTGGCAGGATGTTATTTCTCCTACTCAATGTAACTGAATGTGTTGCAGTGGGACCTGGGTTTTACTATTGAGTGTTGTTCTTAGATCTACCAGGCAGCTGTTATCTTGTGTTAGGGAGCTGCTATCTGGTTACCTTCCCATTGTCCTGAGGCAGTTGGGAAACTGACATTATGTCTAGCCCCATGTCAGGTTTCTAATTTAAAATCAAATTAAATTAAAAAAGGGATTTCAATGCAGAAGTCTACAGGAGCACCACTATTAACTGATGTGTTTTGAAAAAAAAAATGTTCCCATGACAGTATCCCTTTAAGCCTTGGTGGAGGTAAGTAATGCTGGGCATAGGGCGTCTTGGAACAACACCTGGGCACAAAGTTGTTCATCAACTCATCTAGTAATACTGACATGTTCCAATGGATTTTTGGAGGATGTGTCAGTATGACTTTAAGAAGCCGTAACAGAAAGAACATGCCATTAAATAAGTTAGAAGATTACTCTGAGGAAGTTTATTTTTTGTCCCCATTAGATGCATATCACAGTGAGTAATGACTTTAACAGATGTTGTGGCTCTTCGAGGGAACATTTATTGAACACGTCTTGCACAGGCTTTAGACAGGAACACAACTTCATGCATCATCACTGCATTGAAAGTAGGCTAATAGTTGCCTTTTTAAACACCTGCTCCCTTCTTTGTCCCCAATGGGTTTTCAAATGATGTATGGCAGCCATATACAACGAGAGCGCTCAGAAGACAAATGTACGTGTCTCATTCAGCTTGAGGAGAAAATGGGGCCAGTTCCATATTGCAGAAGCCAGTGTTCAATACAGTCTGACCCACAAAACTCCCTTATGTAAATGAAAAACAAACTTACTATAGGTCTTAGGTTTGGATTATATTCACAAGCAAAGACTAATAGTATTAGGCTGTGTTGGTGCCTCTAGTGGAGATTGTGTTGCAGTGGGGTAACAAGCCTGACAGGCTCCAGTGTCAGTACAGGTATGGGATCCGTTATCAAGAAAGCTCCAAATTACAGAAAGGTCATCTCCCATAGACTCCATTTTATGCATAATAATCTAGTTTTTTAAAACCGATTTCCTTTTTCTCTATAAAAATAAATCAGTACTTTTTTAAAGATATCATTAATCCTTATTGGAATCAGAACCAGCCTATTGGGTTTATTTAATGTTTACATGATTTTCTAGTAGACTTAAAGGAGAATTCAACCCCCCATATAATAAAACCCACTACACTATAATAAAACCCACTACACTACACCCACAACCCACTATAACTCCCATATCCAGTAATTACCCCTCGTTGCAGAGTAAGCACAAGGGAGCTCACGGGCACGGCTCTTCACTGCTTTGTTGATCTTCGGGTCTTCTTCCAGGTCTTCCATCGCTTTTGGTGCAGGAAGATTGCTTCAACTGCGCATGCGATGGTATGCCACTTACTTTCCATAGATCAACGGAGCGGTGAAGATGATGCACATGAGCTCCACTGCGCTTACTCTGCAACGAAGGGTAATTGCTGGATATAGGCCGATTAATGGAGTTATCACCTGTGTGGGTGGGAGCAGGGAGGGGGGACTATGTGTAGAGTAGGGTGTAGTGGGTTTTATTATATGGGGGTTGAATTCTCCTTTAAGGTGGGAAGATCCAAATAACCAAAATATCCATTATCTGGAAATCAACAGGTGCTATAGCCCGGACAGTCCTGGACTGGGCCACCGAGCCTGAAATTAACGAGTCGTGCCGAAGTTTGCTTCGACACTGGTTCCCGGCCCAAAAAAAAGTCTGCGGCCCCCTGCTCTAACAGGTCCCATACCATTATATTCATATATTCATCCCCACACACTCACACAAATGTTTCCTCAAACAGCCTCACAAGCCCCCCCCTTTTTTTAAATATCACTCCTTCATTTTGAGATAGAGAGTGACCAATAAAGATCCAAATCGAACTATTTACTCTGACACAATGACTTAAAAACCCTTGACTAAAAGTATGTCTCTTCCAGATTGCGCTTTGAGACACAGCAAATGTAAGAGAGAAACAGGGGCGCTATGTTCACTCAGGCTGAAGAAGCCAGTAGAGGTGCTGGAATGAATGAGTCCTCAGCTGGGGTCACAGGACAAGTAGGTTCTGGGTTTGGATAAATAAACTTTAATTTATCTGTTGCCTAGGTTACGTGCAAATGAAACCTATTCTGTGGTAAAAAAACAAAAACCTGCTGTGAATAAAACATGTGAATATTTGCTTGAAGTTACCCTTTTTTCTTACCAGCCACACACCCCATGGCTTGTCCTGCTGCTTTGACTTTCAAGATGTGCAAAATATTTTGAAAATTGATAAAAGTTCCCACAAGACCAATATTCTCTTTTTTTTCCTTAAAAAGTGGTTAAATAGATAGGCTGTGCAAAATAAAAAATGTTTCTAATATAGTTAGTTAGGCAAAAATGTAATGTATGAAGGCTGGAGTGACTGGATGTGTAACATAACAGAACAGAATACAACTTCCTACATTGCAGCCCTCTTGGTTTCCACTGATTGGTTACCAAGCAGTAACCAATCAGAGATTGAGGGGGACATAACTGTTTCTTTTGAATCTGAGCTGAATGCCGAGGATCAATTGCAAACTCACTGAACAATTATGTCCCATGTGACCCCCCCTTCTAGTCACTGACTAACTCAAAGTTAGAGAGCTGAAAAGCAGGAAGTTCTGTTCTGTTATGTTAGACATCCAGTCACTCCAGCCTTTATACATTACAATTTTGGCTAACTATAATATAAACATTTTTTATTTTGCAAATCCTATTTACCCAGTTTCTATTTTTACACTGAACTGACGAGTTCAAACATGTGTGTGCTCGAAAAAGCAGAGCCAGCTTCTTTCAGCCCCGGGTGCAAGCTAGATCCCCTGCCAAGGATTACTTACATCAATTCCTAATAGAAAAGCAGCACGCCGGTTTATTTAGAAAAAGTGAAAACTTTACTTAAAGTGCACTCAGGCAACGTTTCGGGCTACACAGGCCCTTTCTCATGAGAGCTGTTACTTTATCACTGATAGCAACCAATACTAAGGGTCAAAGTGAATATTTGAATAACATTCGAATTTTTACGTAATTTTGGGCTATTTCGACTATCGAATAGCCCAAAATTCGATTTGAATAGCAGAAAATTTTTCGAAGTACTGCCCCTTTAAAATCCTTCGACTTCACCACCTTAAAGTTGCCGTTCCAAGAATTTGAAGAATTTTGCGGACAATCGTTCGATCAAATAGAATGATTTTTTATTTGATCAAAAATGGACTTATTCGATCGAATCAGGTCCATTTTCGATCGAAAAAGTCCTTTAAAAAAACTTTGAGGGTCGAATTTCGACGTTTTTTTACGTTGAAAATTCTGCCCTTTTGTAGCTTTGGGTCTTTTCGCCATTTTGGGACTTGGTTCTTCTGGACTTGGGCTCTTTAGAGGTTTGGGACTTCAACAGGTGAGGCATGGCTTTGGTGCTGTCAAGGGGAGCCCGGCTATTTCGAAAAAGTGCAACACAGCCAGGTCCCCCTTTAGGCCTGGGCCTGGTACATCAGTACCCCCTGATGGCGGCCCTGCCTGTGTATGAGCACTGATTTTGATTTGGACTTGGAGAACTTGATTCCCTTTGTCAATTATTGTCTCTTCAGATCCATGATTAGGTTTTCTTTTCAGCCAGCTACAGGTAGAACAAGAAAAGCATATGGTTTATTGGTTGACATTCGTTCGTAACATTCAACTTTACCAAACAGCTATATATCCATACATATGTACAAATACCAGGAATCACTAAAACTCTGAAATGTGGCTCACATACATCTTGCTTAGTATGTCCTAAGCTGTTAGGAGATGTTGTAACCAGGTGATGCCAAGGAGAGGTTGGAAGTCTCAGGTGGCATTATTAAAAGTTCACTGCTAAATATATCTCCCCTTCTTATGTAACCCATAGGAATAATATGTACAGGTGTATGTGCTTCATTATCCTGCTGTACCTCAATGCCCTTAGTGATTTGCTTTGCCTATATTCTATATTTATTCCTTGCAGTATTTTCACTTGCAGTTAGAATATCTTGTACATCTCTTTATACTCCGGAGCTTGATTACACCTGGTTTTTATACAACCAAAACTTGCCACCAAGCCAGGAATTAAAAAAGAAGGACCTATTTTGAGGCACCGGGATCAACATTCGGTCTGTGACATTTTACTGCAGCCATTTGCCAGAACCCACAGATTGTCAGTCCTGGTCTGATGGCGCACAAGGACCAAACCTCCATAGAAACACATTAAAAAAGGTCTCAGCAGAGTTGGGAGTCTGTGGAGTGCATTAATTCATTCAGTTTGCCAGATCCCATTTTCCTTGCTTTGATTTTCTTTATACCTTTATAAAATGTTTTTCAGCCACTTTCAGAGTAGTTATTCTCAATAGCATTCCTACCACTCTACAGGATTCCACACCACCCTCTTGACTGCCACTTGTGCTCTCCTTAGCAAATGCCTACTACCCACTCGTATCGTATTGAGAGCACTTTCATGATAAGCGACCCACTCATTGATGGTCACATCTCTGGAATGAATGTGTTACCACCTCACAATTACACACTCTTTCTGCGAGCATACCCTTCTAAAGCTCCATCTGTTGAACAAGGCACTTGAGCTCCACCCAGCACTTCTACAATCAGCCACAGCACCAAAGCCCCCTCCAACTCAAGTGGCCAAGGCTTTTATGAATCATTCTCTCTGTACATTTTCTCTAAGCGAAATAAACTCCAAGCTTTATAGTCATCCATAATATATTTACAAAACTTTTTTTTTTCCAACTGTTTCTGTGTTTGGTCACGGAAAAGCATTTGTCCCATTGCAACATGGTAAAGGCTGTTTTTTACTGGGTGTTTGGCCAGATTATCACTAAAGAGGGACCAATCTTTATGCTGCTAAAGCTAGCTACTAGCTCTAGTCAAGTGGGATCTTTACAAGTCATAGAACACGATACAAGGGAGCCTTGGCATAAACTGCACAGTGGGGGTATAATGGACAATTTCAGTTTATATGTAAAAAAAGTTCCTAAAGACAAGTTTTAATGGTCTTTTTTTTCACTAAATGTTTACATTGCTATGTCCAGATTTTCAAGAGTTTCAATATGACATGCACTTAAGTATTATGTAAGGGTTTATTTACGTATTAGCCCATTGGAGCAATCTTGTTTTTTAGCTCCCTAACCTGGCTCTTCTTGTGTGTCTGAATGATACACAAGCTATAGGTGGGCATCCAAAGGGATGTCATTAAACTAGCCCCAGTCTTCCTCTAATGAATGCTGAATGTGGCCTGGCCTATACTGGAAATCTGTGAATTATGGCAAATGCAATTGGGGGGCTGCTGTAAGATGCCATAGACAGTCACTATTAATTGACCTGGTGGGGAGCATCGCTTCTCTACCTTTTGGCTAAGTATCCGTTCTTATGACCGTCTGTGAAGATGGAGACACAAGTGATCCTCTAGTGGCTGCCAGCAAGCTAAGCTTGATGAAACGGGGGACAGATGCAGCCGCAATCCAATGGGATTTTTTTATCCTGCCCAATCGACATCTGGCTGACTTTTGGCCAGATATCGATCGGGGCCCCACACAACCGGGTCAATAAGCTGCCACCTTAGTCTGTCAGCAGTTTTATCAACCTTAAGTTACCTTTGCAAGGGGAAAGGTGCCTAGTGTAATAAAAATGGGTGTTGTGCCCATTAATTGCATTTTGCATCCTGCCCTACAATTAGTTAATTTGCAGATGGGATAATGCAGACTAAGGGAAAAGTTGCACAATTAAGAGGACGTTCATGGATCCCATATTTAGAATTGGAGAGACACTAACTGAATATACAGTAGTAGTACCAAGCGCCAACAGTACATTGGTCTCACACAGGCACAGTATGGCCTTGCGATAGGTTCTGTATTCACTTTGCTGAAGTAAATGCTCATATGTTAGTTAGAAATGATTCTGTCCTGGAGGGCAACCAGGAATCCCCTTTCACCTCCTCTTCTAAACCATTAACTGATATATGATTTCAGTGCTCATAGATGTCCCTTGTTGGGGTGAGAGACTGAAGCAAAATAATACTTACTACAAAGTCAACCTGAGAGTCTGTAATCTGATGAATTAAAACCCGTGCCATTGCATTTACCAATTACCAATTTTACCAATTACCAGTTATGCTCATGTTTCAGTGTAGTCCTGGTATTTAACTTTAGTCAGTTACAAGGGCACATCTGACTTAACCTGATTAAAGTGAGTCTAGGAGACATCTTGCATTTAGCCAGTCACAGTGACCATTGCCGAGATGACTCCACTCATACATATGTTGTTTATCCTTGCTAGACCTACTGGACTACACCTGTATCCCACAAGCCCTACCTTTGTACTTGGGCACTGGCCCATCTAAGCTACAGTTTGGAAGGGAGGCTTTTAATTATTTATATCAATGCCCCCACAGGTCCTTGAAGTGCGACCGGAAAACACTTGCACCTCCTATAGCCAGGACTTTATATATAGATCAGTCTTTAGATGCATTTGTCATACTGGCTGGTCTTTCTTATTTGTCTTTGTTTCTAGACTGAATATTCAAGGTCTAATTGATTTATGCCAATAGCTTGTGCAGGTCCCTGATTGAAATGTGCCACAAAAAAAAAATTAACGTTTAGTCTTAATTAATTTCTTCAGCCTCTAATCTTTCCTTTAATGAATTTTCCAAACCCAAGGGACATGCAAGGCACTTAAAGGACAAGCATGTATCAAACAATATCTTTCATTCAGTTTCCATTATTAAAAGCAAAGTATGGGAACACCGATTATAGTTTATTGGCCTATCTAATGACTTACAAGCCCTGTGTAAATTTCAAGAACCCCCCAATATGCCCCCTTAGCACTCAATCTACTGACCCCTGCTGCAGGTCTCCTAGGGCCACAGTAGGCTTCCTGTTGCAGAGCCGCAGGCCTATATTGGAAATATTTCCCTGTAATAATATTAATAAAACAATACATTGTGCTTGATGGTAACTAAGATACATGGCTCCATACTGGAGGCAAAGCAATGCTTTTGAGTTTACTATATTTAAGGGTTAAATGTTTTAGCAGAAAAAAACTTTGGTGATCTAAATTACAAACATTCTAGATAATATATCCTTTACCTGTACTGCATTGGGGTGGGTTGTTATACAGATTCTTTTGGTGCCATCTAATCTGTGCAAGGCAAAAGCAAAGTTGTCCATTAAAGTATCAATGTTCCTGAGTGCAGCCCATTCATAATCGTTTTCTGTACAATCCTAATTTTTAAAACCCTTTTTCAGTATCCATGTTTCAACTCAAGGACCGGTCCCTTGCTTGTCCCTTTGGCAAGCTTGTTAAGCAGGAGTATTGATCTCTCATCTCTCATTTCAGACCTATTGCAACCTCATCTGATCACCCAGAAGGCATCTCAGGGTCTGTGAGATAAAGACACAGTAGCACCAAAAAATGAAACTGTTTTAAAGTAACAAAAATATCATGTACTGTTGCCCTACACTGGTAAGGCTGGGGACAGACCGGGAGATTCGGGGAGATTCTGTCGCCTGGCGTTTAATAGCAGGCGACAATCTCCCCGAATTTCCTTCTCCCTGTCTGCCGCTAGTATAAATGACATTGCGCCAGCGCCCGTGCACACACGGCGCGGCGATTTCCGGAATCGCCCGAAGTTTCCTCACTAAGTATCTTCGGGCGATTTCGGAAATCGCCGCGCTGTGTGTGCACAGGCGCTGGAGCTTTGTCATTAATACTAGCGGCAGACAGGGAGAAGGAAATTCGGGGAGATTGTCGCCTGCTATTAAACGCCAGGCGACAGAATCTCCCCAAATCTCCGTCTGTCCCCAGCCTAAAACTGCTGTTTCCTTCAGAAACACTACTATAGTTCATATACTGCAAGCAAGCTGTTGTGTAGCAATGGCGGAAATTTAAAAAAGGCTAAATAGGTTAAATAGTGGATAACCGATAACACCATTTCTTAAGCAAACACACCAGTTTTACCAGTACAGGGCAACACTGCATCATGGTTTTATTACTTTAAAACAATAAAAATTTTTGATGTTACTGCCCATGGTTCTCCATCTACGTCCATGTTTTTAGAAGTTAACCAACTACAAACACCAATAATATAATGAAAAATCAATCCAAAACTGAGCAATATCTAGGATTTCTAGCACTTACAGTTGTGCAGATTTATAGAGTAGTTTGGGACAGGGTGTGTAGGTGTCACAACGCATAAAGCAGTGATCACCAACCAGTAGCTTGCGAGCAATAACGCTGCTCTCCAACCCCTTGGATGTTGCTCCCAGTGGCCTCAAAGCAGGAGCTTATGTTTGAATTCCAGGCTTGGAGGGAAGTTTTGGTTGTATAAAAACCAGGTGTACTGTCAAACAGAGCCTCAATGTAGATTGACAATCCACATATAGGGTTGCCACCTTTTCTTGCAAAAAAAATACCGGCCTTCCTATATATTTATCTTTCCTATTAATAGCATTGGGATCAACCATCAAAAATACCGGCCAGGCCAGTAAAGTACCGGCCAGGGGGCAACCCTATCCACATAGGGACTGCCAAATGCCCAATCACAGCACTTATTCGGCACCCCAAGAACATTTTTCATGCTTGTGTTGCTCCCCAACTCCTTTTACTTCTGAATGTTGCTCACGGGTTCAAAAGGTATATTCCTGGTATAAAGGGAAGTGTAAAAGGATTCCTGGTATAAAGGGAAGTGTAATCTGTGTCTATATTCTGTACAAAGCCCTTTGTGTGATATATAATCCATCAATGACAGCAATGCACAAACAGTCAGAGCGTGCCATACGTCACCGAAAACAATACCTTTTGCTATAGAAATTACCTCAATTTGCAGAATAATGCTCCATGCCTGACACCATTCCTTCTGCAAGTGGATTGTACAATTCATTTAGAGCCAGATAATAGAGTGCATTCAATCTGTTATTAGTGTGCACTTAATATAAAAGTAGCCTCTTAGGCATTGTGATGAAGAGCAAACAAATCTACCTAGCTAGAAATAAGCAGGAATAATAAACACAACGCATGGGTCAGTGACTCCTCTGAAACGCATATGAACTGAGGGACGTCTGGTGGGCTTTAGGTCGCTATATGTATCTGTGTTCAACAGGAGCAAAATCTATGTAATAAAGCACTAACAACACGTTATTTCTTTTGTATGTTCCTATTAAGCTTAATACTGCATATCTTCTCTTAAACCTCAAGATTTGCTCCTACATGCACTGTAGGCAAATGTGTGTCTGATGTTGATGTTGCAGGGGGAGACCTGGTTGAAATTACACCTCCTCTCCAGCCAATTGTTACTTTCCCTGGGTGTCTCCTATTTTAGGCACTTCACTGGGGTCCACCTGCCTCAGGCTCTGGTCTGGTCAGTTTTCATGCATCTTTATTTCCAAACCTGCAGTATATTCTCAGTCATTAATTTATCTTAGCACAATATGGATAGGACGCCATCAATTTCAGCTTTGTTTAACAAGCAATATGGCAATAACCACTCATAAGCATTATCTACATATATGAAGGCATAACAAATCACTAGTCCAAATCTCTACATTCATTAGAGGCCCCATGTCTATTCTAGGTGACCATCATGCCAGAGCAGTATTTATCTAGCACAGGGGTCCCTAAACGTTTTTACCTGTGAGCCACATTTAAAAATAAAGTGTGTTGGGGAGCAACACAGGCATGCAAGAAGTTCCTGGAGGGCCAAATTAGGGCTGTGATTGGCTATTTGGTGGCCCCTATGTGGCCTGGCAGCCACAGAAGGCTTTATTTAGCAGTGCACCTGGTTTTTATATAACTAAAACTAATCACCTGCTTTGAGACCACTGGGAGCAACATGTTGCCCGCAAGCTAATGGTTAGGGATCATTGCTCTAGCACCATAAGGGTTAGCACTCACAGTGAAGTCTTCTGAAATCAGAAGGTATTTATTTGTCTCATGCCATACAGATAGCATTGCGTAGATACTGAAAATGAGAGGTTTAATTCTCCCATAAGGCATCAGGGGCGGAGACATGCAAATCACTCCTTTCTGTCTCTTTGGCCAACTATGCTTCCAGAACTGCTGGTTTATAGCAAGGATGCAGCCTAATGATTCAAAAACCAGATATACAAACTTGCACAGGTAAATACCTTCTGATTTCAGAAGGCTTCACTTTGCATGTAATTGCTTTTGGAGGGCCTTTTAGATCCTTTCAGTCCTTCTCACCCTAACCAGGTTTGGTTTTCCTTAAGGGTTAACACTGGAAACATTTGGTTTTGGATCCACAAAGAGATCCTAAAGGTGGCTCAAACGAGCGGATCTCTCCCCGATGTGCCCACATTGAAATGGGGGCGATATCGGGATGATCCGATCGTGGGCTTCTACTTGTTATAGAAGGCAGGGGAACAGTCACAGTAGGTTTCTATCACCTGTTAAGGATAGATTGCGGCAGTAAATGAATTGTCTGTGTGTTGGTATGTTTTGGGGTGTCTGATGTTAGTCAAACCTTTGTTAGGTGTAACCCCTTTGTAATCAAACCCAAGAGTCACATGTGCCTGAAAGTCCTGTTTTATGACTGTGACCAGGTCCAGACTGAGAATGAAAATAGGCCCTGGCATTTCAGACACACAGAGGCCTAAAGAGCCCCCACCAGCCCACTTAATACTGACTTTTCTATGGCACCCCCTATAGCAGCCCCTCTGGTATTTGCCAGACCCCACAGATTGCCAGTCCAGGCCTGACTGTGACTATATGATTTACAGTATTTTATTGGCCATGAAGTTATGAAGCCTATTATTTGTCTTTATTGCTAGCCCCTTGACAGCATAAAGAGGATACTCCTGCAGAGAGTTACTAAAAGCCGGGGGACTGGACAAACGAAAAGAATGTTTATGTAATGTTCAATAAAATCTTAGAACAAAAAGTACATTGCTTTAGTCTCCAGTCTATTATGTGGGTTGAGGGTTGACAGGTTGGGTGCAGCACATCAATTAGACCATGATTTTGCATGCGAGCCACATTCAATTATATAAAGAGTTAGGGAGCAACACATGCATGAAAATTGTTCCAAGGAACACTAAATTAGGGTTTGGCCATTAGCTATATTTATGCAACAAAAACTTGCTTCCACGCCAGGAATTCAAAAATTAGCACCTGTTTGGAGGTTTGTGGCTCATGTTTGTTGCTCATGAGCCACTGGTTGGGGATCACTGGATTAGACCTATGTCTTAGACAGGGAATAAGCCCTCTTATACCACATGGAGTATTTCGAAAGCACCATCTCTCATATACAGAGAGGCAGCAAAGGGCAGGGGGAGCCAAGGAGATTTGGGGCCTAACTGATATGTCAATTCAGTATATGTTTGTTAAACAGGTGATCTTACTGAAGTTAGGGCTTTTCCACAGGGTGTTTTTTATGCATTCATGCACTTTTGTGATGCAGATATAGGTTGCTACCTGGCTGGTAAACCATCTGCCAAGGCTGGGGCATGTATTACAAATTTACTGGCAATGTAGTTGCTGGTACATTTTTAAAACTATTAAAATTACCCCTTGGCCTGCCCCCAATGTTACCTTATTCCAGTGATCCCCAACCAGTGGCTTGCAAATAACATCTTGCTCCCCAACCAACCTTGGATGTTGCTTTCAGTGGCCTCAAAGCAGGTGTTTATTTTTAAATTCTTGGCTTGATGGCAAGTTTTGGTTGCACAAAACCAGATATAGATTGCCAGTGTGCAAAGGAGCTGCCAAATAGCCAATCACAGCCCTTATGTGGCACTTCCAGGAACATTTGATCTTGCTTGTGTTGCTCCCCAACTCACAATTGACTGTGGTTCACAGGTATAAAAGGTTGGGGACCTCTGCCTTATTATTTTACCCTCTCCCTTCAGCTACTATAGCTCAGCCCCATTTGCATTAGAACCCCATCTCCTTTATGTCACTGCCCACCCCCACCTGCCAGTAAAATATTTTCAGAAAGTTGTCAACCCTAGACACAGGTTTGAGTGCACCTAATTAGCTTATTAAAGGCCCAGTAAAATAAATTGTTGGTATACCATGAAGAAAAAAAAACGGAGACAAAATAAACCTTCTGATGAGGAGTGCAAGCGGAGTTTCAGTAAGTTATTTCTTAATAAAGACTTTGCAATTTTAAAGTTACATTTGTCTTGTTTTTTTGTCATGGCATAATACATTTTTTAACAAAATTTGATGTTACTGGTCCTTTAATGCCATTAAATTCTTTCTGGTTTTACTCACTATCATTTGATTTGCATTTGACTCTTTTAGGGACATTTTTTTCGGCGATTTTTAAACACATGCTGAGCATTAAAAAGACCATACATTGTGCTGAGCATTAAAAAGAGCATACATTGCTTTTGAATTAAGTTTTTTAATGCAATTACATTTTTTATGTATTTTTCTGTTCTACAAGCAAATCTCTGTTCTATTGCAAGCTGAACGTGCATCAAGCGCAAGAGAAAAAAAAACGCTGTATCTAAAAAACCATCTAAAAATCTGTATCTAAAAAACTGCAACGCAAATGGGAGTAAAACGCAACTCATGCGTACGAGGCAGAACTTGATGGAATCAATTAGCGAATGCATTTATTTGCACTCAAACACTTTTAAATTAAATTCAGAAAAAAACATCCATGTGTAAGAGTCCTTACTCGAGAAATGCTGCACTGTCTTGCATTCAGAAATCTATCAAATATACTGGTTTTCCAGGTAACGGATCTTTCCATAATTTGGATCTTCATACCCTAAGTCTACTAGAAAATCATGTTAACATGAAATAAAATAGGCTGGTTTTGCTTCAAATGATTAATTGGGGTCAAGTACAAGCTACTGTTTTATTATTATGGAGAAAAATAAAATTATTTGCTTCTAATGGAGTCTATGGGAGACAAGCTTTCCGTAATTTGGGCTTTCTGGATAATGGATTTCCGGATAACGGATCCCATCCCTGTATACATTAAATAAATATGTGCAGTTGGTTATTATTAGTTACTTGTACATGAAACAGCTACTGACACAGGGTATTTTCACTCCTTCTCTAGTACAGACTAGAAATAATGTAGCAGATGAAGGCTCTGCCCTGATTCAGGTGAGTCAATCATCTGGCTATTGCTAAGGGAGAACCAGACAGACAGATACTGCATTATAAAGATAGATTTGCAAATAGCTTCAAATCACTCAAAGTTTTTAATGAATGCCTATTTAAAAGTTGCTTACAATGACGTTTTCTTTCATTATGCCAAAAATTTATTTTGGGTGGAGTTCTGCTTAGAACAGGTCCTGGTCAGGCATGTGTGGAAGAGGTGTGGGTGACTGGCACATCAGTGGAACTGTAGGTAACAAGCAGTGATGCGTCTCCCAGCTCCTCTAAAGTGATTTAATCATTTCAATTAATACACTTAATTAAGCTGGGGCTGTGACTGTGACACAGTGTGTCGGAGCTGATTTAACTGCAATTTACCCCACTCTGACATCTCCTGGCAAATATGCTGCAACGCCCCAACGCCGTTAATAGCCCTGCGAGTCCAATCATAAATAATAGGCTGCTAACTGAAACTATTTATAGTCATTTCTGAAAAGGTGAAGAATGCTGAGAGTCCAGCAGATCTGAATCATCAGGAATAACTTTAGAGGTGACTTGGAAGGGACAGACTCCCATTTGGGACCAATTATCTATGGAGGGGCCCAGCGTGAACATCAGTCCTCCCTCCATGAAGCAAATGGTTTGAGTGGGGTTTCTAACAGCTATAGAGGAAGCAGACCCCATGTCTGGGCCCCCTGTCTCAGCTCAGGCAACAGCAACCAGGGAAGCAAAAAAAGCCATGCAATTGAGCTCTCTGCGTTAGTGATGCAGTAGTAGAATAGCCAAAAAGTTTATTCCGCACAAGCCCTATTGATTCAGCTAATGTTCAAAAGGGGTGTATACTGTCCCTTTAAAAAAACAGTGACTATAACATATACATTGTTCTCATACAAAAAGCAGTATTTATACCGATATATTCAGTGGCGTAACTAGAGTTACGCCACATCCTGCCCCGCCCATGCCCTGCCTCTGGCCCCCCCAATGCCTGACCCAACTCCTCCACGCCCCCTGTTCCCCAGGCCCAACGGCGACTGCTCCATGTAAACTGACAGCAGACCAGACCAATATATTTCTTCAGGGACATTATGTACAGGAGTCGAATCTGTTATCTGGAAGGTGTTACCCAGATGAGGTCTGGGGCCGTTTGCTTTTTGTCTGTCAGAATAAAAAAAGTACTTTGTTCTTGTTGTTAATTGGATGTCTAATACATTTATGTACATTTTTTTTAATATGATACTGGGTCCCACAGAAAATTACATTTTGGGCTCCAAAAACATTGGTAAGTTGACCTATGCTACCAAGACATATAGGGGAATGTAACATAAGTCGGTAACTCAGCGACCACTTCCACCAGCAGAAGGCCGTTTGCGAATTTTATACTTTGCTCTAATGAGTTGTCAATGTAATAAAATTTCTTACTGAAAAAGTCGATAAAGTTAGTTTTGCTTGACAAAGGGGCACGCCCCGAAACGTTGCACGTCTGTTCACATTAAATTTGCAAG
>CM044440.1:26197151-26208092 GCA_024363595.1 Xenopus borealis | reverse complement strand
TTGCTCTTTTGCGAAATGGATTTCAGTGCAGAAGTCTACTGGAGCAGCACTATTAACTGAAAAAAATAGTTTTCCCATGACAGTATCCCTTTAAAGAATAAAAGGCAGCTAAAGTTATTGCGTCCCTCTTGTAAGCTAGGTATTTTTTTTCCAACCCTTTCAAGCAAGTGTTGTGATTCCGTAATAATGACGCTCCTAGGTTTAGATTAATGAGACCGTTTACAAACATTTTCAACACAAGCTTAAAAAATTGATTTTTCATGTATGTGTATTTTAATTAAAAATATCTTTAAAAAAGTGTGTTCAGGTGTATACTGTCCCTTTAAAGGAGAATTCAACCCTTCCTGCACTCCACCCCCCCAGCCTACTTGCTACCCCAGGCAAATGCCCCTAACTTTTTACTTACCCCTCACTGTAGATTCAGGTGACGGAGTTCATTGCAGCCATCTTCTTCATCCTCATGTCTTCTTTCGAGCTCGATTCCCGTGAGTTTGGGCTCATGCGCAGTGGTCCAGAGCCTGGAAATCGCTCCAACTGTGCGTGTGCCGAAACGCTGCTAAATACACGAAGATTACCAAAGAGAAGAAGATGGCGGTTGTGAACTTCCGACACCTGAATCTGCTTCGAGTTGTAAGTAAAAAGCTAGGGGGATGAGAGCACCAAAAGAAATTAGAGGGCTAAACCTCCAACCCACATATGTCTGGGTAATGTGTTAAATAATACAAATATTTAGTTAAAAGGCAAGTTTTATTCACCACCAGTCAAACTAATTTAAAATGACACATGGTTAAAACCAAGCAGCGCTGCTTAGAATGGAAGGGGATCCCTTACAACATTAGATGTTTATCATGAATGCTTTATATGACATTACTACCACAAATAAATTGCTTTTTAGAAGGAGCTCAATAGCTCTAATAGCAGATAGTATGTCCCAACAGTGAAAAACGATATCTGTAAATCCACAGGTTAATAATGTGGAGGTCCAGCTGTGAGGAATAGTGATAAGAATCACTAACCTGTAAATTGGCCTATACGTGGCCTCAAAAATAGGCCTCGAGAGACTGTTAATAATGGCTCTGTTCCGGGTAAGCAGGGCCGCCATCAGGGGGGGGACAAGTGTTCCGGGGCTGAAGGGGGGCCCGGCAGTGCTGCAATCTTCAAAGAGCCAGGCCCCCTTTACGAGCGCACTAGCGAGCACTCACTTCTCTGAAGTGCTGTGGAAGAATGTGGAAGTGCCGAACGGTTGCGAAGCCTGAAGAGGCGGAAAGACCTGAAGTCATGAAAGGAGCCGACACTGAAGTCCTGAAGCGGCGAAAATACCCAAAGTCACTAAAGCAGCTATAACTGAAGTCCTGGAGCCACGAGTTCAATTCTACTGACACCAATGTGGGGGGTTTTTTTTTTTTTTTTTTTTAATCCTCTGGCCACCAATTTTTTATTTTAATACTCTATAGGCCCCTGCACCAATATTTTTTTTAAATATTTTTTTGGGGCCCCAAATTTTTTTTAACTTGTCGGGGGGCCCTGACCACTAATTTTCTAAAAAAAAATATATATTTTTTGGGACCCCAATTTTTTTAACTTGTATGACAGGCCCTGGCACCAATGCTTTTTTATGGGGGGGCCTGGCGCCAAATTTTTTTTTAACTTATCAGGGAGCCTTGGGGGGGTTACGTTTTTAGCACTGATGTCTGTGGGGTCTTTTAACTTTGATGTGGAGTGGGCAGGGATTGGGGCGGGGCTTGGGTGTTGTTGTGCTGGGCCTGTGATTTCTAATGGCGGCCCTGCGGGTAAGTGCGCAACATAGGAGAAAAAAAGGTTTGCGTACAATGGAAATTGGACTGTGGTTGTAAGATAGTAATGGTTTCCTTGAAGAAGCTCAATCATATGTCCCATAAGCAGTGTGGCCACCGCAATCTTGTACCAGTCCGACCAGTACACTGGCAGTGTCGGACTGGCCCACTGGGATACAAGGGAAACTCCCTGTGGGCCCAGATGTCAGTGGGCCCCTTTGTTTCTAGCCTTTTTCATTCATTCCAGTCCGACCAGTACACTGGTATATAAGCTGTAACAGTCAAGCCAGCATTAATGCCTTCAATGCGCTCTATATCCCGCAAAAATGGTATACAGAACAATCTTCATGTTTATAGGTCCTGGAGCATTAAGTCTCTCTCAGCTTGATGTAGGCTTTGTATCCTCACATGCCGGATATTCAGCGGAAGGGATCCTGTCCTAACTGCGCAACGCTGCACATTCACCCCAACAGCCTTTTTCGGTGCAAACACTTGCTGTAGTAATGGGAAGATAATGTAGTCCATCAGAAAAGTGTCATAATTAGAGTCCACATCCTGAGAGCATAATATCTATTCAAAATAACACTTCACCCCAGTTAACATAACCACTCTACAACAACCTCCCTTGGCATGGGGAAAATACAAATAACACCTACTGTAATAGTAATCGAAATTTTCACATAGTATTGGTGTGACAATAGTTATAATATGACAGTAAGATGAGTAAGTGTGGGCTTCAAAGAATTATCAAAGATGTAAAGTATCAACATGAGGATTAATGATACAATAACCTAATATTATATTGAATAGGAGTATGAGCCCCCAATGTAAATTGGAACAAAATGTACACATAAGCAATTATTTGTTAACAAAGGCTTGAAAGTTCAGACCACATTCCATTTTATATGTATTCAACCTAAAAATCCACATGGTTTCCAACTGAAGTAGTTGGTTATCCAGGTCACCCCCCCCCCCCCCCCCCCCCCCCCCCCCCCAAGTAAATGTCCATGGAGGCGATCTATGCCCTGAAAATACGAGCCCTTATAGTTTCCTTGATGGGAGCAATGGACATGTTTGGCAATGCTGGATAGAAAGTTGCAATTTTTAATGTCCAGTAAATGTTCATAAATACGTCTCTTAAGGGGTCTCTTTGTTTTTCCTACATATAAATGACCACAATGACAGGTAAATAAGTATATTACATGTCGTTGTACAGCAAATGTAATGGCGTATATCAAATTCCGAGCCTGTTCTCCCAAAAGTTCAGGAAGGTTTTAAAAAACAAAATTGTTCGCAGGAACCACATCTAAAGTTTCCTAAAGACTTGCAGCTCCTATTTGTAAAAAGCTCGGGGCATTTACCTGGGGTAGCAAGTAGGCAGGGGGGGCGGGGTCTACGGGGGATAGGGTTTTTTTTTTTTTAAATATGGATTTAGTTCTCCTTTAAGAATTGTGAAATAGTTACAATCTTTGAATCCAAAATATGTTTTTGTGCTTTGCTTGTGATGTGAGCGGGTGAATTGTGAAGGAAAAGCAGGAGCCATGATTCCATCATGCAGGTGGAGTCAGTTGCCAAAACAAATCTCCTTGTTTACTGTAAACTTGTTAAATAGACACGTTTGTATTTTTATTTTGCTGGAGCAACTAATGAGATTTTGTCCCAGAAAGCAGAAATAAATATTTGGCCGCATTTGCTTCTATTTTTGTTATTATTTGAGTTATTTAGCTTGTTATTCAGCCCCTCCCCCCCATTTTTTAATTTCAGCAATCTGGTAGCTGGGGTCCAAATTACCCTAGCAACCATACATTGATTTGAATAAGAGTCTGGAATATGAATAGGAGAGGCCTGAATACAAAGATGAGTATTAAAAAGTAGCAAATAATACATTTGCAGCCTTACAGAGCTTTTCTTTTTAGATGGGGTCAGTGACTGATATTTGAAAACTGAAAGAGGGAAAATACTTAAAAAAACTAATAAAAATCCCCAGGTGCTTAGAATTAGCAATTATATAACATACTAAAACTTAATCTAATTGTGAACCACCCCTACAAGGGTTGGGGCAGACGGGCAGATTTGGGGAGATTTCGTCACCTGGCAACTAATCGCCTCTTCTGCGCAACGACAAACTGCCTTCCGTCTGCTTTAACGAAGAATCGCCTGCGCTAATGAACTGGCGGTGCTTCAATTTCCAAAGTCACCCAAATTTGCCTCATGAGCGAGTGCATTAGCACAGGCGATTCTTCATTCAAGCAGACGGAAGGCAGTTTGTCGTTGCGCAGAAGAGGCGATTAGTTGCCCGGTGACTAAATCTGCCCGTCTGCCCCAACCCTAAAGCTGGCCATACACGGGCAGATAAAGCTGCCGATATCGGTTGTTTAGACCAATTTGACAGCTTAGTTGCCCGTGTATGGGGGATTCAGACAGGTCTTCCCGACCAATATCTGGACACGATATCAATTGGGAAGGTTGGATTTTCTTCCGATCGACCTGTCGGAAATCCATTGCGCTTCTTATAATCCGATCGTTCAGCCATAGGGCCGAACGTCCAGATTACCCCGATATAGCCCTGCCAGTTAGTGGCATATCGGGGAAAGATCCGCTCAATGTCGCCTAACATTGGCAGCTTATTGGCCCGTGTATGGGGCCCTCCGACGAGCTTCACCAATCAATATCTGGCCAAAAGTCGGCCAGCTGCCGATTGGGCGGGACTAAAGATCGCGGCCGCATCTGTTCTGACCGCCCATATGGTCTCCATTATGATCCAATCGCCCACCTCAAGGTGAGCATGTCGGAGAGATCCGCTCGTTTGGCAACACCGCCAAACGAGTGGATCTCTACGTGTATGGCCACCTTAAGACTTTTTCCCCCCTAGACATTCATTCTTTATTGGTGAAGGATTTTCTCCACTGTTCATTCTGCTTTTCTCAGAGGAAGATGTTGCACAAAGTGAGCGTGTTGTGTGAATAACAGTGACTAAGCTGTTTTTAGTTGTTGTACAAACAGAAAATATGTCTCGTCTATACTATGCATTCCTGCATGGCCAACACTCTAGAAAGAAAGGAGATCCAGTTAAAGCAGGATAACAACAAGCATTTTTTGACAGCTGGAGGAACTCAGCTTTACCACTCTGGATTATACACAGCGCTGCACACAGAACTTGACCCAGTGTAGCTGTCAGCCTCTGCTTGTCCTGTGAGAAGCAGGGAGATTATAGGAGATTAAGGGACTTGCTCAAGCCACACTAAGCAGCTGACATAGGAATGCAATTCACTCACTCAAAGTCCAGTAATTTAACCACTAAGCAGACGAGGCTCGGACTGAGATTCAAACCAGGCAGTTTTTCGTGCCTATATAAAATTTGGCCACTGTGGAGACATAGGGGCAAATTCACGAAAGGGCAGATTTTCAGCTGTGAAGGCTTAGCCACACTTCATGCAACTTTGTCAGTTGCAAATTGGCTACTGCTACACTAATTCACTAAAATGCAAAGTTGCGTCTCGGCAGCCGAACGTTGGTGAAGTTTCACTAGCGTTAATTTGTCAGCGCGAGCATTTTATAGCGAACTTTCGCTACCGTTCATTGCTGCCTACCAAAACTATAATACATTTACGCTTCGGTCAGTTTGAATAGGGCGGGTACATATAGGTCGTATATATGTCTTTAGTAGAGGTGTTGGTGCAAATAATTGTTATAAGTTATGATGAATTATTAGTAAAAATGTCCAAGGCAGCAAAATGAAGACAAAAGAGATCCTTTATTGTCCTGATACAAATGTGGCATGCACCTCAAATGGTTAAAAAAATGTTAAAACAACATTTTCTTTAACAGTTACAACTTTTAAAGACAATGACAATTTAAAATATGATAAAAACGCCAGCGTTTTTAAAATCATTTTTATGACTCTTCAGCATAGGGGATATGATGTCACTCAGGGGTGCTCCGCCAGTCGGATCGCAGAGTCTCACCTAATTTTGATGGGAGACGGCCTTCCCATAATTCAGAGCTTTGAAAATATTTAATTCCATACCTTTTAGTGATTATTTGTATTGTAAGGGAAAGGTTGCATCAGACAGTAATAATACAGTATATTTGCCATCAAACCATTCAGTGCTGAGATGAACTGCTCCTCACTGAATGGATACCTAAGAACAAGTAAACGTATTCCTTCGGAACATTTACTGGTGTCCTGGAGAATGGCCAGGTATCTCATGTGACTTTATTTACCTCTTCTCTCTATCTTGTAATCTAAGCTACAATGGCATTGCCTTAGGTGTTGCCACTGAGATCTCATTCCACTCTCTGGCACACACAAAATAATGGCAACTATACAGCATTTCCCTTAAGTAAATAATGATGTAATTATTCTGCTGAAATGCTGTCTATTTTGGTTGCTTGTGAGTTATTTCCTGGACTCTTGGTCAGTGGCATAACTAGATGTGACTGGGACCCACAGCAAATTCATTTTAGGGCCCCCTACATATCCAGAGCTTGTTTGTTTTTACAAATATTCATTGAAATTGTGTATAAATTTAAGCTGCATGGGGCCCCCCTATACCTCCTGGCCCCCCTGCAGCTGCATGGTCTGCTTCCTCTGTAGTTACACCCCTGCACTTGGTACTTTAGTTTCTGCTGTGGGCAGTTACCCCAGGTCAGGGGAGCTGAGGTGCCTGTATCTTAAGATTTCTCGTGCTCTGATTTGCCAGTAAAGTGTAATTTCCGGTAATGCTGCATGGGGATTAGATAAACTGGAGGGGAGGCTCAAACTACACCCATCCAATCCCCATGGGGCCATGAGGTTACCACCTGGCTGGTATTTATCAGGCTGGCATATAAACACGATCCCTAATGTCAGGATTGAGATAAACTTAAAAGGATTCGGTCATGATTTTTATGATGCATTTTATTATTTAAAATTTACACTGTTTACACTGCAAATAATTCACTCTACAATATAAAATGTAATTCCCGAACCAGCAAGTTTATTTTATTTTAAGTTGTAATATTGGTGTTTAGGCAGTGATCTCTGGTCATTTTGCCTGGTCATGTGCTTTCAGAAAGTGCCAGCACTTTAGGGTAGAACCGCTTTCTGGCAGGCTGTTGTTTCTTCTACTCAATGTAACCGGAGTCACAGTGGGATCTGGATTTTTACTATTGAATGTTGTTCTTAGATCTACCAGGCAGCTGTTATCTTGTGTTAGGGAGCTGCTATCTGGTTACCTTCTCATTGTTCTGTTCTTAGGCTGCTGGGGGGGTGATATCACTCCAACTTGCAGTACAGCAGTAAAGATTGACTGAGGCGGCCCTGAATTTGCCACCCCCCCCCTCCCCACGGCGCTCAAAAGTGAGGGGGGGTTCCACGGAGCGCTCTGCTCTAGAAGAGCTGAATATCCAGGTTGAAAACTAGAAATTCGGCTCTTAGTTTCCAGGAGCAGCATTTTTGACACCCCTGGTAACCAGGGGGGCGCTGCCGCCTGAGGCGAGTGCCCCTGCCAAAGTTTATCATAGCACAAGTCACATAATTTAGGACAGCTGGGAAACTGACAATATGTCAAAACACGTCAGATTTCAAAATTAAATACAAAAAAATCTATTTGCTCTTTTGAGAATCGGATTTCAGTGCCTTTTGGTAGACCCTGCGCACTGAACTTTGGCAGCTGTTAGTTCTATGGCACATGTGGCAAAAGGAGTTGGTTTTAAGAATTTTACTACTAATATTTGAATAAAGAAAATCGGGGGTAAGATTAAAATTAGTGGTGTTAAATTAATCCTGGAAATGTTACATTATTGTTATTGTTTTTCCTATTGTGATTTCTCAGCTACAGAAATCTGCATAGCCAGTGCTTTTAACACCGCTGCCATTTCTAATGTACCTTTTGATTATTCCATGCGGGACTTTAAGCCCTGTAGTGCTTGGTATATAGGATATATACAGTTACTGCATATATATATATATATATATATATATATTAACAGCAGGAATGGTGTCTCATTTTCATTCACAGTTCCGTTTCACTTGATTCTGCTGGGCTGTGGTTATGGTTGCTGGGGCTGGAAGTATTGCAAGCACGATTCCTGTCAATTGTGAACTGAAACCAAAATGGGTTCAATTTAGTATATTTGCATTTCCTTTTTGTAGATCCTGTGGGCGGCTCTTCATTTACTGAAAGTGTAAAATGCAGGTTCATATTGCTGAGAGCTCAAACAGAGCTTTGTTAAATGCCTGACTAAAAGCCTGACCGTCTTCTTTTGCTTTCAGATGACATCCGAGTCATTTACTTTGTCCTTTAATATAATCAGCCTGAAGCAAAAGCAATAGTTGCAGGATCTATTGAAAAGGCAAACAATGGCAACTAAACTGCAAATATAAACAAAACAATTGCAAATAGAATGTAACTGTAATGAGGGAAGATCCCGTCCACACTGCTTCCAGAATTGCATTATGTGTCTGCCCCTAGGGGGGCTGGTGGAATGTCCTTACGTGAATTTTGCCTACATTATGTTTAAAACAAGAAGTTATTAGAAAATTATTTTATAAATGCTACATTTTAAGTGCCACAGTCGCGACCTATGGAAGTCAAATACCATCTGCCTGATATCCATTCTTTTTGGTGTGAAATCCACTGCCTATGGAACACACAGCAATGTTGTCGTTAGGCATGGCCCACTCAGGGGTGCTGAAGTGAAGGCAAGAACTGGGTGAAAGTTTCAAGCCCCCGGCAGTGACTACCCCTTCACTCCCCCACCTCCCTCTACCCTCACCACCATCCCCACTTGCTTGCTCGCCCTTCCAGACTGAGTTTGCAGCTTATTGGCCCATGTGTGGTGCCATCTGAAGGGTCTTCCCCAAAAATATCTGGTTGAAAATTGTCCAGATATAGACTGAGCAGAGTTGATTTTCCTGTTGGGTCAAGGACTGTCTTTATGTGGGTGTGGTTCTCATCCCCAGGGCCTACATACCGGCATTTATGAAATGATTCTTGACCTGAGGGCCAAACCATCAGCTCAGCCCACTACTACCCACCTCACAAATTTTAAATGCATGGCCAGCTTTACTCCTAATGACCAGTCAACAAAGTTGTCTGCAACTAGAAAGTAAAATCCCTCCAGGACCCTCAAGCCTAATAGCGCTTGCCCAAGTGCTAAAGAAGTAGCATGCTTTGATCAGTCTGGACCCTCCTGCAAACTAATCTCTGGAGGATGCCCATCTCCCTTCTGGCCCACCTGCTAGTTCACTGGAAGAAGTCTTATTCCTTTCTCTTCCAATATTTTCTCAGCCCTCTATTGCTATATTGCTATATATGTATATTAAAATACATTTCTGTCCAGTGGTGTAACTATGTGGGGTGTACCTGGGCCCACAGACCCTTGGCTCCCACTGGAGCTAAAATGGCATCTCATTGTAAGTGAAATGGCTCAGATGCTTGTGCTCATGCTTATCCGGAATAAATGATTATTATAAATATTATTATTTACATGCATTTTAAGAGTGCCAACATATTCCATAGCGCTGTACAATAAATGGGTTTTCATAAAGAACATACAAAATTACACACCAGTGACCAATAGAAAAGGTGAAAAGGGCCCTTGTCAAAAGAGCTTACAATTTAAATCCTGCACCAGGACCAGCGACACTGTTTATGCCTTGATACACTTCAGGATGAGCAACATTGCTATTGTATGTATAGGCATGTTCACACATAGTTGACCTGTAGCCACTAGTAGTCAAGGCTGGTGTCACTCTGATCAGGTCACATCATGACAGTATAACACTGAATGCATCCCTTGAGTTATAGCAATATCTGCTGGGCATTAAAGGTGGCCATACTTGGCTTGGCCGATAAAACTGCCAGTAGACGGGCTTCCCTTTATTATTTGGACCGGTTTAAAAATCCACTTATACAAAATATGAAAACAAATCCCCAATTCTTAGTACAATTACTATGCAATAACAACGCATGACATACTTCTAAATTTTTTAATGTAATTATTACTATGTATATCTCTCAAATGTATTAATATATATTTATTAGATACACTTATATATAGAACAATTTATGTCACCCTTTGTTATCACATAGTAATTGTACTAAGCATTGGGGTAGTGGTAGACGCAACAGTGCTGGGCTGGATTATTTGAAAATTTTTTCATTTATCTCTGTCGGAAGGCTTTTTGTAACCAATAAAATCATGCCTATTTATTACATAAGCCTAGGTGTGGCTCTCTATATAAGAAATAATTGATATATTTTACTTAGTTTTAAAAATCCAGTTGGAGCGAGTTTTTGTATCGTTGTGATGCAATCGTTGGACCATGGGGTGGGCATATCAGGGAAAGTTACATTTTGTGACCTCGCCATACGAGCAGATCCTCAAGTGTATGGCCGGCTTTAGGCCCCATTATAATGCAGCAATCTAGCCAAACTAAAGATAATCATGCATTGCTTTTTTTGCTTTTATTTTGATTATGGTTATTTTCAGGGCTGATCCTGGCCCCATCACCGCCTGAGGCAGCTTGTGTTCCTCCCGTTCCCCGAGGGGGGGTCCACAAAGGCGGCAGAGATGGCCAGCACAGATCGCATAATTGCTCTCTGCACTGGAAGAGCCGAATTTCCAGTTTGAAAACCGGAAGTTCGGCTCTTAAAGTACCAGAAGCGGCATTTTTGCCACCCCTAGTACCCAGTGGAGCGCCCTTTGTTATTTTCCATTTTATAAGGTAATCAGTCATCAGTCAGTGCCTTATTTTGCCCCACTGCTGACTACCGTGATAGCACTTTTCATTAATTGGGCCTTGAGGGACCCAGTTCAGTCCTCTGTACTTAACAGCACCGTGAGTCAACATAAAGGTACAGTGGCAATGGATTAAATAGTACCCAGCCGCACATTACACAGCAATTCCTGTGCAGTGTAATCACAACAATGACCATGACATTGAACGCAAGGAGAAAATGAAAATGTCTCATATTGCAAATAATTTCTAAACAAAGTTTTCAGTAAAAATGCTTTAGCTGTTTAGCCAGTCACATAATTAACATTGACAGTGTGTAATATACAGGCATGGTACCAGTTGTCCACAGTTCTCAGGACCTGGCATTTCCAATATTTGGATCTCCATACTTTAGATCTACTATTATTAAAACATTAAATGAAC
>CM044440.1:26153943-26187944 GCA_024363595.1 Xenopus borealis | reverse complement strand
GTTTCCCTTTAAACATACACTAAAATATGGTACAGCGATGCAATCATTATCTCCATATATTAAATACATTATACAGTGAGCAGCAGAGGGTGACACCTTGGCTACCCCATTACCCTTCCATTCATTTGGGCAGACATACTTGCCGAACAACAGGACATGAATAAGAGCTACGACTCCTCTTTACTTCACCTTAACTGCCACCATATACTGGTACAGAGTCAGACTGGCCCACTGGGCCACCAGGATTAATCCCGGTGGGCCCTGTCACCTGCTTGCAAGCCAGCCACCCTCAGCCTCCACTGCTCCCCACTCTGATGCTGTGCTTTCCACTGTGAAATATATGGTCATCTTTAATTTTTTTGCATTCTTAGCAATGGACAGAGGAGCAGAAGCAGCTTTGGTGGGGGCAAAGTGGGAGCAGACGGCTGTGAATGCTGTATATTGGCCCCTTCTTTGCCAGGGGGATGGACCCAGGGCTGGATTTGTTGTGAGACGGCATGCCGCCCATTTTTGGGGAGTGGTGTACTTGCGCACTTGTGAGAGACCATGCACCCCAGGCCAAAATCCAGGTCTAGGTGGACCCTTAAGTCCTCCTGGCGTATGAAGTTTTCTAGCATGTCCAGTTAATGAACTGACTGATATCTAAGTAACAAACATATCATTGATTGAAACATCCAAATTTCAGTATATTTCAACACAGGAATCATGTCTTTAAAGTATACGTATGGTACCTTACACTTTTCATTCCACAAATACAGACCCCTCAGCATGTTCTTTCATACTCCAAATATATACAGGTAGGATTAATTGCCCCTAGTGAAAGCATGTGTGTACAAAGCAAACAAAAAAGGCTCGCTATGTATATAGAATAAATCAGTATTTATTGAAACATTATAATATAAATCACTATTTATTGAAATATTAAAAAACACAGGCAGCTGCTGTGGAATGGACAAATAACGCGTTTCGGGAAGACCTCTTACTCATAAGCATTTTATATATTACTTGGCAGGCCAGTCGGCTCACACTTCCCTTGAGAGATTAGCTTTATTGGATCATTGGTCAATTTAACATGGCCATCCATGGGCAGTGACCAAATCCTAAAATCTTACATAGCTCTTTATAGCTCCTCCTCCTCTTATGTAGTGCTTTATTTATTATAACCAGGGTTGGGCTGGGCTTGTGGGACATCTGGAAACCCCCGCCCCCCCTTTGTGGGCCCAGTCGATCTATACCAGCTCCTTGTGTCCCTGACGAGAACCGGGGGCTCTCGCTGTGCTCCCCCTGACCTCCCACTAATCATGGCCACAAAGGACAGAAGTGAAAAGATACTGTACATGCGTCAGGGGACGGTTTTGACATCTGGATGAAGTCAAAAAAGGAGGACTCAAGGGCTAGAAGATGAGATGGGCTAAAGCAGTTAGTGTATTACAGGGCCAGAACTAGGGGTAGGCAAAAGAGGCACATGTCTAGGGAGCACAGCTTCGGAGGTGCCAGGCATAACTTGCCTAGTCCGGCAAGTGTTTCCTCAATCGGCTTGGCCCAGCACTGGTGCATTACATACTGGATGCTGCCAGATATTTGAAAAACTATGCGGAACTGGGCAGCAAACTGGCAAATGAGGTTCAGTACTGATAAACACAAGGTTGTGCACATAGATAAAAATAACATAAAGGCTAGTTGTTATACACAAAATGGAATTGTTCGCAGAACTGTGTTTAGGTCCGATGCTGCCCTAGGCATTGGACCTAAATACGCCCCTACGCACGGCGTGTGACGCCAACACACCGGAAGTGATGTCACAGGCCACGCAGAAGTGATGTCACACGCTTTGCGGAAGTGACGTCACTTTCGCAAAAAGCCGGCCACCTACCCTTACCCCTCCAGCGCTTCCACCAGATTTCCGTGGAAGCCGCCAGGTGGCTTTTTTTTAATTTTTATTAATAATACAGCTATAGGACTTTATATAAATACGGCCCTGATTGTAAGGGTCACCCTAACTGTGGGTTTTGTGGCTAACAGACATTGTAGCTCTAGGCTGTGTCTATCATAGCTGATAAAACACTTAATAATTGACTTGAGGGCTGAAAATCTAATTTTGCCTCTTTAGAGAATCCCTGGTTCAATTTCATCTCAAGTATACAGTGCTGTTTTGGGCATTGACCTGAGGTAGAATAACTAAAAACATTGACATGCATAAATAAAAACAACAGGCAAACAGTATATTCAGTGTCGGACTGGGATGCCAGGGGCCCACCAGAAAACCTTAGGCCAGGGGCCCAACTTTCCAAACTATTATTCCTTCTCTCCTCATTTAACCTCTTTATTCTCCTATTCTTTTAGATACTTACTATACTCTATTCTTCCATTATTAAGCCTCTTTTTCCACATAAAGAAATAGGGAATGAACATGAAATAGGCCAAATTGTTAGAAGCAAGAGGGACCACTGACACCTGGGCCCACCGGGAGTTTTCCTGGTATACCTGTAGGCCAGTCCAACACTGAGTATATTCAGTATATTTAAGCATTGAGTATATAATTAATCTGACCTAGAAATCTTGTCAAAAATATTTGACCTTCCCAGAAATTAATATGGAACAAATATGGCAGACTTAGGAAGGTCTATTTTTTCATGTAGTAAGCAACCTTTGGACTATAAAGACCAGACAGATTGCAGTCAGATTTGTGCAAACACACTGACGCAAATGTACTGTTTCTTTAAAGTGGACTTGATATATTTTGCATTATTTTAATCGCAATCTATTAGTAAATGCATGTGTTCCATGTGCAAAAAAATGAAGACAAAATCCTCCTTTAAAATTTAGTACAGCATTTATCATGATTTTAAATACTACTTTCTTTGTTAGGGTCATAATCCCATCTAACCCAGCTATCATATTTGTGAGCATTAAAATCAACTGACCTTCATGCATTAGCAATCATACAATCATTATACTTTCCTGTACAAGTTTGTATTGCTCAAGTCCAGAGAACCAGCTGCGTTGAATACTATGTGTTTTTTCAATGGGATTAACCATTTCCCTGGTTGAGTATGATGTTGCTGCACCACATATTGACAGACAGGTTCTTTGTAGCCTTAGATTTTATCATCTATTGCAGGGAAACATCTGAATCCTGTAAAATATTTGCCAAAAAATGCTTAAGACATTCATGGCTGAAATCATATTGCCTGCTAGAAGTGTATGGAAATTTGAACAACACCCAATTAATCCTCTACCAGGGTGTGCATGGCATTAGCTTCTGGAAAGTGACTGTGACTGTAGGAATTGTTTGGAGATCCTGGAAGGATTGATCCCTGTGGGACAGCAGATACAGTACAGCATGATGGTGTAAGCAACATTTGTGACCCCAGTTGTGTCTCCAGTCAAAGGCTGTCAAAGAGCACTGGGTGTTACTCTTTAACTAAAGGTCTATAGTTTGGACAGTCCAACTTGAAAATAAATGATGTGACATCTATGGAAATTAAACATGGTCCAAAATTTACAGGTCACAGGTTCCAGGAGAAATGATGCTGAGAGCCAATGGTCATGCATTGTAGAATTTAAAAGTGGGTCATGCATGAACTGGTGCCTTACTGAGTGTCTAGACACCAAAGTCCCACCAGTGATTGTGAAGAGGGTTGTGGGTGTCTGACATCTCAGTCATGTGTGATATAAAGAATATTTCCTTGGCAGGCTCATAGTCACAGAACAGTGAGGCTGAGAGAAGAGGTGCCTACCTAGCGCCCCCCACACATTTGTTTCTTCTACCTACCCCTAGATCTGGCCCGAATTGGAGTTCCAAGCAGTTATAATCCTGTTCAACACAGAAAATGCATTCAGTGTCCCTTTAGACCCATTCTTCTTGTGGGCGTACATTATTTGTTCCTAAATGCTTTTTACAATCAAGTGATTTTTTTTTATTGCACTGCAGTTCAGTAGTAACTGGCAGAACTGTAACATTGAGGTCATAAAATAGAAATGTTATTTATAGAACCCGCAATATATGTTTGATTTATCTATTTCTAAGGTACATAGTGCACCATTTCTGGTGTGTGCTGTTATAGTAGGATATGGTTTACAATCTCTATGTAATGAGGACCTTAATTGCTAAAAAAAAGCATACCATGCAAACACCACAGTGAGTTCTGGCATAAAATACAGTATTTACCCTTGGCCTTTATTTCAATGATGATGTGATAATCTCTAACAAATGTGCATCAGATTATCCCTGTGCTTCCACACTCTCTGGTCTGTGGGGTCACTTAAGTTCCAAACATTCTCATTTGCTATAAAAAACATGCTACACATTACTAGTTATTATTGTTATTATGTTTATTGTTAAACTTATTATCATAAAGAGGTTTATGGAGTAAAAGGGCAAGTATTTATGTTTTATTTAATATTTCATTTTATTTTTGTATTATTTAAATCAGTACTGAGATTAACTGACCCCTGTATTATCACACCTCAAATTCAGATGTTAAGATCCTGCATTGTTCACACCTGTAATTACCCCCTGTATTGTTCACACTTGTAACACCTCTATTGATCACACCCCTAAAGACGTACTGTTCACACCTCAGACCCAGACTGAAAGTGCCCACATTGTTCACCAACTGGTGGAGAGGCACCATCATTGTATCACTGTATGTAGAGTGGTCCTAATAGGTTTCCCTTTCTCCTGCCATATTCTGCTTGCCCTTTGCTCCTGTGTGTGCCATACTCTGCCTGCCCTGTGCTCCCTGTGTGAGGACCTGTGGGAGGTGAGCCTGGTAGGGTTTGTTCTGGGGGTTTATTAGCATTTAGAAATTGTTGTTGGTGGCCCCCAAGGCCATCATATGCTGGGAGGTGGGTGCTGTGTTATCCTCAGGGGAGGAGGGGGTTTATGGATTTTTTTTTAAGGAACAGTAACACCAAAAAATTAAGCTGTTTTAAAGTAATGGAAATATCATGTAGTGCTGCCCTGCACTGGTAAAACTGAACAGAAACACTACTATAGTTCATATAAACAAGCTGATGAGTAGCAATGGTGGAAATTGAAAAAAGGCTATATGGCACAGGATAAGTAATGGATAACATTATCAGAGCTTATCTGCTATCTGCTGTGTAACTTTAGCATTTTCTCATATGAATAGCTGGCCCATGGCTACACAGCAGCTTTTTTTTATAAATAATAGTAGTGTTTCTGAAGCAAACACATCAGTTTTATAAATGCAGATCAACACTGCATAATTGTTATTAAACAATTTCATTGATTTCATTTTGATGTTACTGGTCATTTAAGGTTATGTTTATGGTATATGTAAGGGTATGACTTGAATATTTCAAATATAAGTGATATCCCTGCAGTGAGAACCAACCTCCCAGCCTGCAGGCCCGCCCCACGTGTGTATGCAATGCCGATTCTAAAATACTGCCCCCTTTGCAGGCTTACCTGTCGGGAGGGGAAGGCAGGAACACTAGTGCAGAGAGCTCTCTTGAACTAGTAAAGCCGAATTTTTAAAAAGAGGGAATGAGGCCCTTTAGTGGGGCTGAATGAAGTTAGGCTGGGCCCCCCCTCCCCCCCTCCCCCTGGGGAGTTTTTCGTAGCTACGTGCAGTTGGGACACTTTTGTTCTGTTCCCCTCCACCTCCATCCCCCCCCTACCCTTCCCTGTTGGTTTGAGACAAAGGGAAGGGGGCTTTTGGCGAAAAAAAAGGGGGCGTGATGGGGGGGAGCAGAGGGGAGGGTAGTGGGAGTGGTAAAGGGTTTATAAGGGGAAGACCAGGAGAGAGCAGGCAGAATTAACTTTGTTTTTTGTCTCCCACCCTCCCACCCTAGGTGAAGACGGATGTGAATTAAGGTGCTCCAGGGTTCTGAGAACCGATCGCCTTAGAGGGGTCAGGAAGGAATTTTTCATCAGGATGCAAATTGGAATTAAGCTCCTGAGTTTTTCGCCTTCCTCTGGAGTGCCATTATCTGTGTAGGTCAAGGTATTTCCCTGACGCAGTTGCGGCTCCAGATGGCGTCAGCACGGCTCCGAAAATGGTGATATTCACAGTGCAGGCCTGCCCTTGGAGAGTTTCTACCGTGGATCAGACTGAGACTGCACAGTCTTGTCTGAGTTCAGCTGAGAGGCTGGGTTAGCGCCATTATTGCACAGGATAGGGAGCAGGAGGATGGGTAACGGTTGGTTACAGAGTGCGCTTTGCCCCAGAATCTCTGCTCCCTGTAAATCGGTTACGGTTTTGGCGGATGCCCAGAGTTAATGGTAGGAGCCGCAGCTGGGGTCAGGGGTGCCTAGTACTTTTTATGATTTGTTAAATAAAGTGACCTCCACAGATTTTGCCACTATAAATGTGTTTGTGTGTTTATTTAAATATTGGTTGGTTAAGGTAAACGGGAAAGGGGGTAGGGGGGTATTGAGCCTAACAGAAATACGGCTCGTTAAAAGGTACCAGGAGCGGTTTTTGCTGCCCCAGGAAACCTGTCTGGCACTCCAACTTGCCTCATTTGTGGAGAGTGCTCAAGGCAGTGAAAGATACAGACGGGCAGGGTGTAGATTTGGGCTGGTAGGGCCCACAAGATTTGGGGGCCCAGTCTGACCCTGTTCCCATGCACACCAAGATACTTTGCAAAGTCTTTTTCCAAACTTATATCAGTGTGCACAACCTTTTTTTTAACATGTATCCGCTACAGATCCCAGAGCACATGCTGTTGTCTGTTGAAACAATCCTGTGAATAATGCATTACTTTGTAGAGGCCCCATAGAATCAAGGGTGAAGACATCTGGAGCTACTTAATAGCAGGCTGCATAATCTGCAACCCCCCATTACCCATTATTTGGGACTTTATTTGCCACACTGGTGGCTTCCTCCTCTATTCCAGGGCAAGCAAACAGAATTAAAAAAACATACTGTAAAATAAATAAATAAATATCTAAAACAATGACCTACCTGATGATTCTAGCTTATATTTTTAATAAAAGGAAATACTCACTGCTGGTAGGTTGGAAAATCGGCAAGTCGCATATCACAACAAAATAATTTTATGTCCCATATCACAACAAAATAATTTTATGTCCCTTTTGTACTGCACAGATTTATAATCTGATCAGCACCATACTTTATAATTTCTCTGGATATTTAATAAAAAGATAAAACCATTTGTTTTGAAAATGTACCAAATAGACTCTCTGTAAATCATTGTATGCCATTTATTATAAATGTAAATGTATGTAAAAATAAATTTTATGTAAATGGAAAAGAAATATTGGTTGTACCACATATATTCCATGTTCATAAAATTAAAGAATAAAATCATTTTGTCATGAGAAAATGCATTTTGTCAGCAGGTGAGTTTTTGTAAAAGAACAAAGTTAATTTTGTAACTACAAAATTACTGGTGTTAACTTTTTTTGTATTCAGGAGAATATTATAAACACTATATATTGCTCTCATGTTGTATATGACACTCTGTGCAAGCTTTAGGGCACACAAGTGAGCTGTAGAATTGTTCCTTCAGGACATGGCATATCCAGGGCATCTTTTGCATATTGCTCTTGCACACCAATATTGATGCTGTTGAAAATTATCTGAATTGACAAAGTGGGTTGCACACATTTGTTGGTCACACCTCAGATTGAAACCATTTCACCAATATTTTTCACTTTACATGCAGAACCAGCTTAGTAAAAAATACATTTTGCGATCTGAGAATTCATTCCATGTATACAAACTATATGGTTCATCACAAAATGAATTTGGCCAGTTTAGTGAAAATGCATTCTGTGAACACAAGACGGTAAATCCTTTTGCTGATACCATGTTGATTTCATTCTTATTTATTTGTGTTACTTTCAAAATGTGCCATGCTTCATGGGAAGTATGCAAAACATAATAAATGTCGAAATTTCTTTATCATTCCATGCAATGCATCTGTCATTTATTGCTCAGTTAATGATTAATAATACATTACAAAAAAGCCCCATAAGTTTAGCTTCAGCTGATGGAGTCTGTGCTTACCAACCATTGCTCAGAAACAAGCAGGTTTTTAGGTGGTTTTAGAAAGATTGGTGTTTAGATATTGCCCATCTAAATTATTCACTACATCAAAAGGACCTCTAGTTGGCAATGACAAAAGTATAGAAGGTTGAGCAATGATGCTGACTCCATACTGTTGATTATTTCCAATTGATTACATAGTATATGAGGTTGAATAGAGACACGTGGTTTAAAATCTTTTTGTCCAAGTGAATCAACTCCAATTTAAGTGACAATGGTTAAACATCCTTCTTGACTTAAATTCATTAAATCAACCTTATAATAAGATAACATTTTAGTAACTTTGTATTTTCTCAATTGGTATTGCAGAGACACAACAGCTTCATGGAAAATACCACCTGCACAAAATGCACCAATTTACTGAAGTGCCATGCCACCAGTTTATCGTGTAATCCCAGGGATCAGAGTGTGCAACCCGGGAAACAATGGAACAAACAATGGGAACAATTAAGGTATTTATTTACTGGGTGATGTCTAACAAAGGGCACCCCTTCCATGAAATATGTCTTTCTTTATAAACTCCTTGCAAGAAGACTTACCTGACTCGCGTTGCCGGCCGCCTGATATGACCTTTAACAGATTCTCAACTACAATCCTGGTCTGCTTGCCCTGACCTCCAGCATGTCTGACCATCGGCTTTTCTGATCCCTGGTACCATAAAAGATCTCACCAGCCTTTCTCCACTCCATTGGCTTCCTGAATCATTTTCAAGATATCTTGGTGTTAGTGTGGGCTGCTTGTGGGTTATTATCTACAAATGTTCTGCAACCATTACACTATTTTTCTCTCTTGCTAAGCAATAAATTGGCAAGCCTTTATTTATAAATTAGATCTTCCAGGCCCTTAATTATTAACTATTCTCTGTACTGTTTCTAATTCAGTAATTTATCTTTTGAGCACTGGAGTCAAAACTGCTTTTAATGCAGACCAATAAGTTGCCGACTGTTCCTGATGGTGACTGGCCTTGCTTGCTAAAACTACATTTACCATTCTGAAGTCCTTCTCCATCACAAAAGCCATGAATATCCTGTAAATTATATCCTTATAAACAGCTCTTAGTGATGTCATCAGTTATAAACAGAGCTTAGTGATGTCATTTTTGTCACATGACTCTCTCAAACGTGTGTATTATAATAAATAAAGTACCCCTTGTTGGAAAATATCAGAATATTAGAAGTAACCTTGGAGTTCCATGACCTGTATAAAAGCATGCTGTCAATGCCTCAGTGACTTATAATATCCTCATATTTTAAAATAGGGGGTACTTAATTCAGATAGCAGCTTTAAAGTAGGCTAGACCATAACAATATTCTTATTTTCTTCACCTTACTTCACCTCTGCTTGTATTGCCTTGGGCCCTTTCTTCTGTAACTCCAGCACTGCCTGTCTAGGCCATCGTGGTGTTGCAATACTTTCCAATGCAGTCAGCAGAAAGCACAGGCTGCAGTTATTTTTTTACAGTGTCTTTTATGCTGGCAAGTGCTTTATCTCCTGCAATAAAGAAATAAAGCTATTAACACTTGCCACTTAGCATGGCAGAGCTCTGATTCCAGGCATACAGTACCTTACTCTCTTTCATTCTAATTTCCCTGTCTGTCAATATTAGCTTTCTGTCTCATAGGACTAACACTTCTGAAAAGTGAGGAGGCAATGATATTTAGCTTTTAGGGGATACTGTCATCAAAATAAAAAGAGTGTGTTTTTGACTGAAAACAAATGACATAGTTTAGTGATTGAGGATAACGATAGGAAAACTTTGATTATTTATTTGCTTCTCTTCTCCCGTGACTCTATGCCCCTTTTAATACAGCTCAACACCGTATTTGCCCTTGATGCTGCTGACTGGCATTGCTTACTACAGCCAAGTTTATCATCTACAAGTACTGCAAGGTCCTTTTCCATAATGGATTTGCCTAGTACATCCCAGGTGCATGACTTTACATTTATCAATATTGAATCTCATTTGCCACTTAGCTGCCCAGTTTGCCAGTTTGTCAAGATCCTGTTGCAAGGATGCCACATCCTGGATGGAATTAATTGGGCTGAATAGTTTTGTGTCATCTGCAAACACTGATACATTACTTACAATACCCTCCCCTAAGTCATTAATGAACAAATTACCCTGAGGGGCCCCAATAAGACAATAAGAACCTTACTCCAAGTAAAGAATGTACCATTAACAACCACCCTCTGTACCCGATCCTGTAGCCAGTTTCCTATCCATATGCAAACAACTTCATTAAGACCAATAGACCTCAGTTTTGAAAGCATTCATTTGTGCGGCACGGTATCAAACACTTTGGCAAAATCACATCTACTGCCCCCCACCCCCACAGTCCAGCATCTTACTTTACTCATTATAAAAAGCAAATCAAATTTGTCGGACATGACCTATCCATTAAAAAGCCATGCTGATTGCTACTCATAATTCCATTCACTAGGACAAACTTTTGAATGTGATCCCTTAACAAGCCTTCAAATAATTAACCTACAACAGATGTCAAACTTACTGGCCTATAATTGCCAGGCTGAGATCGTAATCTCTTTTTAAATATTGGAATGACATCAGATTTTTTCCAATCCATTGGCACCATACCAGATGAAAGTGAATCTGAGAAAATCAGAAATAGGGGCTGGTCTAAAACTGAAGTAAGCTCTCTTACAACCTGGGGGTATATGTCATCCGGCTCTGGAGCATTGTTTACATAACATTTTTAGTAAAGCTTTTTGAATCATATCCTGAGTCAGCCACTGACTAGATTAAGCTGAGCCATCAGTGCAGCTATAAAGTGAGCCTGAGAACTCAGACTCCTCTATTGTATACACTGAAGAAAAGAACTGATTTACCACATTTGCCTTTTCTGTACCTGTTACAACCATACTGGTACTATTATTTAATGGAGCAACACTCTCAACCTGCATCTTTTTTAATATATATTTAAAAAACCTTTTAGGGTTAGTTTTCACCTCCACCCCAATTAGCTCTTCATTTCCTTTCTTTGCCATCCGGATTGTCGATTTACAACATTTATTATAGTGTTTATATTCATTAAATCCAGCTACTGTCCCAACAGACTTTTAGTTTTTAAATGTCTTTCTCTTCTTTCCTATTAACTTATTTACTTCTACATTAAGTCACATAGGGTGATTCTTAGAGCTTCTACATTTACTCCTTAAGGGAATAAATTGAGAATAGTAATGATTTAATATAATTTTAAATGACAACCATTTATGTTCTATGTTTTTAGCTGCAAACTTAAAGAGGTTGTTCACCTTTGGGACAATAAAGCTAATTTAAAAGCCCATGTCATAAAAAACATTTTTGTAATGTATTTTTATTACTTAAAATGATAGATTTCAGAGATACATACCATAGAAGCTGATCATCTCTGCAAAATCTCTCAGTTCTCTCTCCTATGAATCCGAGATTGTGGGACAGGCTCTGTGTAAAAAAGACAGGTTGCAATATAAGGAAGTTGAGGCTGGAACCTGCACAGAGCATGCTATCTCTCTCTCCTGCTTCATTTGCATATTGTTGATCTGATTGGCTATGTCTTGCCAGCCAATGGAATCGAAGATATGCAAATGAAGCAGGAGAGAGAGCTAGCATGCTCTGTACAGAGTCAACTTCCTTATATGGAAACCTGTTGTTTGAGTGTCAGCGATCCTAAAACACAGAAGAGAACTGAGAGAGATTTGGCAAAGATGATCCATAGCTTCTATGGTATGTATCTCTGAAAGCAAACATTTTAGGTAATAAAGACATGGGCTTTTAAACTAGCTTTATTGCCCCAAAGGTGACCAACCCCTTTAATACCCCAATCAATGCTCTGAAGGGCAGCCCTCAAGGGTTTTTGTTGCCCCAATATATGTTTGTTTTTTTGCACCAGACATTAAATGATATAACATTATGGTCACTATTACCCAGGTGTTCAATGACTTGCACGTTAGCTATAGGTTCTGGGTCATTTGAGATCACTAGATCCAGAATAGCATTTTTTCTGGTAGGCTCCTCAACAACCTGTGCCATAAAAATGTCTTGCAGCAAGTTTATAAACTAAACTCCCATTAATTGATCTGGCAGTACTGTTTCTCCAATCAATATCTGGGTAATTAAAATCCCCCATTATCATTACTTTACTCAAACTAGCAGCCTTTTCTATTTGCATCAGGAGCTTAGCCCAGTATCATATCCCCCAGTAATTGTAATATCTTGTGTGATACCTAGGTTATTCTTTTCATTGGCAAAGAACTGTACAAGCACCCCAAAAAATAGCTTTTGTGTCAAAGTTTGCCTTTTGCTCTACTGCACATGCACCTGCAGCAAGGAGAAGACAAAAAGACACTAAACTTGAGAGGGGACATGATTATACTTTACAAATACATTAGAGGAGATTATAGACAAATAACAGGGAACCTTTTTACCCATAAAGAGGATCACCGCACCAGAGGCCCCCCCTTCAGACTAGAAGAAAAGGACTTTCATTTGAAGCAGCGTAGGTGGTTCTTCACAGTGAGGACAGTGAGGTTGTGGAATGCACTGCCGGGTGATGTTGTGATGCTGATTCTGTTGATGCTTTTAAGAGTGGCTTGGATGATTTCTTGGACAGACATAACATCAAAGGCTATTGTGATACTAAACTCTATAGTTAGTATATGGCCATATATAATTTATGTGAAGTTATGGAGGGGTGTGTGTGTATGGATGCTTGGTTTTCATTTGGAGGGGTTGAACCTGATGGACATTGTCTTTTTTCAACCCAATTTAACCATGTAACTATGTATGTAACAAAGGGGCTCTTCTGTATTTATAGACATTATCCAGGCCTGTCCAGTTTTTAGCAAGCAGAAGCACCGGCCTTGGGGATCAGGTAAAGCATTATAACCATTGGGTGGTGCATGATATTTTGGAACCCCCAAGTGATTTAAACTTTACTTAACTCTTATATAGTCATTTAAGATTTAATTAGATGAGAAAAACGTATCTCCTAATTCATTTCTAGATTTTCCCATAGAGCCTGATGTAATTCAATGAGTAAGACTTGAAGTGACTAATGTGGTGATCAGCCAATCACAAACTGCTGCATTATAACATCACTGACAAACCCATGAACTATCAATCACCCTTCATGCCCCTCCTGTCATCTGCCACTTGACTAAAAAGGTGGCAACCCTAGGTGTTTGCCAAAGGACCTGGAAAAGAGGTGAGGTCTAGTAAGTGAAGTAAAACCTAGGAAAAACTTGTAATAGCTCTCTATGAGTTTGACACAAGATCGGGGTAGTTAGAAGAGCAGCCAGCAGTTGGTTGCAACCCTAGGTGTTTGCCAAAGGACCTGGAAAAGAGGTAAGGTCTAGTACAGGGATCCCCAACCTTTTGAACCCATGAGCAACACTCAAAAGTAAAAGGAGTTGGGGAGCAAAACTAACATGAAATATGTTCTTGGGGTGCCAAATAAGTGCTTTGATTGGCCATTAGGTAGCCCCTATGTGGATTTTCAACTTACATTGAGGCTCTGTTTGGCAGTACACCTGGATTTTATACAACCAAAAGTTGCCTCCAAGCCTGAAATTCAAAAAGAAGCACCTGCTTTGAGGCTACTGGGAGCAACATCCAAGGGGTTGGAGAGCAACATGTTGCTCACGAACTACTGGTTGGGCATCACTGGTCTAGTAGGTGGTATAACTAGATGTTATTGGTCCCCACAAGCAAATTAATTTTAGGGCCCCCAGCATAACTAGAGGTTATTGAAATTGCTCATTATTTAGGGCCTTATGAGGCCCCTATACCTCCAAGGCTCCCTTGCAGCCACAGGATCTGCTTCCTCTGTAGTTACACCACTAGCAGCCTTCAGACTTCAGCAAGGAGGCTAGTAAGTTAATTCACCACAGTGTCAGTGGTGCCAATATAGGCTCAGTTCAGGAACAGATTCCTGGAGTCATAGACCACTGGGGTGTTGCACACTGCGTCTATATTTCTGTTCCATAACATCTAAAGTGACAGTAACATCAAGTATTTAAAGCATTTAGTGATTTGTGATCTTGCAACATACAAATATGCACCCATCACCCTGACGTGTGTATCCTCTCCCCAATTTTATATGTTTTTAAAAAACCACTGGTGCCCAAGTTATTTGAAAATCCATTTTGCGGTGGAATACAGTTTGGTCAAACCTTCCTCCAATAAAAATCGAGGGCCCACCTAACAGAAGAGTCTCATGTAACCTGTGCTCTACCAGGAGTAGCAAGACATATTACAATACAAGGTACTAGTAGCCAACTCATTTCCAAAAAAACTATTACACTAATAATACTGACCAGTATTGGTGTCTGGGACAAGACAGCAATAGCATCACACATTTTCATACACTGTAATGCACTGCAGCAATCAAGCTGCAGTAAAAAACTAGGTATCAAGTTCTGCTGAGACAATTATATCATATTGGCCTTCACGATGTCTGAGTTTCTTTGCTAAAAGTATCAGTTGTACATAAAATGTATTATAACCTTGTTCTGAGGAATAGACACCCTGATGTATCTGTGTCAGCCACTGGAAGAGCAAGTAGTCTGTTTAATATGTGCAGATAATCTCTAATCTCCCAATATGACACACCCATGCATACTAATAGAGTAGAGGAACACATGGACATATGATCTGATAACAATTTTTAGGCTTTAGGGTAGACTTTCTATGCATGGAAGAATGTGTAGCAATATGAGCTGTATAGTTTCTGCAATATAGTAAATTATTTTCCACAGGACAGGGAGAATAACTACAAGAGGAAGAGGAAGATGTTCTTGCAATAAAAAGCTTACAATCTAACTGGATACACAGCCTCAACATTTAGAAGAAACAGTTATCAAATCATCAGCAAAGGACTGTACTCTAGGGAGTTCTCACATACTGCCTAAAATTTATAGGAGTCCATAGGGTGAAATTTCACTTCACCCATTGATAAATACGCCTTTCAAAATCCCATAGAAATGAATTGAGAGCTGTGGAATTTCCCTCTAGTGGTGGAACTTCACTCTTTGACGAATCTCCCCCATAGAGTTTTGCAGCATGGTCACAAACTGACAATACTCCTTCTCCCTGAGAAGGCTTTAGGGTAGACTTTCTATGCATGGAAGAATGTGTAGCAATGTGAGCTGTATAGTTTCTGCAATATAGCAAATTATTTTCCACAGGACAGGGAGAATATTATTGCAATAAAACACTTACAATCTAACTGGATACACAGCCTCAACATTTAGACAATACTGATGTCCAACTCCCTGAGAAGCAGGAAGTATCTCCATTCTTCTCAGAAATGTGATTTTCATAATGGCTTCTGAGGTCATTGGTAAATCAGGAAGGAAAAGAACATTAATTAATTTGACAGGGCTTCTGTTTAAGCCAAATGAATTTCAGAGAAGGAAACTACAATTACCGATCAGAGCCATCTGGAACAGAACAGCAGCCTTATTTGCCTGTGAATGCTGCTTGTTTAATGAAATTAAATCTTTTCTCAAACTGTAATTTGCTGAATTCATGCAGGCAGGACTTGGCTGTGTGTCAAATGGCCTTTTATAAATAATTCAGCTGTCCGTTTTATTTTGTGTTTTCTTTTTGAGGGCTTTTGTAACGCTATGCTGTGAAGGAAACAGGTAGAAGGTAATATGACTCTAATTACAGTCACAATGAGTTATAAACATGTAACTGTTAGACACAAATGGTGAGAAAATATGATATGAGTCTCTGCGGGAACCACCGCAGTCAACCCAATGACCGCAGAACTGGCTAAATGATTAATAACAAAGGTTTTGTAACGACCACGTTCGGGAACCTTGTATGGTGATGGTACCTGAGTGGACGCACAGGGGTAATCTGTGGGTTCCAGTGTTCACTGACGCCCTTTAGGGGCCCCGGGCTTTCTGCTGCGGAAACCAAACAGGTGGTGCGAAACAAGTCCAAAAACGAGGTACAGGTAGGATGAAGAAAAGACGTAGTCGAAGTCAGGTGAAATGTTCAAGGCAGGCAGCAAGGATCGTAGTCGGGAATCATGCAGAAGTCAAAACCAGGTAGAGAATAGACGTAGAATAGCTTAGGCAGGAACAGAATATCTGGAACCAGCTTGGGCACTTTAAAAATGGAAGACTGGCGTTTTAAAGGCACTGACGATTCAAATTTAGTGCCAAGATGACGTCATGACGCTCAGCACCAAGATGCCAGCGTCAAGGACGCCTGGAATGCAAACCAGGAAGTACACGCCTGCGCAGAAGAGCAGAAGAGACGCGCCTGGAGATAAGTGAACGGGAGGATCTCCCATTCTCCCGGCACGTCTCACAGGTTTAACTACATGCATGTTTCGGTGTCTACAGCGCTACGCAACAAGTTGGCGCTATAGAAATACATGTTAATAATAATAATACTTCTCAATGCATTGATCGTGAGTGACGCAGAGACCCTAAAGTGGTATGGAGAAATCAGATCTCACACATGGAGTTAACATGTCTCTTATCTAATGTTGAACTACAAACCCACTAAGTTACAGGTATTCAAGGATCATGTTGAAAAAGGAGTTTTTTTGTGTGTTGCTGTGCTGTAACATGTCTCCTATCTAATGTTTAACTACAAACCCACTAAGTTACAGGTATTCAAGGATCATGTTGAAAAAGGAGTTTTTTTGTGTGTTGCTGTGCTGTAACATGTCTCCTATCTAATGTTGAACTACAAACCCACTAAGTTACAGGTATTCAAGGATCATGTTGAAAAAGGAGTTTTTTTGTGTGTTGCTGTGCTGTAACATGTCTCCTAGCTAATGTTGAACTACAAACCCACTAAGTTACAGGTATTCAAGGATCATGTTGAAAACCGAGTAAATCTGTACCTATAGTAGAAACCCCATGCATAGTAGCATTTGAAAGTGTGATTAAAAATGAGGTATCACATTTATGGGACCAGCTGTATAAAAAACAAATGGCAAAAAACAAAAAAAAACTTAACCTATAATGAAAAACAAGCACTACATGCCCTGCAAAATAATAAAAAGATCATAATAAAACTGGCAGATAAAGGGGGAGCCATTGTAGTGATGGACAAGCAAAAATACATGGAGGAGGTGTACAGACAATTAAGTGTTCGTGAACATTATGAAAGAGCCATATCCGATCCAGTATTTGAAATAAAAAAGCAGGTGGATGCTTTAATACAGGACGCATACGAGAATGGAGTAATTTCTAAACAAGAAAAGGGGTTTTTGCATGAAGAACACCCCGTACCCCAGTTTTGTATTTACTACTGAAGATACATAAATCTTTAATGGACCCGCCGGGACTCCCCATAATATCGGCCATAGGATCCATACTTGGACCACTTTCAAAATTTGTGGATAAGTTTCTCCAGCCAATCGTATCCAAAATCCCCACTTGCCTAAAGGTGGCCATACATGGGCCGATAAAAGCTGCCGACAGACTGTGTCGGCAGCTTATCGGCCCGTGTGGGGGGCCCTCCGACGGGCTTCCCCGATGGATATCTGTCCGAAAGTCGGCCAGATGTCAATCGGGCAGGATTAAAAATCCAGTTGGATCGCGGCCGCATCTGTTCGTTGATGCTGTCCCGCGATCTGACCCGTATATGTGCCATTCTGATCCGATCATTGGGCCCTAGGGCCCACGATCAGATCAGCCCGATATCGCCCACCTCAAGGTGGGTATATCGGGGAGAGATACGCTCGTTTGGCAACATCACCAAACGAACGGATCTCTACGTGTATGGCCACCTTAAAGGATACGACAGATTTACTATGTAAACTAAAGGATGTCGTAGTGCCACAAACAGATGTCCTCCTGTGTAGCATAGACATACAAAGTCTCAATACCTCTTTACCACCGGAGGAAGGGATTCTATACATGGAAGAAGCACTTTTAGAAACAAAGTTGTCACATCATCTTATCTACTTCCTGATAGATTGCCTAACGCTAATTCTACAAAAAAAACTATTTCAAATTCGAAGGGGAATACTTTTGGCAATGACAGGGTACCTCAATGGGGGCGGTGGTCCCTCCCTCATTTGCTAATATTTTTGTACATTTTATTGAGGAAGCTGTATTCTTGAAAGAGGCATACAGCAAACATATTGTCCAATATTAGAGATTTGTGGACTTCCATAACATGATAGTTCTGGCCAATCAGAAAAATAAAACTATTAAGTTCACCTGTGAAAGTTCAGCCACATCAATTAACTTTTTAGATGTAAATATTAGGAATGCACCGAATCCATGATTCGGTTCGGGGTTCGGCCTTTTTCAGCAGGATTCGGATTCAGCCGAATCCTTCTGCCAAGCCGAACCGAATCCGAACCCTAATTTGCATATGCAAATCAGGGGAGGGAAATTGCATGACTTCATGTCACAAAACAAGGAAGTAATAAATGTTTTCCCCTTCCCACCCCTAATTTGCATATGATTCGGATTTGGTTCGGTATTCGGCCAAATCTTTCTTGAAGGATTCAGGAGTTCAGCTGAATCCAAAATAGTGGATTTGGTGCATCCCTAGTAAATATCAGGCTAAACAACCAGCAAATAACAACATCTATATATTCTAAACCCACAGGTCGTAACAAGCTATTAATTCCAAATAGCTTTCATAATCCCAATATTTTAAGCGCTATTCCAAAAAGCCAATATAAGAACCCGACACATCTCTTCTGATAAAACTTCATTTTATTCTTACACCAATACCCTAACTAAAAAATTTATTAGCAGGGGTATAAGAAAAGTAAACTTACACCCATCATTAGGGAAGTAATGGAATTGGATCAACAAGAGCTATTGAGACCTGGAAGTAAAACCCAAAAAAACCAAGCTAGGATACCTTTCGTATCAAGGTTTGGGAAACAAAGTAAATCTATTAAAAGGATTATAACACAGTATTGGCCAATTCTCCAGCAGGATAACAAATATGGACACCTCTTTCATGCTCCTCCTAAGTTTTGCTACACATGGGTTTGTTCTTTAAAGGATATTTTATACTCCTCAGGAAAAACAAAGTGGCTGTTTTTTTAGGCAAATAAAAGAGAGGAACCTTTGCCTGTTTATGTTGTATCTGCTGTGCCTCTATTGTAAAAGGGAACACAGTTAGCCATCCAACTAAGGGTATATTGATTAAATTGAGAAACTATACCACTTGTGATTCGAAATATGTAGTCTATATCAGGGCCGGACTAGGGGAAAGCAGCCCAGGCAAAAAAAATCAAAGCAGCCCACATGTGATGATCTTGCACACATCCACTCATATATTGGGATAAACTTGTTGTGCAGTTGGTAAAAGCCTGAGCTAAGCAGAGTCTGTTACCCCTACCTCCAAGCGGCATTTGACAGGGTAGGCAGGAGGTAAAAGGTACAAGTCCCCAGCAGGAGTGGGGCCAGGCAGCACACAGCGGGGCACATTATATATAATGAGGAGTGAAGACCTGGTTTTCCTACACACTGTCTGTATCCTGGGCTGAGCTAGAACTTAGAAGATTATAGGTGTTGTGTGAGCCGCTAGCAGGGCACAGAGAAGCCCAGCAGTGTTATGAAAAGGCACCTGGTGACTCTGCAATGCAGAAGTGGTCCCGGGCCACTGGACTGGACTCCCCCCCTTCAGGACTGGATTGTAGTGAGGGGGCGAATCTGTGGCGTTTCGCTTCACCAAAAAATTCGTGAATTTTCAGTGAAATTCGCGAAACGGCGAAAACATTCGCGAAACGAGTCGCGCTGATGTTTTGTCGCGCGCTTATTTTGACGTGCGTCAGAATCGTTTTGACGCACAATGCAATGTGATAAAACTGCCATGTGAAATGCATACCCCCAACGGTCCCTTTTTTGGAGGGACATTCCCTCTTTTGACAGCGCAACCTGTAGTCCCTTATTTCATTCCCTCTTTTCTCTGCATGGAATAGCAAGAAAAAGAAAGAAGTTTCTCACTTAATTGGCTTTTGGCAGAGAGCCTAGAAGAACAGCTAACAGGTGCAAAAAAGATGCGTTTTAACAATTTTGATATAATAAAATAAGTAATTGATTGTATTTGTAACAGTTTAGATACAGGACTGGACTTACCCCCTTCAGGACTGCCCCCCCCCTTTCAGGAGTGGACTGGACTGCCCCTGCAGGGAGGGGCCTTAATAACGCCACTGTATACTACACGCTGAGCTGTGACACAAGCAATTACATGCAAAGTGAAACCTGAAATCAGAAGGTATTTACTTGTCTCATGCCAGACACACAGCACTGCCTAGATACCAAAAATGAGGGGTTTAATTCTCCCATAAGGCATCATGGGCAGAGACATGCAAATCACTCCTTTATGTCCCTTTGGCCAACTATGCATCCAGAACTGCTGGTTTATAGCCTGTTCTGAAGTCAGAAATTTTCCCATTTTCTGTGATAAACAGGAGAAATCGTATGATGTCTTTGCCTTCCTTAGGGTTGCCACCTTTTCTTTAAAAAAATACCGGCCTTCCTATATATTGAGCTTTTTTTCCTATTAATAACATTGGGATCAGCCATCTAAAATACTGGTCAGGCCGGTAAAAAACCGGGCAGGTGGCAACCCTAGCCTTCCTCTGGATCCATCTGAAATGATGTAGAATTTACTGGGCCAAAACTCTAAACTTGATGGACATTTGTCTTTATCGCGAACTTCTCTATTATTCAAATGCCCACATGTATTAATAAAGCCAGGGGCGGACCCCTGCATGTTTATTCAAGTCTTGGTGATGTAACGTTTCGGGGGCAAACCCCTTTGTCAGACATCATTGTCTGACGAAGGGGTCCGCCCCTGAAATTTTACATCACAAGACTTGAATAAACAGGCAGGGGTCTGCCCCCACTACACCTGCCTTCGAGTGTTTGGAGTTTCTTTGGCTTCATGATTGTTGGAGAGGTGCCAATCCCTTGTCCGAACACCAGGCTTAACAGTTGGAGGAGGTTGGGGAAAGAGAAACCTTTCACATATATTTATAAACATAAAACAACTGATCAATTATATACTGTGTATATATATATATATACTTATATATATACTTATACTCAAACAGAGGAAAAGCAACACTTAGAAAAGTGGTCAGATGAGGACACTCACTCACTCACTTATGTTGCAGTTTAAAGTTTAAATGGCACAGTTTGACACTATTTCATATACTGTATATTTCGTATATGTTGCCGGCGGCATAACTACCAGGGGTGCGGGGGATCATATCCGGGTCCCTTGGAGCCTGCTGGAGCCATGATAGATCTTATCGTGGATGGCAGGGCAGGGGGAATTTTATCAGCCCGCACTCCAGCAGTGCACTGGTGCAATTCATAGAAGGGAGGCCCCCAGGTACACATTCTACTGCTTGGCCCACCAGTAACTAGCTATGCCACTTTATATTGTTCTTCTTTGTACATATATGATATGAGTCAGGTTGGGAAATTGTGTGTGTGTGTAGTTGCAGTTGATTGATCAATTCACATTTATAATTATATAGTTTTTTCATTCTACTGCCGTAACAACCACTGCTGTTTTATCACACACTTACTAGGGTGGGATTCAATAATAATTACTAATAATTGTATTTACCATTACTCTAAAAACGTTATGTGTGTGACTGTGTATAGCAGCCTTTAGACCAATGATTTTATACATGTGGCTGTATAAGTGTAATTTCTGCAGAGGGCGCACTGGCTTCTGAGGAAGTGACTAGCACAGCCACGAAACGTATTAAACCGCGCTCTCCCCTGCCTGCTTTATGTGTCTGTCCGTATGTATGGTTGCCACGTGGCCGTTATTTTACCGGGCCTGACTGGTAAAAATTATACCTGACCCCAATGTTATTAATAGGGAAAAAATCTAAATATACAGAAAGGCCGATATTGTTTTCCAAAAAAAGGTGGCAACCCTATCCATATGGAATGATTTTATTGGAATTCTTCAATTAAATAAATTTGGATTTTTATTAATACACTTGTATTTATGAGTCCTGCAATATGGTGAACCACTAGGTGTGCTTTCGATGATTGACTGTGTGTATTTTAAAAACGATGTGCTCAAGAGAGAATTGATACAAAATGTTGTGTTTGCTCTAATTCCTTTTCGGCTGAGCTGAGCTTAAAATTTTTTTTAAACGTGTGTAGTTTTAAAAACTGTGACCTCAGGTCAGAATCGATGCACAATGTTGTTTTTTCCAGACAAAATTCTTTGTGAGCACCACAATTCTTTGTGTGTGCTGACCTCAGAATTTGTGTGCTTGCGCAAGATTGCACACCTTAACCTGGCCATTGATGCAAAGATCTGCTTGTTTGGCGACATCGCCAAACGAGCTAATCTTTCCCCGATATGCCACTGCCAGGGCTATATTGGCCATAGGCCCAACGATCGGATTACGAAAAGTGCAATGAACTTCCGACGGGTTGGTCGGAAGAAAATCCGACCTTCCCGATCAATATCGTGTCCCGATATCGATTGGAAGACCCGTCAGAAGCCCCCATACACGGGCAGATAAGCTGTCAAATCGCTCTAAACGACTGATATCGGCAGCTTTATCTGCCCGTGTATGGCCAGCTTTAGAGGGCAGGTTGTGCGCTGGGCTAGATACCTATTGTACTCAGTAACATTATGTGAATATGTTGATTTCATTATTTTATTCAATGCTGAGTTTCTATTCATGGTTTGCTACATTACCTTTCTAATAACATTGGCTGCCTGATGTGCTGTCAGCTTTTGATACAGCGTTGAGTTAGCATTTGCTTTCTAAACTAAGGTCTGTAGATCTTGGAAATGTTGTTTGTACATGAAATGCCAAAGGGTCATGCGAGATTTTTTGGGCAGGGCTCTCTAAGCTGGTTGTATCAGTTAAATGGGTGTGTTTGTATGTTATCGTTATTGTTATTAAAGGAGTTGTTCAACTTCCAATACTCAGTTAATAATCAGTTCAGGTGTTTTCAGATAGTTCATCAGAAATAAACACTTTTTCAAATACTCTATTTTCTATGTGTGACCATTTTTGTAATATTGAAGTAATTATATTTAGAACATTATAATGTCATTGGGAACTGACTAAGATGGATGGAGATGAAGAGAGTAAGGGGAGAAGGTGTAGAGGAAAGAGCACCCTGTAAATGTCACACCAATACCATTATGAACTTGTGTAGCCAGCTGTCTATTGCTGCACACAATGGAAAGGCTCTAAGGCTAATTCATCATGGGGCTTGCATATAGGCAAAGGCTGAGAATCACCCCATCTGCTGGCCAGGCAGGTAACTATAAAGGAAGTAGAAGCATGAGGGGGACCTGGACCATGGGGTCTGCAGCACACTCTCAAACAACGAGGTGGGGGTGAGGGAGGAGAGGTGGACTGTGGACTATATATATATATATATATATATATATAACAAAGAGTAATCTCTGCATGCATGTAGTAATTAAAAATATTTAAAGAACAAGTCAACCCCAACATAAAAATCTAAGTAACTTTTCAATATATAGTTAAAGAAGAACTCTACAGAAACATAACTTAAAGGAAAACTATACCCCGAAAATCTGTTGAGCAACAGATAGTTTATATCAAATCAAGTGACATATTAAAGAATCTTACCTACCTGGAATATATATTTAAGTAAATATTGCACTTTTACATCTCTTGCCTTGAACCACCATTTCATGATGGTCTGTGTGCTGCCTCAGAGATCACCTGACCAGATATATTTCAACTCTAACTGTAAAGGGAAGAAGTGTTGAAGCAAAAGACAGAACTCTGTCTGTTAATTGGCTCATGTGATCTAACTTTATAGTTTTTTTGTCATGTTTGTGTGCACCGTTGGATCCTAGGATCCCAGGAGGCTGTCCTTATTTTTTAAAATGGCTATTTTCTATTTATGATTACCCAATGGCACATACTAATAAAAAAGTATATTATTATGAAAATGGTTTATTTACATGAAGCAGGGTTTTACATATGAGTAGTTTTATGCAATATCTATTTATAGAGACCTACATTGTTCGGGGGGTATAGTTTTCCTTTAAGCATTATGTAAACATAATTTGAGGCAACTTTGCAAAATACATCAACTAAAAAATATGCAGACTTTTCATGATTTTGAATGGTTTCTGACAGTTCCCTAAGCCTAGCCCCCAGCACTTCTGCTGATCTGTCTGACTACTTTTCTGAGCTGGCTGACTACTGTTACTTTGTATCAACAACCAGCTGTCCTCAGCCTGCATCCTCCAAACCCCATAATTCCCTGCACACGTGATTCAATAAGGAACGGAGCATCACAGTGCAATGCATTGTGGGTTATGTAGTTCCTGAATACTCTCTGTGGAAGAAAGGTTGTTTGTTACAATACACATGTGTAGAGCTGAATTATCTGATTAGAAACAATAGAATTCAAAATTTTCCATCCAGTCCAATGGACAAGCCATTTCGTACGATATTATCTGTGCAACGATGACTACCTTAAGCTGCGGAGAAGTTGTTACAATGTGTAACATCAGTGTTTAGTCCCTCCTTCCCTGCCAGGATTTCAAATGATGCAGAAAGAGAAGAACTGTTAAACAGCTGGATTCAGCATAGAAAATGGCATTAATTCATACTTTTTGAAGAAACAGGTAACTGTGATGGGTATATTAGGGGTTTCTGTGTTATGTGGCCCTCTTTATCACATTTTTCTTTAAAGTGTGCCTTTAATTTGTAAATAAAAACTATTGCTATTGAAAGCAGCATTTATTTGTTTTTTTGAAACAATGTTGCATTAGTCTCCATTTCATCAGTCTGAGCCATTAGGGCAAAGAATAGAAAGGGACAGACAAGTACTGCCTTCAGTAACAATGCACTTACAAATAACCAAACCATAGATACAAATTGTACTGAATGCATATTGCAAACTTGCTTCTAGTTTTTTTCCCCTTTTATTTCCTTTAGCCATCTAAAGATATAATTGAAGAGTTTCATGTAATGTTCCTTTATAACGTGCAGCGAGAGAGACACCCAGTGCCTGTATTAAGAACAGCAACTGGGAAGTTAACAGAATCAGCCCCAAAATCCCTTTACTCAGTAATATCTCAGACAATTAATGGCCACAGTCCATTTCAGTGCTGAAGTAGATTTAATAAAATGCCTTTATGTTATACGCATGGCAGGACCTGAATAAAAGAGATGTTTCAGGCCTTTTATCAAGCTTACCAACCACTAGGCAATTGAACCCCTTTTATTAAAAAACATTGCCTTTTTACTGGCACCATACTAAAAAAGCTTTATTCAATTGTCTTAATTGCTATTTTGTGTTTGCTTATTCACTTTCTCAAGGGGTGACATGCCTGCCCCATGTACAATAAACCACAAGGGCATTTGATAACATATATGGCAAATGTTGTTGTGCAAGTTTAATACCCCCAAAATCTTATAGGGTACCCCTATAAGAATTCACGTGAGAGAGTGAATTAGTAAACACAAATCAGCACTTAACACAGGGAAAGTTTGTCTTTCAGATATCTTATGATTTTGGATTCAACTGTGTAACCAACAGCCTGTGTGCTCATAGCCGAAAGCTTTTAGAGTGGCGCAATGTTTTTGTCTAAGTGTCTAGTCCTGCCAAGTGTATCAAATAAAGGCAGATGCTTTATCTGAATTACCCCAGGTCCAGTACATTCATAACAACACTCATAGCTGTATTATTAATGTTTGGTTGTAAATGGATGAACTAGTAACAGCCTTAGATAATTTTTACATCCCTGCAAGAAATGTGAAAATGACCCAGTTCTGATTTTTGCCATGCAGGGTTTGTTTTAAGCAGGGTCGGACTGGGGGCCTGGGGCCCACCGGGACTTCTGCCTCAGGACCCCCCTCTGGACCCGAGGTCTGCCGCCTCCCCCCGACGCTCATGCGCACTAGCGAAAGCTCGCGCACGTTTGCACTATTCAGGAAGTCAGGCTGTTTTTTGGAATCCAGGGTGCGGATCTGGGCCAGCAGGGCCCACTGGAGCGAGGACCCACCGTTTTTTTCCCAGTGGCCCAGTCCGAACCTGGTTTTGCAGGTAGGCCATTTTATATTGTGATCTTTGCATTAGTTAGCATGTCCAAATATCATCACATAGGCTTCAAAACTGGTGTGTGTCCAGGGCTGCTCCTACCATGAGGCAAGGTGAGAACCTTAGGCAAGATACGTAGGCAAGATAAACAATGCAATCTGTATGTCATGAAAATGTCTCATAATACCTTATATAAGAGAGCTAAGGAACAATATGCGATTCCGATTATATTTAATAACACCTTTATCAGGTGTAAGAAAATGTAAAAGTAGAAAAATACCAAGAATAGTAAACAGAAAGACAGTGCTGAGAGGGAAAAGGGAAAATTGGCAGATTTCAGATATTATGGAGAAAAAGAATGCATATATTGGTTAACCATTCATCTAATAATCTGCATAATTATTAATTAAATACAAAATCAGGCATTATGCATTTGGGTATAAATTTGCAAAGGACGTCAACATTTTTTCAAAGTCTAAATTCCTAGGGATTGAGCTGTTAGTTTTTTCATATAAGTAGACTCTCTCCAATGTCTCTTTAAAAGAGAAGGAAACCCTAAATTAAATAGGGCTACAAATGCCATATTTTATATAATGAACTTATTGCACCAGTCTAAAGTTTCAGCTTGTCAATAGCAGCAATGATCCAGGACTTGTCACAGGGGGTCACCATCTTGGAAAGTGTCTGTGACACTCACATGCTCAGTGGGCTCTGAGCAGCTGTTGAGAAGCTAAGCTTAGGGGTCGTCACTAATTATCCAGCAGAAAAGGAGGTTGAACTGTAATATAAACTGATGCAACAGGGGTGATTATTAAATTTTGATGCTACTTGCACAGGTTTCTGTGCTGCCATGTATTAATTATCTGTATTAATGACTAATCAGCCTTATATTGTGACTATATTTCTATTCTATGTGTACTGTATATTGTGAGTGGGTCCCTAAGCTCAGTAAGTGACAGCAGCACAGATCTTTACTGCTAAAGGACTGTGGTTCCATGAGGTTGGTATAGAATCACAAAACATAATTTACAATATTTCTAGCTTACTTCTTTAGTTTAACTTTCCTTGTCCTGCAATACTTTGCTTAGAGGCATGATGACATATCACATGTGCATTCTGATAAATGTGTCAGTGCACAGTTTGTGTCTGTGTTTGTATGCTTACTAACTGCATTTAATGCTGCGTAGCTTTTTTGTTGCTGTTTTTATACATATTTGTACATATATAGTAAACATTTTCAGGAAACATTATTTTTAATTTGCACAGACCGTTTATTTGCTATTACTGGATTACTGTAGTTCGATACAATGAGCTTTTGCCTTTGGGACTAGAAACCTTTCTTTTTAAATAAGTACATGAAGAGGTAATGCATAAAGAAAGAAAGGGTTGGGATATCAATGAAATGCTGTTATACAAAATTTGCAATTTGCAAAACGCAAAATTTGCAAAACGCAGCCGCGTCTCATTTTGGATGCCCATTGCTGGCCTGGAAAAAACGGATGCTGGCATCTGTTTTTGGACACCGGCGTCCAGTTTTTGGACGCGGGCGTCCAAAACAAGACACCGGTGAATTTTCGCCAGGCGAAATTTAGCTGGTGTTTTGTGAATTTATTCACCTGCGGTACAAGTACCTTGGACTTAATCCCAACTAAGATATAATAAGATATAATTAAGATATAATTAATCCTTATTGGAAACAAAACCAGCTTATTGGGTTTATTTAATGTTTATATGATTTCTAGTAGACTTAAGGTATGAAGATCCAAATTATGGAAAGATCCCTTATCCAGAATACCCCAGGTCCCAAGCATTCTATAATAGGTCCCATACCTGTATTTCTAAGTATTTGATCTTGGGTAACCCATATAACAGCAAGAAATTGTACAATGTCATTTCATGTTTTATACATTTATACAGATCTTCATTCAAGTCTTCATTCAACCTTTTTTATTCAGTTTTATATTCTATAGAAAACATATTGTGGCTTACAGTATCTCTATACATGTACTGGTTCATTTCTTTTCTTGGAACTTACAAATACCTGCCACAGGAGGTCAGTGTGTTTCTTTCATGTGAGTGAGTAAGGACAAAACATTGCATTTGTTACTGAATGAGTTTAGAATCAAAAGAGAATTATTATCATTTATTAATATAGTGGCAACATACTTCACAGTTTCACATGACATCATTGTAAAACAACATACAGTATATAAAATGTGACTTAAACACATGGGAGCTGATATATCAGAGTTTGAATTTGGATTTTTACCGCTGTAAGCGTTTTTTTGAGTTAAAAATCACAAACGCGAATTATAAGTTCAAGTATTTATTTATCTAAAAAACTGGAAAATCTGGAATGTAAAACTTCAGCATCTAAAAGCTTGCAAGGCCATGTAGAAGTCAATGGGAGCTGTCGCAGGGTTGGTAGCGGATCCACATGAATAAATATGCACATTGCGGTTCGGGTCCAGTCTCAAAAATTGGTTCCACGTAGAACTCTAATGTACATGTTGCCATCTGTCTGGTTTTGAACTGGACAGCCTGTTTTTGTTTGAGGGACTGCCCATGTCAAAATTGCCTGCCTGGTTTTCCAAATTAGGAAAACTGGACCGGACTCCCTATGATTGACTCTGTGATTGACTAATCGTTGATTGTCATGTCATAGCCCCACCCCTGACATCATGACCCGCCCCCCACAGCATCACAGCCCTGCCCCCATTGTGTCACTGGCTGCCCCCTGCCCGGATTCAAACAGGCCAAAAGGTGGCAACCCTTAATGTACATATTAATGTAAGTGATGCTGATTGTATTTGCTGATAGCTGCTTTTGTTGTAATTATTACTTAAGGGGGAATTCAACGCCCAACTAATGAAAACCCATACCCCCTACCCTCCGTAGTCCCCCCTCCCTGTTCCAACCTGCACAGTTGCCCCTAAGCCTGTAATTACTCTTAAATGCCAAGTCAGCAGAGCGGAGCTCACGCCATCTTCAGCTCTTTTGTAATCTGCGTTAAGTAAGTGGCGTATCGGTGAATGCGCAGTCAGAGTCTTCCGTTCCATGATAACTTTGCATGTGCTGAAAGTGGTGAAAATTACTGAAGCACCAGAAGATGGCACCCGTGAGTTCTGCTGCAATGAATCTGCATCGAGGGGTAATGAAAGACTTTGAAAGAGAACAGGGAGGGGGAATATGGAGGGTAGGAGTTTTTATTAGTTGGAGGTTTAGTTCTCCTTTAAAGTTTCTAAACTTGACTGTTTTGCATCTTGACTGTCCCTGTCAATTACAGTCACTAATGCTGTTTCTAACAGACTTCTTCTGCACAAATGTCAGCTCTTTAAAGAGAAACATGGAGGATCAGATAGGTAATGTAAAAGCATTGTGCAAAGATTTTTATGGCATCATCAATAATATACAGTATGGAAAGACAATGCTATGATGTAAAAACAGCTTTAATTTCTACCTTCAGTAACTGACATCGCCATTTCTGTTGCTCAATGTGTTAACTGATGCACACCTGAACACCTACAAGAAAATCTGAGGGAGGGAATTTAGAACTTGGATAAAATGCATCCCTGTAAGATAAACTAACATTTATTTCATAGCCTAACAGGCTGCAGCTGATGGAAGGCAGGGGTTTGTTTATACAGTTGTTTTATTAGTGAACAGATGAACAGATATTATAACTGTGTTAATTTCATCTGCATATGGGACCGTCCCTGGGGTCCAGCTGTAAATCACAGCAGAACATTGCTCTAATATATATACTGGATCACTGCATTTAATGTACCATATATTGCATCATGTAATGGCTAGAAAAATGCATGAATTATGATGAATATAAATCAATGTCCCTTCCTAGAAGGGAAGCATCATGTAATATAGATTCTGATAACTGCAGTGCAAAGTTCTTGCCAAACCATCCACCAACTCTGCTTCATCATCAAAGCATCTTATTGTCTGAATCGTAGATGATTCTGGGAAACCCCAAGGACAATTCGTCAGCACATTGTAAATTCTTCCCTCAATATTGAACTGCCTTGTGCTCTGCTTTATAAATAAACAATTAGTCATGTGAAACACATTTTTCTCCCTTAAACAAAGAAATATTTTACCCATTGAATCTGATTTTTAGTGTGCAGCCAAAAATATGACCTAAATGCAACATAAAATGGATCTCGGTAAACCAGAACCATCTGGCAATACATATTGTGCTCAGTACATATTCTGCTCTTATATAGAGGTTTAAGGAGAATGCCATACAAATATACAAAGAATGCCCAGTGCACACATAAACAATCCCCTGATAGTAGACATTTTACTGTACCACCAAGTTTCTCAGTAAAGATAAAGTGAAGAGCCAGCGCTAGCAACCTCTGTAGCAATTGAACCTGTTTCCCATTGAAGAGAAATAAATAGATACTCACTGGGCTAATTCAGTCTAATGCATGTAGGTCAGGCAGCTTCCAGATTTTCCTATGGATTCAGCTATATTCCAGCACATTTTGTTATTCTGAGTCACTGCAGTCACAATAGCACTGGAGCCAGCAGCTTTAGGGATCAGGTTAGGGATGGTTACTATTATTCCTGTGGAAGAAGGGACGCCAGTATTACACCAGGACCTTCAAAACTCTAATTCGGCCACTGCTTTCATGTCATGCTTTTAAAGGACACAGTTTTATTAACAAATTATGTTGTTCTGCCAAACTGAATATGAAAATTTGGATACAGTATTGTGAAACTCTTCAGTGAAAGGTTTGGCATTTAGCACAATCACCAAATAATTTGCCTTCATTACATCTTTAGTGGGGAAAAAAAGACCCATCATACTACATTATTGGCTAAAAATGCCATATACAAAATTGCAGCATCCCTTGGTTGCTAATGGATGCTGCAAGTTTTGCAGATGGCATTTTTTATATCACTGGATATACCTGTCTCAGCTTCAGCAATGGGCTTAGTAAGGTGTCAGTGCTACATTTACTGATTTACTTGCATTTTACTGCTAAATAGTGTTTTGTATATGAAATAGGTGATGAAGTTTTATGGTTTGTCAGTGTGGGGAAATATACTAGACCAAGGGTCCCCAACTGTCGGTCCGTGGCCTAGAACCAAAACGAATCCGGCTCTCCCGAATTGGACACTGGCGACCAGAATTGGATACTGGTGAGCCCCAATTGGACACCAGTGACCGGAATTGCTGCCGGCACACCCAAATTGGACCCTGAACCCCCTCCCAATCCCCCTGACTCCCACCGACCCCATGTCCTTCGAAAAAATTTTCATCTACACTGGTCCATGGACCAAAAAAAAGGTTGGGACCCCTGTACTAGACATTCTCTAAAGTTTCCCATTCCAGCACAGAGACTGGACAGTGCATTATGTAAAAGAGTCTCTGAGGTTGCTTATTTTGATTGATTAAAGTTGGTGGACACCATCTCTAAAATTCACACTTCCCTTAGGGTGTAAGGAGGTGAAATATACATTTTATATCATAAATAGTTGGGCAGTATTCAATGCTGCCTGCAGGTGGCACCAACCCTTAGGGTTGGCCTGTATAAGGCAGCGCAGGAGCCTATGTAAGGGAGTGCAAGAGCCTATATAAGGAAGTGCAGGAGCCTATGTAAGGAAGTGCAAGAGCCTATATAAGGAAGTGCACGAGCCTATATAAGGAAATGCAGGAGCCTATGTAAGGAAGTGCAGGAGCCTATATAAGGAAGTGCAGGAGCCTATATAAAGAAGTGCAGGAGCCTATGTAAGGAAGAGCAGGAGCCTATATAAAGAAGTGCAGGAGCCTATATAAGGAAGTCCACGAGCCTATATAAGGAAATACAGGAGCCTATATAAGGAAGTGCATGAGCCTATGTAAGGAAGTGCAGGAGCCTATATAAAGAAGTGCAGGAGCCTATGTAAGGAAGTGCAGGAGCCTATATAAAGAAGTGCAGGAGCCTATATAAGGAAATGCAAGAGCCTATATAAGGAAGTGCAGGAGCCTATGTAAGGAAGTGCAGGAGCCTATATAAGGAAGTGCATCAGCCTATGTAAGGAAGTGCAAGAGTCTATATAAGGAAGTGCAGGAGCCTATATAAAGAAGTGCAGGAGCCAGAGACTTCCCTTTTAACCTAAGATTATCATCAGGCAGTACAGACTTCAGCAGAGCTGCACAAAGTGGTTTTTAGGGCTATAAGGTGAGATAGGAGTTTGGGACCAGCTTACTCCAGGAGAGGCAGTCAAATTATCCAGCAAGGGCAGTCTGTTGTCTCAACAAGGAGTATTCTTGATAGAGCCCCTGGATGATTGTGTGCCAGTTAGGGAATCGGAGTGTTGCAGGGTAGGTTACTGACAACTTAAGGCACCTCTACAGAAACGGCTCATAAGAAGTTCATGTACTGTATGCTGGACATGACAAAGAAGTAAGGGGAAAGCTTTACCGGGAGAGGAGGCCCATCCACAATGACTAGCAGCACCCTGCAGGGGCAAGACAGGGGCATTGAAGGTTTTTTGAAAGGGATTGCTGTGTCGTCAAACAGTGCTCTGGCCTGTCCCTGCTACACCTGTGAGAAGCTGTTCAATAAAGTCTGCATTGCCTTGTGACATGCCTAAATTATTACAGCAAAGACCTTCCAGTCCCCCCTGTGACGGTAACCTATCATCTATGATAGCCCCTGTTACAGGTGCCATCCTTGGCATCACTACGTAGCCATTAAAAGTAATGTTGCTTTAAGAATCAGTAAAAACTCTGAACTACAGCTCCCAGTAAGTGCCAAGCCTTGATATCCGTATATGCTAACGGTTGGACTCCAGAAACATCAAGAGTGACATTTGAATTGCTTTACTGCTGAATGTTACATTGCTGCTTGAAGATATGATGAATTGATTTAGGCTCACCTGCCTGACTTTTATATTCTAAATTCAGTTCACAGAAAGTACGAGGTGACTTTTATACCTCATGTGCGCTGGGACTTCATTAATTTCTAATAAATGATCTGCTATACAATCTGTTTCAACTACCCCAGCCACTGCAAGATGCCAAGTTGTCTGTGCTTTGGAATGCAGCGTTCTGTACAGTGGGAACATAAATAATAAGAGCTGGCATGCATACAGTCATCCTGTCCTCCATTTTTGCTCTTCTGCCATGCAGGAGTTCTTGTAGCAAGACGGTTATTTTTTTCAGTCATATACAGAAATAAAGAAACTTTCCAACTACCTTGCAGAATAAGTCGTGCCTACATATTGGAGTGTCGGTACAGGCTGTTTCAAAATTGGACAGGGGAAATTAAAAAAGGCAAGAAGTCACCATAAAAGCTGTAGGCTAGAGACTTGAAAACTTTTTTGGGTTCCAGTCCCCCCTTGCAGGTTTGTATTTGGATTAGTCCCTTTTGATTTATAACAATGTTATAGGAAAACATGCTTGAACATTTATCCTTATGTTGATATAGTGGCATATCCAAAGCAATGGAAGCCAAAAAGCCCCCTCCGATCCCCTATACGCAATCACCGTCTAGCCACAGCCCCCTCCCTGCATAGCTTTTCCTTCACGTTGGCAGTGATAAGGGCTGGGGAGGGAGATCAGGAGAGCAGCAGTGCAGGGAGAGAGACTGGGCCAGTGGGGCCCATGGGCTCAATCTGACCATGATCCAAAGTATTTACCCTAAATAGGCTATGTCCCCATGTTATTGTTTTGAACCCCATAAAAAAGGTCAGTTCCACCGTTTGGTAGCTACTGTTACTGCTGTAGCCTGTTGGGGGTCATGGGAGTTGTAGTTTGTGACAGTTCAGAGGGCTGTAACAACGCTTCCCTTCTGATAATGTTTCATATCCATAATTATTACATTATAATACACAAAAGTCATGAATTTCTTTTAAATGATATCCTTCTAAACCAGTGGTTCTCAACCTTCCTAATGCCATGATCCTTTAATACAGTTCCTC